>JAJKFI010000140.1:1018523-1028575 GCA_029204185.1 Lerista edwardsae
GCAAGCCAAAGGCTTAAGATGGTACTTGCCTGGAGGGAAAAGCCAAATGGTGCTGTGAGTTGCAAGCTCAGCCTCAGCACAGGTGTTCCAAATCAGGCCTCTCTCCACCCCCAGAAGCTGCTCTGTCTGTCTCTGAACCCCTGCTAACTGGGCAAGAGGCACTTTTTCCAAATGGTGTCCTCTTATATTTAGCAGGGGGAGAGCAATTGTCCCTCTTCACCCCTGCGCAGTGTCTTGTCTACTGGCAGTTGCTGGAGATGTTCTCCATTCTTTTAGATTGTGAGCCCTTTGGGGACAGGGAGCCATTTAACTTTAATGTTACTATTTGCCTGTAAACCGCTTTGTGAACTTTATGTTGAAAAGCGGTATATAAATACTAGTGATTGATTGATTGATTGATTGGATTGATTGATTGATTGATTGCTCGCTCTGTCTGTCTCGGGACAGGGAGTTTGGGACAGGCGGAAGTCCTGCACACAGCACAGAGGTCAGGCACGAAACGCGTGGTTACGAGATGCGACACTGGATTTTAGAAACAGGAAGGCCTACTCATGGAAGCCAAGTCTGCCCACAGCGCCTCGTCTCGTTGGGGACGTGTCTGGACTGACAGGAGCTCTCCGTGATTCCAGGCAGAGGCTCTTCCTCAACCAATAAGGGCTGAACCGAAAATCTCTCTCTCTCTCTCACACACACACACACACACACACACACACACTCCTTTGAAACAGAGAGCATCAGCACAACAGGCTCCACATTCTGGACTGCTGGGAATCAAAGGTGCTGAGGCACCTCTGGGGAGGGGCTGGATCCGCTCACTCTACTCGCCTCGCTGGCTTGCCAAAAAAAAACAAAAACCCACACACCGCCCACTGGCATGATGAACCCGCTGAGCAGTCCTGCCGGGGAAGCTGCTTCCAGATCCTGAGAGCAAAAGGGGGGGAGGGCAGCTGGAGGAAGCTCATGGAACTCCCCAGGAGGAAGCTGCGTGGGCAGGCGGAAGCTGGACAAGGGGGCTGGACGGCTTCAGCCATCACGGCAGCTCGGCACAGCTCTCAGCCTCATCTCCTGCGAGCATCTCCCTGGCCGGTCCCTGCTGGGGGCCCCAAGAGGAGCAGCGAAGCCCAGGGAGTCCCCCAGGGAAGTTGGTCCCGATTCCCAGCTCTCTCTCACTGCCGCAACACCACCTGGCAGAGACGGTCCCAGAATCCTCAAAGTGGGAAGCCCAAAGGAAGCCCGTCTCCACACCCACCAACCTCCTCCTGCTCTGCCACTCCGCAACCAGCCCCCACCAAAGCCAGTCCACCTTCCAAGCCCCTCCACAGCTGTCGCCCCCCCCCAGGGACCCACACAGTACCCACCTGCCTATCCCATAACAGAACCACCACCTGCCACAACAACCCCACACGCAGTGATGTCATGCAGGGGGAACGCGGGGGAACTCAGTTCCACTAGTTAAAATTAGGGCTGACTCCGCCCACTTCACTCTCCCTCCCCCCCCCTCCCGATTCCTCTGCAAAGAGCTTTGCTTCTTGGTTGGCCGGCACTCAGAGGGTTAAAGGGAGCGACTCCGGATTCCTAGGGGGGCGAAGGCAGTGATGTCGTTCAGGGGGAACGGACCAGAACGGGCGTTCCGGATCCTAACGGGCTCCGTGGCTGGTTCCGGGTTCCCGACAAGTGCCCATCAAAAGTGAGTTCCTGTTCCTAAATCATTTGAATGACACCACTGCCCACACGCCAACCAAAGAGGGCGGGGATTCAGAGGCTTCCACCACACACCAACTGTTTCAGGCCTAAGCCCTGCAGCTGAGTCAATATTCCCTGGGCAGAAGGAACGGGGTCCAGGCAACCTCACTCCACAAACCCCTGCAGATGCAGCTGCCGCCCTGCAGAGCCAGCCCCCTTCACGGCCCAGCCAGAACCGGCAGGCACCAGCAAATGCTCCGCCGGCCTGGGAGGGCTCCTCCCGCTGGGCATCAGAGCAGGGCTCAGGCGCCCCGAAAGCCAGCAGCACTTCATCCACCGCCCGTGCCCAGCCCGTTGGCGGAAGCCCCAGCGGCGGCCTTACTGGGGGTCCAGGTTGCACCGCCGCAGTTGCTCCTCCAGCTTGGGCAGCTCTCGGAGGTCCGCACCGATGATGGCGTACCGGCTGGAGTCCAGGCTGTGAGCATCTGCAGGAGAAGAAGCGGCAGCAGCTCAAGCGGTTTGCCTGCTCAGGGCAACCAGGCAGAGACACTACGCAAATATCACGCAAAGATCCTGTACCAGCTGGTAAGGGGCTCTGAAGAAAAAGAGGCACAGGGGGGTCCCTTTTATCCTGGGTGCCAAAAACCGTGTCAAATCAAACCCACTGAAAACAACAACAACAAAGACATTCCTTTAATTAGCAGTCAGCGTGTTTAAAAAAGCTTCTCTTACCCAGGCAACGTGGCTGCAGGCATTCTCCAGGGGGCTCAGAACAGATTAGTTTCCATCTTCCTCTTCACTCACCCTGGAGCCAGGCGAAAAAATGCAAAACGGAAGTGATTAATTACACTTCCGGGTGGGAGAGGGGACCCAGGGCAGGAAAGGAGGTGGTCTTGTTCAGAGATAATTGATAGTAATCTGTTCTAGGCCCCTGGAGAATGCTTGCTGCTGCTGCCATGATAACAGAAGCTCTTTTTTTAAAAAAAAATGGATTGCTAATTAAAGAAATGTGTTTAGTTAAACAAAAGGCATTTCTCTCCCCTCCATGCCGAGTCAATTCAAACCGGGAAAACCGCAGATGGATGGGAAAACCGCAGATGAGAAGGCAGGACCTGCAGTATTTTTTAGCGTAGATACTGTTATTTACACAGGACTTACCATTAGTCCTCATCACACTTAATAATGATGGTTTGAGCCAGGCCTCACAAAGGTGCTTAAGAATAAAATTCTACTGATTGTAGATTGATCGAATCAGACAACACAAATTCACCTCCTTCCCCCAGGTAGCCCCAGTTACCAAAAGTCAGGTGGTCTTCACAGCCTCCACACACCTGGAAAACCAGGACGGTGTAGTGGCTTGGAAGTCAAACATAGACCTGGAAGATCCAGGGTCAAATCCCCACTCAGCCAGAGAGCTTCCTGGGTCACTTGGGCCAGTCACCCTCTCTGAACCTGCAGCACAGGGTTATTGTGAGGACGGAAGGAGGGAAGGAACTACGTAGCCCACCCTCAGCATCTTGGAGGGAGGGCAGCAAAAAACATGAATAAAATAAATATTCCCAAATTTGGCCATCGACAAAGAGCTTTTATAAGGTGCCCAGAGAAATCGATTTCTAGCGAAGAAGCAGGACCTTCCCATTGATTGAGACATACAAAATTATGCATGGAAGGGACAGAGTTGATAAAGGGATGTTCTTTTCCCTCTCTCAAAACACCCGAACCAGGGGGCATCCACTAAAACTGAGGGTTGGGAGAGTTGAAACAGATAAAAGGAAGTACTTTTTCACCCAGCAGGTGGTTAATCTGTGGAACTCTTTGCCACAGGAGGTGGTGATGGTGTCTGGTCTAGATGCCTTTAAGAGGGGATTGGACGGATTTCTGGAGGAAAGGTCCATCGTGGGCTATAGGCAACGATGGATTGTGCAACCTCCTTACACTAGTAGTAGGCTACTTCAGAGTACCGGGTGCAAGGGAGTGGCAAGAGGATGCAAGCGTCTTGTGGTCTCGTGCCTCCCTGGGGCACCTGGTGGGCCGCTGTGAGATAAAGGAAGCTGGACTAGATGGGCCTCTGGCCTGATCCAGCAGGGCTCTTCTGATGTTCTTATTGAGGTTCAAGCTAATTTCCTCCCCGCATATATAATAGTCTAACTCCAGACTGCCACTGTCGCAGAGACCAACCCGTTTCATTCTTGCGCACCAGGGTAATGCCAGGGAAGGAGGTGGGGGGGGCACACATGGCTTGGTGAGAAGCGAGGCCAAAGCGGTGGTCTTTCCCCGCCTCCCTCCAGCATTTCACTCCACACGTCAACCACATGCCCACCTAGCCAAGCAGAGCGAGGCGGCGGCAGCCGTGGAAACGCCAGCCTGATGTACAGATGGGCTTTAAGATGACTCACCAATCAGGAGAGACTCCCCGGAATGGCTTTCCATAATGGGCTTGGACAGGGGTGGTTTGGCTCTGCGGGAATAAAAAAGGAGCAGAGGAAAGAGTCAGGGCGCATCTCCTCCATCACGAAGCACACAGAACCCTGAAGGCTGCTGCATCTGCTCCTGCGGGGAAGAGGCGCACCAGGCTGTAGTCAGCAGGGGCAAGACGGGAAGTGAGCAGCCAAACTCTTGCTTATCTGCTTCACGAGGACGGGGGTCCTTCCTGGTACATTTCTGGACTGCTCTTCAGGGGAAACCACCTCTCCAGGAGGGGAGTGAACAGAACAATGAAAGATCATTGAACCCCTGCTAACTGGGCAAGGGGCACTTTTTCCAAGTGGTGTCCCTCTTATATTTAGCAGGGGGAGAGCAATTGTCCCTCTTCACCCCAGCACAGTGTCTTTCTCGTGGCTGTTGCTGGGGGTGTTCTCCATTCTCCAGCCCTTTTGGGACAGGGAGCCATTTAGCTTTAATGTTACTATTTGCCTGTAAACCGCTTTGTGAACTTTCTGCTGAAAAGCGGTATATAAATACTAGTGATTGATTGATTGATTGATTGATTGATTGATTGATCAGGAGTTTAAGCCTGGCAAGGCAGACTCCCAGCCTGTATGCGAATTAACCTAGTTGTAGAATACTGCGTTGTATGTGTCATTCCCAAACTGTCTTCGAGGACAGCCTCACGTACAAAACCCCAATCAGAACGTCCGCAGAGCATGAATAGCTATGATCAGGCTCCCTCTGTGCCCACATGCGCGTCAGATAAAAAGCCCCGCTGCTCAGCACTAACGCTGCTGCAGATTTATTTCCCCAGCGCAGCAGAAGTCATCCTCTCTCCTCTATACGGAAACATAAAAGCAGCGAAGGTTTAATTTCAGCAGTCACAGCCCCACACTGCAGGCACGTCAGGATCGATGGCGTCTAATTTTCTTTACTCTCAGATTTGCCATCCATTTGGTAGCCCATATAAGGCTCTTGAAAAAGCTTCCAGCAAAACTACAACCAAAACACACCTGCAGCAAAGGACTGTGATCCAGGAGGGCTGGAAGGGGCCTTGGAGATCATCTAGCCCAACTCTGGGCTCAGTGCAGGCAATGGCTACCGCGTCGCATGTCTGCGGTGATGCAAAAGCCAGCCAGTCGGCCAGCATGGTGGGCTTTCCAACACCATTTTAACAGACAACTGAAGGAAGGTGGGACAGGCCCCAAATGCAAAGGCACAAAAGGGCACGTGTCCTTCTCAGGAAAACAGAAATAGCCTCATCTTAGTTAAGCGCAAACAGAACATGCACACACACACACACACACACACACACACACCACTCACTTGATATTGTGAATTTTCCTTGCGGCAATTGATGGAAAATCAACTTCAAAATATTTCCTAGGGAGCAGATTCTCATCCTGAAAAGACAAACAGCAACAGCACAACACTCAGCTCAGCGAGGGACTCGGCCCCTCCCCCTGGGCTCCGCTCCTGCTTTTACAGCACTGAGGTCTGCTGAAGACGTGCCCAAAGCATCATAAGAAGAGCCCTGCTGGATCAGGCCAAAGGGGGCCCACCTAGTCCAGCTTCCTGTATCTCACAGCAGCCCACCAGGTGCCCCAGGGAGGCATGAGACAAGAAGATGCTTGCATCCTGTTGCCACTCCCTTGCACCTGGTACCTGTAGCCCACCTGTTGCCACTCCCTTGCACCCAGTACTATGAAGTAGCCTACTACTAATGTAAGGAGGTTACAACCCATCATTGCCTATAGCCCACGATGGACCAGAAATCCGTCCAATCCCCTCTTAAAGGCATCCAGACCAGATGCCATCACCACCTCCCGTGGCAAAGAGTTCCACAGATTAACTACCCGCTGGGTAAAAAAAGTACTTCCTTTTATCTGTTTCAACTCTCCCAACCCTCAATTTCAGTGGATGTCCCCTGGTTCTGGTGTTTTGAGAGAGGG
Organism: Lerista edwardsae; assembly: GCA_029204185.1. Lineage (NCBI taxonomy): Eukaryota > Metazoa > Chordata > Lepidosauria > Squamata > Scincidae > Lerista > Lerista edwardsae. The sequence continues at coordinate 1,024,586 of JAJKFI010000140.1, forward strand.
AAAAGAACATCCCTCTATCGGCTCTATCCCTTCCGTGCATCATTTTGTATGTCTCAATCATGTCCCCCCTCAGGCGCCTTTTTTTTAGACTGATTTTCAATGCTCCATTAACGAGGCCTGCAAGACGCAACTCAGGCCATGTGGGCCTCAGTACTGCCCCAAAGAGCAGAGAGCACATCCAACCCCCAGTTCCCACGGGGAAAAGGAAGGGAAGGACGAACATACAAAGCGGGACAAGGCTGATCTGACAATCTAACTCAGTGCTGCCTGGCTCTCCAGGGCTGTTGTGGAGAAGGGTCATTCCCAGCCCAGGCTGGAGCAGGCAAAGAAGTTCTGCAGCTGCTTCACAGATGCAGAGGGTTCGGGTGTGTGCCTCCAGAAGCTCCCATGGGTCACGCTGGACCGGGGAACCACTCTGTCGGCCTCCATGGTTCTCAGACTGTCCTGCAGAAGCTACTTCTGGTTTTTGGAAACAACTTTTGTTTGCTTCAAATTTCCATTTTGACTGGAAGAGGTTTTCAGAGGCTTCTGCGGGCCCACAAAGGCCAACAGAGTGGGTCACCGGCCTTGCGACCGCAACTGATTGTGGGAGCTTTGGAATTCCTTATCTGCGATGGGTGGGGTCTGGAACCAAACCCCTGTGGGTAAGGACAGCCCTCTGCACACTGCCACTGAGTTTCCTTCCAGGCGGGAAGACAGGCGGTCAGATTTGCAGACAAACCCGTCACGGATCGTGTCACTGCAGAGCTTCCAACGGACCCCAGAATTTCGTTTTAGCCTCCACTCCCCCAGTACAGAGGCTTCTTTCTACTGGTCAGACAACAAAAGTAACAGGGCAGAGCTTTTCACACGTGGCCACTGGGGGTCAGCCTTGAGCCACACAGTCCGGTCCTAGCAGGCACTCAGACTGCTTCCCCCCTCCACCCCTTCCTCACCTTTAACTTCCAGAAGAGGGTATCCATGCCAGCACCCAGGTTGATGATTTGGCAGTTGCATTCTGTCTTCTTCAAGAAGGCCGCAAGCAAATTGCTGACTCCCTGGACTCGGGCGTAATATCCTGGCAGGAAAACAGTCCCGTGAGAACCGAATAATATTGGCCATAAGCAGGTGCTTCACATGTCAAGAGTTTCACAACAGTCAACCAGGAAAAAAGAAGACAGTCACTTTGTGGGGGGGGGTGCTAGAATAAAGATGTGTTCAACAAACTCACCTCTGCTGATTTCAGGTGCTTTCCTTTCTTTCGGCTGCCTCACAAAATACTCAATGTAAGGATCCTTCCAGTAGCCCACACTTATAGCATAGCTGATAAAGGAGGAGAGACCAAAAAAATGGAATTATAGCAAGAAGATGAAATCCTTGTTCTAAGAACCACTGACTAGCAGCAGAGCAGGAGAAATTAAGCACCATTTCACTAACCAATGCAGCTGTTTTTCATGCTGATTTGGCGGGGAAGATTCACCCCAAAATAATTTAGGAAATAGTGCCCAATTTTTGTAACCTCAGGGTGGAACCACACAGGGGAGGGAGGCTGAGAGAAAGCTACAGAATTCTCCATATGGAAGTCCTGGGCACTCTGTCCAAAGATCTTCTTTGCCAGGGCTGGCGTGCACCAGCTGTGCCCCCAAATGCCACCTCTGTGAGCATGCATGCGCTCCCCATGGAAGAGGGGGAAGGGCAGGATGAGGGTGACAGAGCAGCAACAACCCCACCCTTCCTTCCACCTACTTACAAGCGCATGGTATACAGCCTCCCTTCGCTGTGTAATGAATGGAAGCAGGGGGTGCAGGAAACCCAACATGCCCCTTCTCACTCTTGGGTCATTCCGTGTGAAGTCATCACACTTCAGGACATTTTTCTACTTCACATTCGAAGATTTTGACGAAATTTGTCATACTTAAAGATCATATATAGTTATTTTATATGATGCATTTTATAAAATGTTATTTTATAAAATGCATATTTTTTCATTTTTAAGCTCACAGAGAAAAGGATATATTTAAGTCAAAAATTTCAACATTTTATCAAAAAAACGGCATGCTAGTGGTACTTTAACTAGCTGTTTCTCGGACATCAGTTGGGATATAGAGCTGGGGGGTGGGTTTGAAGCTCTTTTAATGAACTTTCATGTGATATGCAAGTTGATGGGTTTAATTTTTTTTTTAGTTTAAAAAAATTCAATTTAAACGTTTAACATCAACTTTCTCAAAAACTGACTTCAAAATTAGATCATGCTTGTGCATAACTATTCGGGGGGGGGGGGGGGGAGGAGCCCACCTGGGGGTCCCCGGTTGGATGCCCGGGGGGGGGGGGGGGGGGGGGGGGGGGGGGGGGGCGAGGAGGGTTGGCTCCACCCACCCGCCCGCCCTCTTTGGTCTGAGCTGGGCAGATGCCACGCCCCTTCCAGTCCAGGCCCCACCCGAGGCCCCGCCCCTCCCGCTCACCGCTTGCAGAGGGAGGCGTCGTCGCAAGTGCCCCTCACCGCTTCATCGAACACGTCCGCGGTCTGCGGGGGCCGCGAAGGGCCGGCCATGGCCAGACGGCGAGCGGGCAGGTCAGCGGAGCGAGCGCGGCCTACCCATGCCTGCCACCGCTGAACCCCCCCCTTCCTCAGAGCTTCCCCACCATCCAACAAGGCCCGCACCCATTGGCCCAGGCCGACGCGCGGCTCCCATTGGGCAGCAAGAGCTGGGGCGGGCTAACCATATGAGAGCTGCGCTTTCTATTGGTCCAGCGCTTTATCAGTTCCGAGCGTGACCCAATAGAAAGAGGTAGCGAGTGGACCTAGAGGTACCCTGGGGGTTGTAGTCATTCTTTCCCTTGACGAGACGTCGCAGCCTGGTCTAATGATGACATCCGCTCGGCCTTCTGGGAATTGTAGTCTCATGGATTCCGGTGGGCTGGAGAGGGTGTACTGTAGGAGGGACGGCGGGAAATCCGATGCATGCGTGCAAAAGGGGTGGGGGCTCCATTCAAGTGAAGAAGCACCAATGCACGGGAGGGGGGCAACTGGGTATGCAGCCTAATAGGGAGAGCAAGGCATCAATCCATCTCCATCACAGCCAAGCTAACACTGCAGTAGTTGGAGGGGAAGCGGTCAGGGAGCGCCGCCTTAGGGCCAAATCCTGTCCAGCTTTCCAGTGCCGGTGCAGTTGCAATGAAGCCCTGAGGAAAGAGAACAAATGTCCCCTTACCTGGAGAAGGTCTCAATGACCGCTCCCCTGCTGCAGGATGCAGCGCATGCCCCGTTGACACGGCTGCACCTCAGTCAGACTGCAATCCGATCCACGCTTACCTGGGAATAATCCCCATTGACTATCCTGGGACTCATTGCTGAATAGGCATGCATAGGCATGGGCTCTTGATCTGTAATATGGGGCTTGTTTTCCTCTTTGGGGGCATTCCCAGCTTTTTCAGCGCACGCCTCTTGAATTACGGGGCAGCAGCACCCCCTTGATTAAACCTTCCCTGTGATGTCACAGCGCCGCTTCCCCCGTCACAGATCTTCTTGGGATGGATTTGCCATTGCACGTCATCGGAACCTCATGGACTCTGAAGTGGCGCGTCAGTTTCGGTGCGCTTCCCGAGATGTATTACGAGTAGGGACTTCCTCCCCGGTTGTGTAGGTGTATCTGGTGTTTTATGCCGAGAGTCACTCCATCACAGAATATGCCCCTGAAGACCACCTGCTGGGGGGGGGATGCCTTCGTGCTCAGTTCCATCCTGGATCTAAATCTGTTCCAGCAGAGCCTGGGATATCAATGGAGCCTCCATGTTCAGGAGCAGTTTACCTCAGAGTTCCAGTCCCCCCCCCATGGAAACAGAGGGGGTTTTGTGGCGTTACCTCACCATTAAATTGGACCAGCGTTGAAATCCTTAAAAAAAAAAATTCCCGTCATCACAAGCCACTTCCAGCTTTTTTTATTTGTTATTTTATTTATTTCTTGTATGTATGTATGTATGTATGTATGTATGTATGTATGTATGTATGTA
>JAJKFI010000140.1:1028585-1105583 GCA_029204185.1 Lerista edwardsae
GTATGTATGTATGTATGTATGTATGTATGTATGTATGTATGTATGTAAATATAGATGTTTTATTTATATTTCAAAATAAATACATAAAACAACACCTGGACGCGTATAAAGACGCGCAGACACACACACATTTTTAATAAAAGACTCACATTTTATGTGAGTTTATATATTTAATATGTATATATTTAATATCTCATATTATATTTTAATAAAGACTTTCATTTAATAAGAATGACTTTTCATTTTTAACAAAAGACTCACAAAGAGCTTTTATTTATTTCACTCCCTTCTTTTACACGCGCACATTCATTCATTCATTCATTCATTGTTTACAGAGTAAAACAAATATATATATACATATATTATCAGTATATTATTATTTGAGGTAGCGAATGGGAGGAGGGCCACCCACGCACCCCATTCATTGCCGGCAGCACCAGAGGAGCGAGAGGCGCTCGCTCACCGAAACCGGGCGTGGAGCCTCCCTGGGCCGCTCTGGCCGCGCCGCGTCTCTCTGTTCCCCGTCCATAGAGTCCAGGGCGGAGGGAGGGGTCAGAGCGGGCGGGCGCTCGGGGCCGTAAGTGACGGCTAGGCCGCTTCCGGTGTGGCTGAGGCAGGAGGCCGGGCTGGGAGCGAGCGAGAGGAGCGAGAGCGCGGCGGGCTGTGGGCGGGCGAGAGGAGCTCGGAGGGGTCGCCGCGGCCAGGGGGCAGCCAGAAGGGGGGGCGAGGCCCGTCCAGCGCCGCCGCCATCATGAAGAAGCAGTTCAACCGCATGAAGCAGCTGGCCAACCAGACGGTGGGCAGGTGAGTGGGCGCCGCGCCGTCGTCCCCCCGCGCGTTGCCACGGAGACGGCGCTCCCCTCCGCCTGCCCCCCCCCGCTCGGACCCAGCGCCGGCTGAGCCACCCCCCTGGGGCGTCCCCTCCTCAGCCCGCTCGTCTTCGGGGGCTGGGGACACCTCCCCTTCGAGGGGGCGCCTGGGCTGCTGCCCTGGCGGAGGGGCCACATCAGCCCTGGTGGGCGGGTCCATCCGTCTGTCAGTCAAGCAGGATTTATATGCCGCTTTTCAACAAAAAGTTCACAAAGCGGTTTACAAAGTTGTTGTTGTTGTTGTTAATAATAATAAATGTCTCCCCCAAAAGGGCTCAGAATCAAAAACACCACCAACAGCCTGTAGAGAAGAGAAGGTTACTTTCCCCCAGCTAAATTTAAAAGGAGCACCACTTGAAAAAAGTGGTGCTTTACCCAGTTGCTGTTGTTGTTGTTGTTTATTAGATTTATATCCCGCCTTTTTGCCCGAAGGCACCCAAGGCGGCAAGTTAGGGTGCATCCCTGACAAAGGCTATTATTTTGAAGCACGTGTACGCTTGTAAGTGCCTTTTCTTTCTAAAGGGTCCATTTCCTCCCCTTCCTTTGGAAAGAGCCTGCCAGTCCGCTGAGCATCAGCTGGAGTGGGGTGGGCCTTTTCACGTGCCCCAAAGAATGGCCCAGGGGAATGGTCTTCTGTGCAGCACCCAGCCTTTCGAACTCCCTGTCCTTGGAGGCCCATCCGACTGGACCCTGTAATTTTCATTGTAGTATGAAAAGGTTTCAGTAAAAATCTACATTTCCCACGAACTCCCATCTCTCAACCTGAGCGCTTATCAGGCAGGGCTCTCCATTAGGTTCAACTAAAACAAAAATCTTATGATTTTAGTGGCACCTGTCATGTGTGTGTCTAATTCTTCTACATTAGCCAGCTTGGGTGGCTCAGTCTTGAGCCAGAGAAGTGGGGTGTGAGCATTCTTAAATATCTTTCAAAAGGAAGTTACTTCTGAGTCTGCTGGGTTTTTCTCACGCCTGACGCACTTTGCAAGGTACATTGATCAGAAAGCAATTTTTCTTTTCCAAAGCGAAAAGCTGAAGGCGCCTTGCTTTTGTGGTTAAACTGTTGCAACCTTATTTCTTCCAAAAATTGATTTGAGCCCCATTGGACGTGAAAGCCTGTTTGACTCGGTGTATTTGAGCATTGGCTGTTTTGAGCGACACTGTCTTCCTGTCAGGCTAGATCAGCCCTTGTGTGCTGCCATGCCTACCTGGTCAGGTGTTCCAGAAAAGACATGTCAGGCTGGCAGGGTGAAACCAGTGCGCTGGTGACCTGGGCAGATTGATGCCTCTGGTGTCTTGTGGTGTGTTGCATCTTACTTCCCCACCCCCTCCTTGTTTCGTTTCCTGGCGCTTTGCAGAGATTGTTGTGTGTGGGAGGGAGGGAACCCGACCTTATCACCTCACTGGCTTCTGAGGTTAGATAGCAGAAGTGTAATATTGAGGCAGGAGAAAATGTTGTTTGCTCAGGATGCTTTTGGTCTGGCCTGGCCTTGGTAGTGCTGTGGAGGAGGCTAGGAGGCAAAGCAAGAGGCTAAAATCCTGATTCTCTCATGAATTTGTTTTGGTGGCCTTGGGCAAGCTGCCTGCTCTGTACCTCAGCGCTGTATCTGCAGTACAAGGCTAATACCGACCATCTCTGAAGTAACGCTCGGAAGAAGAGAATATGCTTTAAATGCCTAAAATGTTACACAAAAGTTTGGTATTTTTGCAGCTGTTCTTGGTCAGTAAAAACCAATATTACCTTGGCATTATCAATGTACTGGCTTGATTTTTAAGCAAGCTTTTCTCATCACTCTGTAGAGCATTCACAAAACTCAGTAGTCCTTAGACTTTTTCTGTGTTATTCTGATACTGCCAAGGAGAGGGTGAGGTGGAGAGAAGATTGGGTTGCCCAGTCATTGGGGATTTCATGGCAGAAGTGAGGTTCTAGAAACTTGCTTGAATTCTTGTAAGTGACTCTGGGAACAGTGTGGAATGTACAGGGCTGAAGGTGACCTTTAGTGTGCATTTGGGTGCGGTGGGAAGACCTTTGTGTCAATAACTGAGGAGCTTCTGCTATCAGCATTTAATTTATTGCGGGCATTCTCCAAGTGTTGTGCTTAGAGTAGCTATCAGTGTGCATTCCTCTGCCAGACAGAAGATTAATGCTGCTTTCCGGGAGATTTCTGCTCACTGAAAAATGCTTATGGATCTACCCACACAAGGAAGCACATTCAGAGTTAGAGGGTCTGGTCTGAAGGTACGTGAGGCAGCTGCCTCAGTGATGCAATAAGGGGTCCGGAACTGACTGGAAACCCTGTGCCCATCGCCCTGAGTTTCTTCATGGAAGAAAGGTGGGATACAAGTGCTTTAATAGTCTTTGTTTATCGCACTTCTGTTTCAGTTTCAAATGGGAACAATTCAGGAAGTTGTGATGTTCCTTAAACAAATCCGGCCTTTCGTTGCTTGCTAAAATCACAACTTTCCAGACCAATTTCTCCTTTTTCCCCAGGCATTTTCAGGTCACATGGCCTTCGTAAACCTTAGAGTAACATAAATGCTCAGCAAAAAGTTACTGTCCAGTTAATACCTGGAATGTTAATATGGGGGGGGGGGCTGTGTTCCTGAAGCAAGCTTAGGGCCACGATGCATCAAACTGAGTAAGCCTAACTCTGCCTGTTGCATCCTGAAATGGTCTGTTTAAATTTGTAGCCAGCAGCAGCCATAAAGTTGGCGGATTATTAAACAGTCACTGAATAACAAGTATTGTATATCAATCAGGTAGTATTTATATACCACTTTTCAACACAAAGTTCACAAAGCGGTTTACAGGCAAATAGTAATAATAAAGTTACATGGTTCCCTGTCCCAAAAGGGCTCACAATCTAAAAAAATTCAAAACCACTGGAAAAGACTCGCACAGGGGTGAATAGGGACAATTACTCTTCCCCCTGCTAAATATAAGAGGAACACCACTTGGAAAAGTGCCTCTTGCCCAGTTAGCAGGGGACATCAGTATAGTAGGTCTGTTTAAACATTATTAAGCTTATATCTGAACACGCCTGTCATGGTCATCTTAACTCTGACTTTTGCAGAGCTTTCAGTGGTTAGTTTGGAAGAGAGTTCTGTCTCTCTGTTGTGCTGCAGGAACCTGACACCCAAATGGTGGTCTTAGAGGTGATCACAAGAAAACTGTGTAAGAAGTTGGCTCCTCAGCAGAAGGGCTTGACATGGGGCTCTGGGCTTCATTTGAATATGGTGCCCTATGGAGTGATGCTGCTGCAGCACAGTGAAAAGCCTCTGGTTCCAGGAAACTGGCCGGTGACTTGAACACATGACACACACCTTCCAGGCATGCAGGAAAGGGGCACCACTTGTGTCCTGCAGAAGGGAGGGGGAAAGGGTGTTGCCTGACATGCTTCCTGGCTGACATCTGGGCAATGGGGAGCCCTGGTAGTTTACCCTGTAGTTGACTGCACCAAGGCACGTGTTTGGAAACGTTTGGGGAGGGCCTGTGGATCCAACCTATTCCGAGTGTCCAGTGTGTCAATTGACACCAGTACTACTTTTTCCACGTACTACCAGTACTTCTTAGTTGTTCCTTCAAACTTTTGGTGGTTTTTTTAAAGACATTTTGGTGGGAACGATGGCATTTGGAGGGGCTTTTAAAATCCCCCACCCAGTATTTGTCCTGCTGGGGGGAAAAAATGTGTGGGCATGTATTTTATCCATAATGAGTCTAATAGCAGCTGAGGGGGTTCTGTTCAACAGGAAAACAGTGTGGGGAATGGGGTAGTCAGTGATGTCATTCAGGGGGAACGGACCAGAACGGGCGTTCCGGATCCTAACGGGCTCCGTGGCTGGTTCTGGATTCCCGACAAGTGCCAATCAAAAGTGAGTTCCTGTTCCTAAATCATTTGAATGACACCACTGATGGGGTTAATTAAGCCCCTCTGCCTGCCAGTCTAAATGGTGCCAGTCTAAATTCCCTCCATCTTCTTTTTACAAATATTTAAATAGATCTCTGATGTTTTGCTAAAACTCTGCCAGCTAGCCACAGAGTCTTGAGTTTCTCCGACTTTATGCTTTCGTCAAAAACTGATGTCTCTGCCTCCTCCTCCTCCTCAAGGCCTTTCGCTGGGTGGACTTCCCTGTTCATTTCTTGCCCACCCAGTGCCTTTGAACTCCTTTTCCTTTAGGGAATGTTCCTACCTGTCTATCCACTTCCTACAAGTCTATCCACTTCAAACACCTGTCAAAGCGGGCTCCTGTATTTATTTAAAATATTTTTATCTCACCTTTCCTCTCCTGGTGGGACTTACAGTGAAGTGAAACTGCACAGAAGACCTTTAAAAGAAAGCCAAAAGACCAAAAAGCAATGAAGTAGAGCAAAAAGGGGTGGGAATTCCACAGATGGCAGCAGAGCTGATCTTAATCTCCAAAGCAGTGGGAAAATGAATGGCTGCTGTTGGATTGACTGCAGGTAAAGAGGGAGCCTTTCTGATCCCTGAGGTCTTCGTGGAGAGGGCCACCTCTCGCTGCACCTCTGGAACAATCGGGAGACCTCCCCAGCTGGCCTCAAGGCATGGGCCATGTCAGAAGACTGGGAGACGGTCTTCATGTAGCCTGGCCCTATGCTGTTGAGAGATCTTCAGGTAGCCAGCACTTTGACTGACACCTGGAAACAGTCCAGCATCCTGATGATCCGCCTGAAGCTGTTCCAAACGCTTTTTGTATTTGAGGGGACACAGCTCAGCTGTTCTTCTGGAACCTGAATAGGTCTTGCATGGATTTCAAAATGCAAATAGGTCTTGCATGGATGCAAAATGTTCTGCATCCTCTGCCTACCGTGCTGTAAAGTTCCCACCCACCAGTTCACAATACAAATGCTGAACTTTGCCTCAAGCAGAATAGAATAGCTCAAGAATAGCTCAGATTCCAAGATGCAAGAATTAAAATGCTGGGGGCCCAGAATCAAACACCTGATGCACCAACCCTGTGCAGTAACCTCCTTGTGCTTTGGAACAGGTTGGTGGGCCCTCAAACCTTTCCTGCTCTGGGTCTAAGCAAGCAAGTTCCAGGCTCCTTGTCCAGACAGTGGTTTGAGAATGGGTCCAGGGGTTGGTTTAGCATTCTCAGGCATCGTTGCTATCCCTTTTCCTGCAAGCTTTAAAAGCGCAATCCTAACCTGGAGTTAGTCCAGCACAATCAGGCCAGCAAAGTTTGGCTGGCACAAGGGCCACCGTAAAGCGTGTCTGGACCACTCTGGGAGTCAGGAAGGATGGTGCTCGTCTCTGTGTTGGCCTCTCTGACTCTGAGTGTGGTCCAAACATACTTTATGTTGTCCCTTGTGCTTGTCAAACTGTGCTGGCCTAGCTCCAAGTTAGGATGGTGCCCTCAGTCTAACACGGCATTCGCAAGTGGCTTATCTTGCTCAAGCAATCACGTTTTTCTCTGCGTTCACTTCCAGTCCACCCAGCTTGATTAAATGATCAGCCAGAGAAGTTGCTCGGGGTTCCTGTTGTCGGATGAATCATTTCATTGCCTTTTTCCCCCAAGCCTGTATTATTTGATCTTCCACATCTCAACATGAGCTGCTATTGTACGAGTGCTCAATTAATAACTGTAACTTGTTCAAATCTCCGGCAGGTCTGGAGGAAACTGAAGTTAATATGTTCATTAATCTTCCCCAGGCTTTAGCCTCAGGAATGTTTTGAATCTGCTTCCAATAGGAACGCGGCGGAGGTTGTTGGCTGTGGCGCAATCTGGGATCCGATTCTCTGTGTGTGTGTGCGCGCGCATGCGCCCTTCCTCTCAATCTTTCTCAGCTCTAATTTTTTCTGACTTGGCATTCTTGGTTTTATGATGCAAGAAGAATTTCAGCTATACTGTAGCTTGAGTTTAGAATCTCCCTGGTTTTATGCTGGCACTTTTCTTCAAGTTGAATGCACAGACTTAAATTGTCAGCTCTTAAGGAGCTGAATCCTTGGACTTTTGTTGTCCAGCTCAGTTAAGAGTGAATGTTTTTCTTTGCTGTGATTTGGGGATGGAGCTGCACACCCCTCTCTCTCAGCCTGAGCTGCCACTTCCTTTTTAGGATGTTTGGAATGCTTTGTATCTGAGGGATGTTTGAGTTTCGAGTTCAGTGATTGACTCAGAACAACATTGCACAGAACGCGTTGTGGCTTCTCTAGGCCATTGCTGATCAAGGTGGTAAATCCAAATTTTAGACCGTCTTCAGAGTATTTACATTCCTTTTCCTCATGTGCTGGGACTCACCAAGGCATGCACATGGAAGGTGTGACGTGCCTGCTTGGAAAGAGACCCAGGAGAGACTTCATCAAACGCAGACACACGCACACCAAGACAAGCCCACAGCAAGGCTAATTTCCCTCACAGCCACAAGCATTGAGGAGGTGGCAGTTTAATGGGGAAGCCTCTTCCCTAGCCAAAATGGGTTCCAAGATGGTGGCCTCCAGCTTTTTAAGTTGGCTGTCCCAAGCTCTTCGTGACCCCCTGGAAATCGGATCCCGACCCCCAGGGTGGGAAGCACTGATCCACCTGCATTGTAACTGTTGCTGCCATGTGAGACCAGCCTGTGCCAGGCAGCAGGCAGTGTCAACAGTGAACATACCTGGGTGTGATGTCAGCCTCTGTGAGTCTCTTGAACAACACTCCTGGGCATGATGAGTAACCCAGAAGGGTGGGTGTGTTCAGCCCCACGCGGGCCACTGGTTTCCAGCTCATGAGGCTGTCTCTGCTGCAGTCCCAGTGGCTTCTTTCCTGATTCGTGCTCCTCCCTGCTGTGTCACTGTTGATTACAGGAGTTGTCGCTGCCTATTTTGCTTTTGCTAAATAGTGACCTGACATCCCAGACGCGGTAATTTAAGCCACAGGCCAGGGAGAGCTCTGCATTAATAGCTGGTAGTTCTTTCCAAGTATGAGATGGGCTGTGAAGGTGGGACTCTAGAAATCCTTGATTTGGACTAGCTGGTTTTGAACTGCTGACGGCAAAATCAGAGGTGATGCTTTCTCTGCTAGGGCTCATTGCTCAGCGTAAAAAATTGAAGATGACGATGTGCTCGGATCAGACTACTTGTCTGCTGACTTTTGAGAAGGAAATGATTCAGGTTAGACAAGCAGCAAAAAACGGTGGGCCAACCCCCAAATTGCTACCGACTCCCATCAGGAGCTTCTGTGTACCCCCTGGCATGTTTCATTCTTTCCCTCGGAGCAGCACCGCCGTCTGTGCCAGGCAACTTTTATTGCTGAGGGGGCTACAGTACCCTGGCATCACTCCAAGGGCACAGATGTGGAAGTAGTTGGCAGTGACGTGATGACATCACCGCTGATTCCTTCTGGGTTCTGAGCTGTCGAAGAGGAGACAGCAGCAGGAGGGGGCGGGTGTGTGTGTGTGTGTGTAGGAGGACTTTTCTGTCTCCCTGCCCTGCCGTTCCGGCTTCTCCAAGAAGCCAGAGTGACTCGGCAGGGAGATGAGGCAGGAGGAGGTGGTGGGTGCAGCAGGGCATCTCGAGGGTCACTACCCAAGGCCACAGGCGGCCCCTGGGATGCACATTGGATCACCCTAACCTGCCTTATTAACAGCTGTGTGTAGATTTTTTTTCACGTAGAAAAATTGCTGTGTTACATGTTCAGTGGAATTTCTGATGCAGACGCTCAATATCAGCCCCTTAATTTTGCTCCTATTCCTTCAATTTTGGGAAAATCTAGAGGTTTTTTTCCTACTGTTGCTATTCCTGTCTGTGAGTGAAGGTGTCAGGTTCTGCCTTCCTGAAAGCCAGTTTCAATGAAACCAAGAAGCAGCTATTCACGATACATGAAGAGTGGGCTACAATTTTGGGAGTGGGGGGGATGAATCACTTCCTTTTCATGCTTCCCCAGAGATGAACTGAGGTGTATTTCTGAGAGGAAGTGAAACAGCAGCTGCTGTCAGTTGCTTCTGGTGAAGCAAGCTTGAATAATATGGGAGGAGGGATATTTTTGTCCCTCCCTAGTTTGCATGACGCACAAGTCCTTTGGGTCAACAGGAATTCCTTCCTTATTCTGAGTAAATAAATATTATGCGTGTCATTAGCAGTCTGGACCGTCATGATTCAAGACGTATCCCTGATGCTGAAGTGCCCTTGCCCCAATCCCAGCTGTTGAAAGAGAGAAGAGCCAGGGCTCCTTTTGAAATGGAGGCATTTTGAGTGGGCCAGATGGTAAAAGCTGGCATCACTGTGTCACATGCCAGCCTTGTGCAGGGATGGGGAAGTACCAGACTAATTCCCTCTGCACGGTTTCGCATGGGGCAGCCTTCTTCTGTCTTAACTGAATATAGGACGTGTGCCTGTAACATAGCCCAGCGCAGGAAACCCATTGTGAGCTGAAATCTTTATTTAAGTGTTGGCTGGCTTCCAAAGATCTGCACAATTCATTTTGCATGCCCAGTGTGGGGATTAAGGGCTTGGCGTTTTTCCGACGCCAGCTTCTTGTGCCGCTTGGCAACCACTTTTGGAACTGGGGCGGTGGGCTCTCCAACGTAGATGGTGAATGTGACATGGAGGAGGCTCCTCTTCAACAAGTCACCAAGTAAAGCCCATGGGGTGCATCTGAGCTGTTGGGTGCTTCTGTCAATGCCAACCTGGGTATTTCACCTGCTTCTGCATATAAATAAATAAAATCTGTTTCAAGACAGTTCACGTAAGCGTCTTGTAATGAAAAATTGAAACAATAAAAGCTATGCACAGCGGAAAGTTTGACAGCAGGAAATGTGTCCAAATTCAGGCACAATCAAGTGCCTGATCAGTCCTGTAGACTGAGCAAAACAATGACACGTGATGGTGTGCTGCTTGGTTTTAGAGGACCACAGAATCCCTCAGGGAAGGTGTGCCACAGATCCTTGGCTCAGTCTCGGCAAGCCCATTGGGCTAGTGAGGCCTGGGCCAAGAGGAAGCCATTGCTTTTACATAACGATGGTCTGTTTCAGGGCTTGACAAATTCGACTTTGGATCTCAGAGCCAGCCCAAAACGAGCAATTGTACAGTGAGCGATTGCTGAGAAACCATCAGAAACTTCAGTCTTTTAATGTTGCTGTTAAGAATGAGCACACGCATCACACTCCCTAGTGCACTCATGGGCACTATAAACAAATAATTGTAAACATAAGGCTAATTATTAAGAGGGGCAGTAAGCCTGCCCTTGTAAAATTCTGTGGGCAGGAGCAAAGATAAAAGAGTTTAACGTACAGTTTAAAAGCGCCTTAGCCATAAAAAACTGTAGACGATCACGTTGACCCAAGTCCAGAATACCTGGGGGAGGAACGTCCTCCTCTGTATCCTGTCACACTGAGAAAATAGCCCTTGCATGCAGAAGAAGAAACAACTCTTTTAGGGTCCTTCTGACCATGCCGCCCCCCCCCAGGAAACTATTCGGATGTCCCCCTTCAAAGGAGGACGGGGTGAACCAGCTGATGTGCCTGAGGGCAGGGGGGGCCCCTCCCCGGCTGGTTGCGCTCGTCCTTGAGGTGCTCCTCGGGGTGTCATCCAAACCAGAGAATCGGTGGGCGGCTTCTGCTTCCCAAGGCTGTCCTTGGAAGGGGGCCTTCTCCTTCTGAGGCCTTCTGCAGGGACCCCTCTTGCAAGCCAAACGCTCACCTGCAGCAGGTGGAGGAGATGCTGAGGAGGGCCATCTCCGTGCTGCTCTCCCTCTTACGGAACCTGCATCCCCAGGAGCTTTGCTCTGCCCCTTAACTTTGTTTGTTTGCTCTGTGAACGTCCTTTGGGTTTCTTTTCAGTTCTTGGACAGTTCTGCCTCTCCCTTCTTGTGCTGGTTTATGAGGAGTTTTCCGGGCTGTTGTGATGTCTTGCCTGCCACGGCTTCTTGTGAATGGCCTTGAGTCCTCCAGGAGTGCAGGGAGACAGAAATCCTTAAAGACAGACACGCGTGAAGTGCTGCTTATTCACGGAAACTGCTACGCCAGCGCCGCATGTGGTGATGATAATTATCCACCCACGGTGCAACCTACGCGATCCGGGTCATAGTTCACATTCTGCCTTGTTTCATAATTGGCTTCCACCGGCTAATTACATGGGGCAAGTTCAAAGTCATCCACAGAGGTTTCGAGAGATCCTGTTGATGCAGCAAATTATCCTTGAATTTTGGGCACAGGAAAACAGATACTGGGGCATCCAGTTTTGACATGAAGTGAGTAATTTCCACCCCCCTTATTCAGCTTTCACTTGAATAGTCTGATCTTGTGCCTCTTTGGAATCCAGTGGCACGCAGGCTGGGTCAGGCAGTGCCAGCTTTTAGGGAGTCTTGGGGCAAAAGCCCTGTCAGGGCCCTCCAGTGGCACAGTCCACCAAGCTTTGGAAACTCAGTGCCGGCTGTTCCCTCCACAGTGGCCAGGAGCCAGGCAGCAGGTGGACACAAGTCCTCCTTCATGCACCACTGTCACCTCCTTTCCTGCCCTGGTGCTGTTTTAGCACTCCTGGATCCTGCCTTGGGCACCAGCACATTTTGGGAGTTGTGCCATGTTCTAGAGCGATGGATTTCAAGCCTTTCAGCATCAGGACCCATTTTTTTAGAATGGCACTCCTGTCAGGACCCACTGGAAGTGATGTCGTAGTCAGAAGTTACATCATCAAGCAGGAAGTGCCGTCAGGATGACAATATAAGCTGACACTCCTGGAATGCAAACTGGCATTCTAGGACTGCCGCAATTGCACAACCATGAAACATCCCGACTGAAAGCAAGATTAGGACAAAATATAATGTAAAAGCACTGAACTAAGAACAAAATTTCTTTTTAAAAAAACCCTCACTTGAAAATTCAAACTGTTAATGCTCACAAAAAGAATATAGCGAGAGTCAGGTCTGCAGCTTCCAGGTTGGCTGCTCCCAGCTTTCCACAACTCCCCCGGACCTCAGGTCGTGATGTGCAGTTTGAGAAACACTGTTCTAATCGAGAGGGCAGAGAAGACGATCCGCTGCCTCTTCCCATGCAATCATTCGGTTGGCATTCCCACAGGACCTGCCTTGCCAGGCAGCAGTGGGGCACAGCAGCAGCTCGAGACCGTGACTGCCTCAGGATTTGGACGGGCACGGGCGCGGGCCCTGCCTCTGGAGCCGCCTCGATGCCTGGCAGAATGAAAACGTGTGTGCAGAGCAGCGGGACCGCTTGAAAAGCTTGGTCAGGTTGTTCCTTGGAATTGGTTGTTCCTTGGAATTAAACATGGCAACCCTTGGAGCAAGCACGAAAGCCCCCCTGGTTGGCCTGGATCCTGCATTGTCCTCAAATCGCGTTGTCCTGACGGATCTCTCGGTGGTTTGTTTCTCCCTCCTCCCCCCCCCAGGTATAGTGCATTCCCCGCCCTCCCAAATGTGCCTCCGGGATTTTAAAATAGAATTCTGTCTTTATCTGCCAGTACAGCCTCTCATGCAAAATGATTCTGCGGGAAGTAGCATCACGGCCCCTCCTTTGGATTGACAACATCAAGCATTTGCTGTTGTGCAAATGCCGTTTTTGGCGACATGTTCAGAGAGGGGCAGCGAAGACGGTGAGGGGTCTGGAAACCACATCCTGGGAGGAATGGCCTAAAGGAGCCTGGTATGTTTAGACTGGAGAGGAGAAGACCCAGGTGAGATACAAGAGCCTGAAAGGGCTGCCACGCAGGAGACGGGGGGGGGGGAGGGTTGCCCTCTGTGGCTCCCAAGGCCAGGACTAGGATGGAGGGAGCAGCCGTGGGGAAGAATATGCTCACTGGCACTGGAACAGTCTGCCCTGTGTGGTGGTGGTGGTGGTGCGGTGGTGCCCTTCTCTCACTGGAAGCTGGCAAGCAGAGGCTGGAGAGCCTGTCAGGGAGCTGAATTGCCTGCACTGAGCAGGGGTGGGCGGGCCTGGACTAGGTGACCTCCAAGATCCCTTCCAACGTGGCTCCGTCTCATGGGCTGCTCAGAGATGCCGTGATGTAGTTCTGCAGGATGCACAGCTCAATAATCTGATACCCAATACTTGCGTGTTCCCAAATTGCTAGCTTGGCAAGAAGTTAGAAGGCACACAAGAACCAGGCAGAATCTGGGCTTTCTCTAGGCCTTGGGCAACAGCCGTCGAAACTCCCTAATTCTTGGAGCAAATCCCTGACGTTTGCCTGTGTTGTTCGAAGCGTCCTGTGCTCCGTTGGTGCTAACGTTCTTCGACGGATGGCCTCAGAGCAGATCCTCTCTGCTTGTCTTCTGTGGTGCTGAAATTGCAGCCAGCTTTGCTCTCTTGACAGACAAAAGTCAGAGGCTGAAGTGCTCACTGTGGTAAATGATGTATGCGGGGGGGGGGGTTGTCCTCTTTATCTGAGGCCCATAGAGACTGTTGCATTCAGAGGCCCTGATTGTACACAACCCACAGATTTCATTGTCCACCTGGGGCGAGGATACCAAGGCACTACCTGTGGAAGCAGTTGAGGTTTTGCGCAGAACACAGGGTTAGAAAGCAGTGTTGTGAGTCTCAGAGACATGCTGAGCATCGGGGTGCACAGCTGCGGCCCGGCCGGTCCCATGCGGATGATCAGCTGCAGGGGGGTCATTTCTGGGAGCTCAGCAGTGCACAACTTTGGTGGGGCTCGGTCGAGACAGAGTTCGTGCCCAGCTCCTGGGCGCTGACACACGGGCTCCACGGGGCGTCCTCGTTGCTGGTGTGTGCCGGTGTGTGTGTGTGTGTGGCGTTGCCAAGCAGTGTCAAAACAGACAGGAGCACCCAGTGAGGCAGCACGTAGGAGGCCAAATTGAGCGTTGCGGAGGGGTTTCTCCAGCCTTGGCAGGGCCCCTGCAGCTGCCTTCTCAGGGCTGACCTTCGCATTAGTTAAATGGGACCGGTGCCCGATCCAGGGCAGGCTGGTCTGTTTCCTCCACGGCAGCCTGTGCCTATTTGACAGTCCTGCAGGCTAATGAGAAACTCCCAGTTTTCTTTAAATGCATGATTTTATTGTATACTGCAAAAGCTAGAACTTTCCGCCAAGAGGGATAAGAGGGCTGAAACGTATGCAAAAATTGGCTACAGGCACAAATCTATGGCATGTAAGCTTGCAAAAAGCAAGCACTGACCTGCAGCCAGTTCAAACCTCCCAGAAGCCTGAGATCACCTGGTATCTCGGGCTGCTGAGGTTTGCCTGCTGCTGACGGGATCTTTTCAGTCAGGGGCTCCTGTCCTTTGGCAGGTCCTCCCCAGCATCTCCCCTCCCCTTTTGAGTTTTAAGTAGAAGCTAAAAACAGCATTATTTGCCCTGGCGGGCCTTTTAACATAAATTTCCTGTGTCTCATTTATTTCTGCTTTTTGTGGTGATGTTTTGAGCATCTTGCCTTGAATTTTCCCTGTTGCTGCTGTTTTGGTGGTTTTTCATTTTGTATGTTGGGCTACAAGCTGCTTGGGATAGTTTTTCTAATAAGGTTGAACTATATTATATATTATGGAGGCGTGCAAGAGCCCCCCTAGCCTCCCCTCCAGCTCTGCTCTCTGGAGGAGAAACCCAGGAGTCCTCACTGTGTAAACATGCACCAGAACAGGGAGGGCTTGATGATCAAGACTTCTCTTGGATCCTTATTCATGTCTCTTTGGCGGCGGTGGCAGCTGTGGCAGAGAATGCAGCTGATCAGGGATGCAACCTGGGCTTTCATCATTTTCTTTGGCAGGTTTGTGCTGGTTTAGGAGTGGATTTGGCCAGCCCGGAGCTTCTGGGAGTTGGTTCGTCTTGGACTCTCCTCTACCAGCGGGTGCCCTCATTGCAGCATCCATTTCTGCATCCCAACACTCGTCATTCTTTGTGCGTGCGCTTTCCTTTGGCCTTCAAAAAAATAGATTTTATTCGCATATAGAAATGTATACCCATTTCTTTATCATGGGCTGGAAAACAAGTCCTACGAGGGAAGGTTAAGGGAACTTAGTATGTTTAGCCTGGAGAAGAGAAAGCTGATATCCCCTCTCAAGTACCGGAAGGGCTGTCATATGGAAGAAGGGACAAAATGGTTCTCACCTGCCTCTTGACAGCAGAACTAGGTCCAATGGGTACAAACTGCAAGGCAGGAGATTCCAGTCGGACATCAGGAAGAAATTCCTGACAGTAAGGGCAGTTCGACAGTGGAACAGTTTGCTGAGGGAGGAGGTGGATTCTCCCTCACTGGAGATCTCCAAGCAGAGGCTCAACAGGCACCTGCTGGAGATGCTCTAGGAGGATTTCCTGTTACAGGCAGGGGGTTGGATTAGATGACCTTGCGGGTCTCCTCCAATGCTATGATTCTATTATCATGTACGGTCTCTAATGATGCAGCTGCGGCTTGAAAGTGTCTCTCCACATCACTGATGTGAACAGTATCCTTTGCCCCTAAAGGGGATTGAAAGGCTCCCTTAACTGACTGTGAGTGTGATGGTGATTTAAGGAGTAGCTCATCATCACCAGATGACCTTGGTGCACTCTTGTCGTATGCCGCACCCCCAACCTGTACGCTGCTCACATGGAAAGAATGTGCGTTGTTTTTGCTCCTCAGCATGAGTGCTTAGCCTTCATTGATGAGGCTTAGCATGGCGGCTAAGAGGAGAGAAAAGCGGGATATAAATATTTTGAATAAAAATAAATGATCATTGAAATTCAGAATGAGTCACGGTTCTTGCTTGTAACTGCAATATCAGGAGCACTTCACATAGGTGGAACGATGCTCCTTGTCCTGGGGATTGATGTGACCTCAGAGAGCATTCGGATAAGGATGTGGGGAGAGCTGTGTGTTTGCATAGACAGCACTTGGGCTGTTGGGAAGCAGTCTGTAATGACTGCGGGGATTAGACCACAGAAGCTGCATCGCCCGGCCCCTCGCTGCACTTGCTGGGTACAAATTCCAAGCCGTCTTTAAAACTGCGTGTTTCCCAGTTGCTTCCTGGCAGCCAGTGTGGAAAAAGCTTAATTGCATCGAGTTTGGATGTGGTTTGGGGGTAAGGCTGCAGGGGAACTCCCAGGTCCTCTGCCAAGACCGATGAAGGGTGTGCTTCTCGTTACAACCTCACTGCAGTGGCAGGCGGCGGCATCCTGTGTGTGAGGGGGGGGGGGTTCGAGGCCGCCTCATTCATCCTTTGGCCCTGTGTAGTGAGGTGGGCAGCGGGACAGCAAGAAGCTGTTTGATGTGTCTCGTCCTCTGCAAAACAGGGATCTGGTGGACCTGCCTCAAGACGCGCAACAGCTGCCCCTCCTCCTGGAAAGGGGTGACCAGGCCACATGGATCCACGCCGGGATTGCTGTATTGCAGGGCCTGCTTCCTGAAAGAGCTTCATCCGCTCCCGGTTTGCTGAGCACAGTCCCAAGGGGAGCCCTGACGAGCCAGGATCGTCTGCCTTCTCCCTCCAGCACCTGTCTGTCACCAAGGCCTCGCTCGGGGTTCCTGCACCAGAAGGGGTCAGGTGTTAGGCTTTCCTTTTCATGGCCCCTCAGCAAGGGAGCGCCCTTCTTGTGGGGGGGTTGCCCTCTGGCATCCAGAAACGCCTTCTTCGTGCTTGGCCAAGGCTGCCTGGTTCTCCCAGGCTCTTGACTGCTGTGGTTTAACCCTGCCACACACAACCCCAGGTGCCCTGTCCAGCTTAGCTTTATGTTGCCATTTTGTCCTTTGGCCTCTGACTCAGACGGGAGGGCAGCCCTCTTCCGCAGACGGTCAAACTCTACGTTTGTACACTCTGCAAGGTGCTCTTCAGTCCCCAGCGGACTGGCGGGTGGTTCAGGCACATCAGGAGGCAGTTCAGCCTTCTTACGTTGCCGATCCAGAGGATGAGTCATGGATGAGTGGCGGCCGGCCAGCCAGCCACGCTGTTGCTACAGGACGCACAATCCACGCAGCAGTGTCCCAGCTGACATTGACCCGTAGCTCTGTGGCCGAGCCCCTGCCTGGTGCTGAAAGTTCTCGTCCAGTCTCCAGTTTTTCACTTAAAGGGTCTCGGGTGACGGGGCTCATGAAGACCTCTTTCTGCCTGACCCTGAAGAGTCACTGCCAGTCATTGTGGGGTAGTGGTGAGAGTGTTGGACTTGGACCAGGAAGCCCAGGGTTCAAAACCCTGCCTAGTCATGAGGCTTGTTGGGTGGCCTTGGGCCAGTCACCATTGGCCTAGGCTACCTTGCAGGGTGGCCATGAGGGGGGGGGGAGAAAGGAAGGAGGAAGGGTGGGATATACAAGTGAAATAATGCATGCTGCCCCTTAGACCAGCGGCCTGGTCCAGTATCCAGTGTCTTCCCTGTTCTGCCGAGGCAGCTGCAGCTTGGTATGGTTCTTACCGGCTTCTGTGATTAGGTTTGGTCGTTCAGGCCCTGCACAGCAGCCGTGGGTTTGCTGCAGCTGCAGCTTGCAGTGGATTTCTGACATTGCCTGGAGGGGAAGCCGGTCCCTTGAATTATGGAGCCGCTCAGTCTTGGCTTCTGCACAAAGCTGCAGATTTTCCATGGTTGTGAGCCTCTTGTTTTTTCCTCCCTTGGCAGCACGTCCAGCCATTGTACATATGGAAAGTGAGCAGGATGTATTGTAATGCAGCCTTCCTTAAATGCCTGGCGGGGGCACGCTCCTTTCCCAAAGAGAGCCTTTCCGAGGCAGCAAATGCAAAACTTTTGGCTTCTGGGCAAAATTGAAGGCTTGTTCGCAAACCCCAAGTCCAGAACGGCTCAGGTTGGGGAACACTTCCGTAGACGCTAGTTTGATTTTCAGGACTTGCCTGCCCGCCATTGCTTCTCGGCCTTTACTCACGGCTCCCAAGGCATAGCCAAAGTCTGGCTCTCTGCTCCCAATTTGACAGTGGACCTGAATCACTGACAGTCGGGGTGTGTGTGTGTGCCGATTGAGTGCACGTTCTCTTTGGATGTGTGTCAGCAACAGCATTGGGTCTTCTTGCTCCTTCCTTGTCAGCCACCGGCGAACACGAGAGTTTCCACGCTCCATGCATCTCTTGGCCTGGTTTCTGGACGACCTGCAGTTGCCGCTGAGCCTGTCAAACAGAGCTTGGCGCTGCTTCTCACCAGGAAATGGCTTTTCCTGATGTCTTGTTGTCTTTCCCTTCATCACTGCTCCAACCCTTTCTGCTGGCCAGCTGTCATTGCTGACAGAGCACGCCTGGCTGGTCGAGTGTGGGCTGTGACGGAATGGGCCTGGCGAAATCCCGGGTGCTCAGGCGATACCTGGCCCATAGGCATTTGCAGCGGTACTCCCCCTCAGGAGTTCAGCCATTGTGCATTGAGGGTTCCGTGCAAGTATGTGGTCCCATAAGTCACTTTGGCTCGTTTTTAAAAGCACATCACCAGTCCTCTTTGTTAAAGAGAAGACACTTGGAAACATGTGGCTTTGTGTTATGGGGGCTGAATAAGCTGCCAGGGGGGCGTTCGGTTATTCCCTCATCCAGGTGACCTCATGTTTGGATTGGGCTGCTTTTAATTTCAGCATGTGCAAATCAGAATACTTGGGTGGGTCGTGCTGAGCAACTTGACTGTTTCCACCTCAACATATCAGGCTGACGGACCCACAGATGGTCAAAAATGCTAGGTGTCACAATGACATTGCTTGGCGGTTCGACACCTGAGATTTATTGCACCCTGCCCCAAAGATGGTTAAATATGAATTGACAGATCGTGGTATCGGGGGCGTATTGATGCATGATTGTGTGTAACGGGTGGTTAAAAAAAATATCTGTAGTAATAGCTCAAAACACAGGCTGCTCTTGAACACAGGCTGCTAGTTGACCTCTAGCCCAAGTAGTTTTCTCCCTCCTGGGAGGGGCCGCAGTTCAGTGTTGCCGAAGCGAGGGAGAACTCACACAGACCAATATGATCAATAATAAAGTTCTGGTTTATTGTTGAATACAGACTCATATTTATGGTTCAGTTTCCCAAGGCATTCGTTCATTAATTAACCCATCAGAAGGCTGCATTGATTAGCTCAGGAAGTATCGGCAAACAGGTTAACAGGATTAGCAAGAAACTAGCTTAATTGGCTTAACTATCATGGTTACATAGCATCTGTCATTCATCATTAACCCGGAAAGTTTCAATTAACACCTTGCAAACAATGGGTAAACCGGCAAACAAGCTTAAACAGTCTTGCGGCTTTCGCTATCTCTCTTCCTTATTAGCGCAGGATGTTTATTTTCCCGATCTTCTCGCTCTGTGTTGCAAGGGGTCAGCCGGTTGTGGCGGCTTTCTGCTGTGTTGCAAGGGGTCAGCCGGTCATCGTGGCATCTTGCTCTGGTTCACCTTGTCCCGATCCCATAGTCCTTAGCGAAAGCCATTCTTTCCACAACACCTCCCCCTCTTCTTTTAAACAGCTGGTCGGAAGTCTTAAAGGCAACATTTTGGATACATTGAAAACAGCAAGGACCAAACAAACACATTAAAATACATATAGCTACTACCGTCAGTACAGGTTGAAACACGTGTAGTAACCAGGCTGGCCATCCCAGTGAGTGGGACCAGTCTGCCACGGGGTCAGCCTGGATCCGGATTTTTTGTAAGTTCTGCGTTAATTTCTTGAGTTTGCTGACAACAGAATCTGAGTGATCAGAAAGGTTAAAACAACACAGACCCTCCAGTTTTTGCAATTGAACAATCAGTAGCAATGCTAGTAGTTATATTTATTTGATTTTTAGCCCAGCACGCCAGCCGGCGTATCTGGTTTGCGTTAATTCCTGCTTGTCTCCTGCAGGTTACGAGCAGCGCTCTTTCTCACGTTATTAACTACCTAGTTTACGACATACATGGCTTTTGCCACCACCCAACTCCCCCTTTTTTTCTAAAAGGAGGGAAATATATTTATTACAAAAGTTAGGAGTTGCACAAAGCTGACCCACTGACCCTGGGTCAGTGGAAGGGATGTGCCCAAACTGGATTTAACGGAAGGGATTTGACTAATTATTCAGCAATAGAATGAGTGCGAGACTGAAGGAGATTTTTTAGTTGCATTTGGAGAGGGGGAAGATTTCCCCCCCCTAGTTTTGTGATAGCCTAAGATGTTTAGTTTTTATTTCGCTTAACTTGGAGGTGCCCTTTTAGACACTTGGGAAAGAAAATGGACTGCAGCCACCGTCTTTTTTTTTTTAAAAGGTGGCATGAAACCTTTGCTATTCAGAAAGAGAATTTTTCCATTTGATGCAGGCTCTTTGCCATCCACAGATGGACAGATGGCAAACCGATGCCCAGTGCGCATTTCAGTACTTGACCCACAGGAATGTCCTATGATAAACATGAGAAGGTGATTAGCACTGGCCTTGAGCTCCCCAATGAAAAGAAAATGGTTTTGTTTGGGGTGTTTTTGCCCTGAACCACTGCCGTATGCTGGTCTTTACCCAGAATTTTTTAAAAAAGGCTCATGAAAAAGGGACCCCACAGGATCTCACAGGAAATGCCTGATTTGTGGAGGTTAAGAGCTAGTTAAGATGATGACATTAAACACCCGGGGCAGGAGGATTACACTGGGGCAAAAAATTAAGAAAAAGGTGTGTAGTTTTCTCTCCATTATTTATCAGTCACCAGATGAAAAGGAGTAACTTCGTAGGAAAAAATAGCACCAGAGCACACTGACGTGTGAGGGGAACTGCTTATCTCACTGCAAAAACTCAGGACACTTCACAGATTCCATTCAAGAGCGGAGGTAGTTTTACTCTTAGTGTTTGCCATTGTTCTTTACTGCCTAATAGCTGAAGCATTTTTATGATTTCTGCGTGCACAAGTGTAGCTACAAAACATTAACAGACAATTGCACATTTAATTTAGAATACCCTTTAAAGATTATATGGTTTTCTTTTGGCAAGGCTTAAAATTGCACTTTGATGGACACCAGCGTTTAAACTTATCCTAAAAATTTTCTAAGAATACAGCAAGTAGTGCATAGAAACAAAAATAAAACGGTATACCATGGTACTAGGAATGAGCTCAAAAATAAAAGAAGTGTTGCAACAATATTACAGGAAAGAGATAGTAAGCAGAGAAGCAGAAAAGAAGTTTGGACACAGAGGTGTGCCCACACACACATACCTGGAAAACACCTTCTTACACACAGACAAGACATACACATGTAGGACAGACAAGACATACAGCGCGCATTTTGACTTTACATGACAAACACGTAACATTTAACACTGGACAGCCTTTGCAGAGAATTCATTACTTGCTTTCCGTGGTGTCAGAAGAGGGAATTGCCCTTTTAAACGGTCCGTCTCTCTTTCTTTGCGTTTGATTTGCGTCTTCCCTGTGTGTGCGTGTGTTTGATCTGCATTTGGGAGGCTAGCAGCGGGGAGGGCGGTGATGTGCCTTTCGCTGCTGTCGGCATTTGCATTTTTGGGCTGCGTTTGTGGAGCGCTCGCTGTCTTTCGGCTGTGAGCCGCGTTAGATCGCTCGCGGGGCTGCTTTGCTTTCTTACTATCTTGCTTGCCGTTGCAGATGCTTTTCTCGCTGAGCACGCGATTCTGGAGCCGCCATCTATCGCTCAGCCATCTTCCCCCGGTTCCGGCTTGACTGGCGGGGGGCGGGCGGGCGGCGGGCAGACGCGGTGCGCGGTGGCTTGGCCGGTGACTGGCCAGGTTGGCGAGCGGCCGGAGCGCCCGGCTGGCCCTGCGCGGTGCTGGGGGCTGGCTTGGAGCTGCTGGGCGCCCGCTCCTTGCTTTGAGCGCGCCCGCCTGCCCGCCCCGACTCCGGGCTCTGCTTCGGGTTTTCCTGTGCGCCGCCGCTTGTAGGATTTCATAGGCTTTCTTCTTATTTTTTTTCCATTGTGACAAATCCGGGTAAGTTTTGCCTGGGATATTCTTGTTCATGGGCAAAGGAGCATCAGCGGGGTCAGGTGGGGCCGGGGGATTAGCGAAGGGGGCTTCCTCAGGGACTGGGCTTGTATACGGAGGGAAGCTGTCAGTGGGACCCCCCAAGGCCGTCTTTTTAGCTTCGGAAAGGGGATACATTTCAACCTCCTTAGATGGCGCCCCTGATGCTGTCAATCCTGTATCTTTACCCTCCTCCTTTTCAGCAATTCCCAACGCCTGCCTTATTGCCCGTTTGGCTTCCACTTCTCCATGTAACTTAGGCATAATTTTAGTCATTGTCCTGTAAATGGGGGCTAATCGCTGTGCCTCAGCACTCTTGTTCTGTACTGAGTCCCACAAATCCGCCCCAATGTTCTTCCAAGTTGGTAGCAAAAAGACGTTATTCAAGTCCTTAAAATGACCCCGCCTTCGAGCCCATTGACATATGGTGCTCGCATCTTCTTCCTTTAATTTGCAATCATACTTCGGGGCCAATTCACACAACCGGAGCCCTTCCGTCTCCGAAGCCGATACGGCTATTCCCATCCCGTTCCCTGATCTGACCGTCACCCTTTGGACTTTGTCGATCAGTCTCCCCTGTTTTTATCCTGACTCACCAGTCAGCGTGGCCACTTCTTTCTTTGCGCCTTTTCTCCAGCGCCCGAGGGATCCTTTGGCTCTCGAGACCTTGGGCTCCGACCGCAGCGATTCCACCTCGTCCGGGATGCTACCTCGCACCTGTCCGCTGATTATTTCTAATCGCGTCGGGGTCACCATGTGTTGCCGAAGCGAGGGAGAACTCACACAGACCAATATGATCAATAATAAAGTTCTGGTTTATTGTTGAATACAGACTCATATTTATGGTTCAGTTTCCCAAGGCATTCGTTCATTAATTAACCCATCAGAAGGCTGCATTGATTAGCTCAGGAAGTATCGGCAAACAGGTTAACAGGATTAGCAAGAAACTAGCTTAATTGGCTTAACTATCATGGTTACATAGCATCTGTCATTCATCATTAACCCGGAAAGTTTCAATCAACACTTGCAAATTGGTTAACAAGCTTAGGAGCGGTAGACCGGCAAACAAACTTAAACAGTTTCGCTGACAAGCTTAGGGGTTTGCTAACAGGCTTAAGGGTTTAAGGGTTTTATTAACTTTTCGCAATCTTCTCGCTCTGTGTTGCAAGGGGTCAGCCGGTTGTGGCGGCTTTCTGCTGTGTTGCAAGGGGTCAGCCGGTCATCGTGGCATCTTGCTCTGGTTCACCTTGTCCCGATCCCATAGTCCTTAGCGAAAGCCATTCTTTCCACAACAGTTCAGTAGTAGAGTGCACGGGGTGATTTGAGGCTTGTGGTTCAGTCCCAGCCTCTCCAGCAAAAGGACCTCTGATTTCACAGTTGTGAAACCCCTGCATGAATCCTTGGAGGGGTGCAGAGTGCACATTGCTGAGCCGGAGGAGCCAACGTCTGGCTCTCTGCAAAAGTTAGATTTCTCCAGCGGTGCCAGCAGCTCTGCCCCCTCCCTCCCCTCCGCTCCCAGCAGCTGCGAGTCTTGGGGAGAGCTGCCCACTCAGCAGTTTTTCTTTGTCTCGACCACGCAAACAGCTGAGCGGTCAAATCTCCACTTCCCATTTTGAGGAAGGATCTTGTGCATCAGCCGGGCTCCAGGTTGTAGCCTTGAGGCAACAGTGCCGTGTACGCATGCTTGAGAGCAAGCCCTGTTGAGTTCAGGAGAACTAAAGAAATACGAACAAAATTGCGTTGTTAGCACGCTAAATGTTGTTGTTCTAATTGCAGTTCTTCCATAGCCTGAGGGAATCTCTGTGCTGGCTTGCCCAATGCTTCTTAAACCAAAGACACTGTTCAGGGGAAGTCTGCATTTTAGGTTGACAGTTCTCCAGTCTGCAAGTCTCAGTGGCTGATGTGCCTTTGAGGTTGCTGGGGCCAGAGGCTGCAGACGAGCACTTCAGGGGCTTGACTTGGACAGAAGTTTTGCTTCCTGTGCTATGTACGCTAAAGACACATGCCCTTGCTGTTGCCCAAGGCTGTGCGGTGGGTGGGTGGGAGGGAGATTCTGATTCAGAGGGGGAAGTCAAGCTTTCTATGGCATAATCTCAGATGCCCTCCCCTGCAGGTTTATTGGCCCCTGAAGTGGCTGTTACTTGTACATATCCCATTGCGCAACCATTTTGTTGTGTATCAATGTGGGTTCCTTTAAATCAGTGGCGAAGTGATTTCTGGGGTGCTTTGCCACCCCCATGATTTTCCAGCTGCACCATTTTTGGCTACGTGAGAGGAATTGCCTTGAACCACGGGTTGGGCAGCCCCTCTTTTTTTATGTTGCAGAGTTTAGTTTGGGCATGGACTGGCACGGAATCTGGTTTAGATCCGCCTTTTGACCGCAGGGCTCGCTGTGAGGTGGCTTTGCAAGAGTCCCTCGTTGCTTCCTAATGGCTTTGAGGTCTACGCAGGACCAGAACGGTGAGGCACTTTTGCACGCTGGGGAGTTTTGGAGCAATAACAGGGCTTGCAGACCGCCAGTCGTGCATCCAGTTATGAACCCCCCCACACACAGAAGTCAGGTGGGTGACCCTGCCTTGACCCTCCAGCCATTTGAACCTCTACCCTTAAAGAAGTTGCTCCTCAGGTAGCAGCAAGGTAGCAGCTGGCTCTCTGCGTCTTTCGTCTGCCGCTTGTAGAAACATGAGCAGGAGTCGTGTGTCCTGCGGCAGTGGGGGGGGGTGCCAGGGGGAGGCCATTTGGGTCCGCGCCTGTATCTTCAGTTCCGCCAGCAGTCCGGAGTCAAGCCCCCCCCCCGGTAGTCCTCGGATAATGCTCTTGCCGGTCTGCTGCAGTTTTGGCCTCTCCATTCTTTGTGGCTGACAAAGCGCTGTTGTTTTGCTGTTTTTGTAGATTGTCATAGTCGGGCCAGAGGTACCCAGGGCATCCCCGGCGGGGGGGGGGTGTTGACACTGTTGTCTGCTCCCAAGCCAGTGAACGCTGTCTCCTGGCCGCCTCCTTCTTCCCAAATGCTGGCGCCTCTCCACCTCCGCTGCAGGCAGAAAGGGGGGACTTGTTGGGTCCTTTCAGCTTTTCACCCAGCCTTTCCCAGGGCTCCTTGAGGCAGCCCAGCTTCCCACAATGCAGACACACCCCAGCACTGTACATAAAAAAGTTTATTAAAGCTTCCTCGCGTTAGTAAGCAAGGGCGCTTCCTCCAACACCAAATTGGGGGCTCTCCAGAGGAAGGTTCCGTCCAGGCAGTGGCAGTGGCATTCGAGGCAGCAGGAAAGCAATAAACTACATACGTGCTGCATGGTAGATTCTCAAAGCTCCGCTCTGCAAGGTTGGTGTTTAGTCAGCGTCCCGCAGCGCTCCAGAAGTGACGCGTACTCACTTTAGGATCACTCCACCATTTAAAATAAATAAAGCTCTCATGGGTCCGGTCCAGTCCAAGCACTCCTAAATTATGCCAAGTCGTGCCTGGCCACTCAGCTGCCAGCGCATGTACCCTGCGCGTCTGGCACAGTTCCGAAGGAGCGATCCCCTGTCCTTGTCCATCCCCTGCTCGAGCCCAGCTAGCAGCCACCTCCGAGTTCCGCCCTTTCGGTTCCCAGGCAATACCTTTTCCATCCTGGCGTCTGATGTGGCAGTTTTATTTCTCTAGCTGGACGAACCTCTGGCTCTCTCTTACCAACTTCAAATGATTTCAGCCTTTTTATTTCAAGTTGGATGTTGCAGGCAAGACTTTCGCATTTCAAGGCTTTTGTGTTGCACATTTCCAAAAAGTAGCACTGCTTCAAAGCAACATCCCCATCAACATTCACACCTTTCCTCAGACTTGGTAGCAGGAGGGGGAAGGTTAACCCAGCTCTGTGACACAGACTAATCTTGTATTGCTGTTTAAATGGGGGGGGGGAGAAAGACATACCCTGAAAAAACGAACCGAAGCCAACCCCTGTGCCCATCAAGGCCAGACTAGAAGTGAGAGAGCTGTGCCTGGAACTCGTTTATTTCTCTTTCAGAAAGCATCTGACGGGGTGGTTTGCATCATGGGGGAGGCTCTTTAAGCTTTTGCCAGGCTGATTCTCCCCACGCCACCCCTATGGCTGTTGGGCATGGATGAGAAAACACATGGGCATAACGTTCCCCCTCCATGACTGTTTCTGCCACAGGAGTGGGCACACAGGTGTGGGATCAGGGCCACAACTACTTACCTACGCATTATGGTCTTGGTCCAAACCACCCCCACCCCCATGTCATGTCTTGTTTGGCCCTTATATTAGTCCTCTCCCGTAAAGCGGTGACTTCTTAGCCTCTTGCCGGAATTGGAAATAGCTGTACGCAGTAGCTGAACACTAACTGCTTTGACCGTTTCTGGATCTTCGCTGGCCTTCTTGTTCTGTGGTCTTAGAGCTTGACGTAAAACAGGCAGCCATAATTTATGATCTGGTGGCGATGGAAATGATTTGGAAAATCTTTTATTCCAGCAGGTGGGATATTGGCTTAATAGAAATAAAACAAACTGTGTATGCATGATGTGGAATATAAAATGAGCAATGGCAAGAAATGTGTGCTTTTAGCTTAACAAGAACTCTTAGTTCCAAGAGTGAAAGTGGGCCGCTTTTATAGTTGCGAGCTTTCCTGAAAGGCGGCGCAACGTTTTGTCTGCTTTCTCAGTGAGATTCTCCTGTGTGCAAAGCGGAGATGGGGAACTCCCTGCCGTGGCTGTACTTTCAATGAAAGGGTTGCTTATACGGCAGTCCCCCCCTAGATCTTAGGCTTCATTTTAATGACAGCGGGACAGCAGACAGAATCCAAAGAACATTGAAATGGGCTTTAAGGTCATGTTGCTTGAGCAGCAACCCCTCATTTCAGCATGGCGAACTGCCTGTGGAACTCCAGGCGGTTTAATGCTTATGGTCTGGCAACAAACTCGGAACTTAACTGAAACCAAAGGGAGAGTTGAAAGCAGTTTGATATAATAATAATAATAATAATAATAATAATAATAATAATAATACATGTATTTATATACCGCCTTTCTTAAAGTCACTAGATTTCTCTAATGATTACAACTCAAGGCGGTTTACATAGGCAGACTTTTTCACAAACCCGAAGGTTTTTACAATTTACAGAATGTTCTATCTTTCAAGAACCACATTCAAACAGATCTTTCTTTCTGGATTTAGCCTTCTTTCTTTAGCCACCCGTCTGTCGTCTGCTGGCTGATAAACGGCTTCCCTGCTCTCACCAGAGACGCAGCTGCGTTCAGCACACTCCTCCCACGGGCAGCTGAAACTCAGCTTTTAATCAGCCGCAGTTTGCAAGGTCTGCCGCTCACACAGACTTCCGGGAGTCTCCAGCTCACGACCTTGAGATCTTTAGTTGTTATCTTCGGGCAAACGGAGGCATTAACCCTCTCGGCTAAATCTTCGGCTAAATATACTGCATAGGAGGGGTGGGAGTGTGTCAGCCTTTGTGTTGGAAAGGCAGACACTTCACTCGGCTAGCACCAGCCCCTTGCCAGACAGCCGAGCCGCTCTTGGGTTCCTGGTTCCTATAAGGCGCCTCAAATGTGGAAGGCTGCTGCCAGCTCAGTACAGAGGGAGAACTTCCTGCCCAGGAGATGCGAAGTGGAGAGTTTGGCGGTGCTTTTTAGAGGTTTCTTTGTCACGGGAGGGAGCAAGTAGCAGGAAACACGGAAAGGGCCGCTCCGTGGAATCCGCCAGTTCCCAGGGAAGTTGAGAAACCTCTGAATAAACTCTGGCCGGCAGCCACCTGGTCCAGCTTTCTGGAACCTGCTGCCAAGGAGTGTCCCTGGTGCAGCTTCACATCAGCATCACAGAAGAGCTTTTTCCTTATGCGTAGGGGTGGGTTTTTTCAGTGAGCAACACAGAACGCTAAATAATGAGAATTTCTGCTCAAAGCACTACATAAAATGAAATTTAGATCAAATCATGAAATAACACCACTTTTGAGCAGGTTATTTTGGGATGGGGTGTGTGTGTGTGCCAGGGATCACCTGCCTTTGCAGATAAGATAAGAGCCATTCAGCCTTATTTATTGTACTGCTTGTACAATTTTCAATAAAGATTTGGATAAAAACACATAACACTGCAATTTGCTGTTTAATCAAGACATTTTAGAAAAAATATCACCAAACCCCCCACCCCTACTTATGAGCAAAGCCTTGGGAGGCTGCCCGTCGCCTGCTGCTCCACTGTTTTCTGCCACCCCCTTTGCTAGAAGCCCCAGGACCTGCCTCTCCCCCCCGCCCCCGTTCACCTGACCATGGGGTTGAGCGAACTCACCCAGGAAAACCTTTGGAAAATCTGTCAGCCGTCCTCAGGCAGCAGCGACCGTCACATGGTCTGGACGACACTCTCACATGGGAAAAGTTGTTGGTTTGAGTTGTCGCAAATTCCAAAGTGCAGCTTTGCCTCCTTGCTTTTGGGGCCTGCGCATCTGCTTGCGCTTCACACTGAAGAACGTTTCCTGGTGTGGACTGATGTGCATTATTACACCTGGAATTCAAACCATGTGAAGAACTGCTTCTTAATCCTGCTGATTTGTGTGGCTGAACAGGCAGTGAAAGGGTTTATATCGATCTGGTGGTGCTTGGAACGCATGTCATCATGCGGTAAGGTGCTCCAAGCAGAGGAACAGAGGTTATGGCGATACAGTCGCGCTCTGCTGTTTTGATCTGTGTTCAGGTAACACCGATGCCTTTTTTCCCCTCCACAGAGCTGAGAAAACCGAAGTCCTCAGTGAAGATCTGCTGCAGGTATGGTAGTTAATTCATTATTATGTTTTTGCCATAATAATTTTATTTTTCTACTGTACAGTAATAGGTAAGGGGAAACATTTGTACGAAGAGGAAGGGAGGGATAACACAAGGTATACACAAAAGGTTATGGAGAGATTACATCACTAAAGTAAAATCTATTTTAGCTGAAAATACATTTCTTGAAACATTATTAATAGTAAGCTATTACCAAGCCAAGCCTCATATAGTATTCAAAACAAATATATAATCTATATTAGTATTCTTAATCTTTCATTATCAGTGTAGTCCAATCTTTATTTAGGGCCAAAGATTTTCAGTAGGAAATAATAATCATTAACGTCAAATCATATCTTAACTGTTCCTGATCCTCATTGGCCCCTTTCTTCTCTCTTATTTTGACTACGTCTTCTCATAATACTTTCTCTCTCAATAATAAAACAAAAACAGATAGAAAAAACACTACTTTTACTATTAAAATAATAAGAAATATAAAATACAGCCAGGGAGGAACTACTGCTGTCTTTTGCTTAAATATTCTATCAGTGTAACATCCCTGTATAATTCTGAACTGCAACCTTATGTAAAAATAATCTTCTCCTTAGATTCTAATATCTTATAAATTCATTTTAATCTAAACATCCAGATTGGCTTAAACTAAAAGGTATGGTAGTTAATTCATGACTGGTTCTTCAGTTCAAAAGGCAGCCTTGGGGTTTTAGTGTCTGTGGCCTATGGGGGGGGATTTCAGGCAGGAGAGGTGAGGATTTACTTGCAGCAGCTCACACTGCTCCTGAAAAGGAGCTTGAAACCAAGTGGTGGGGGGGGGGAGAAGGATTGTGGCAGAAAGTGAAACAAAAAATGAGAAGTGAAGTTGTTCAGAGTTGCTATGTGTGTTGGGAGTGTGTAAAGTCAGTGCAATGTGAACTCACACCAAGGCCTCTGTCTGCAGTTGGGGGGGGGGGAGAAGTACAAAAAAAACCCAGGTTCTGTGATGGGTGTGAAGTGCACCAACTGGGGAATAAACAGCTTGCTTGACAGTGCTGTTTGGCCTCTCCATGGAGCCTGCCTGATGGCTGGTCTTGCCTGAGCAGGCAACCTTCCGACTGGCCCAAGATTTTCACGAGGCTCCTCAACTCTGGCGGAGGAGCTTCCCAGCCCAAAATAATCTTAAAGCACCAAGAAGTGGAGGCTGAGATCCCCAGTCTGTTGAAATCCCCTTCCAGGCCCCTGTTCCGGGGCAGTGGCTTCTCCTTTCCGTGTGACTGTAAGAAGTGTGGGTTGCAGGCAGCCAGTTGTACGCGGCTGAGTTGGAGGAGGGATTTCCGAGAGGGGAAGGTTCCCCCGACAGTGTCGTCTGGCTCTGTTGCGCTGACTGAGCAAAACGTTGCCTTTGCAGATCAGCCCCACGGTCTCAGAGTAGGCTTTGGCGTATTTGCGCATGTTCCCACTTGCCCCCTGGCTCCAGGAGCAGGCGAAGACGGCAACCCCCGCAGCAGGTCTCCAGTCGTGTCCTTTCAAGGCCCGTCTTGAAGGCCGATTGCTTTGTTCTGCTTGAAATGTTTTCATCCTGCCTTTCCACAGCTCAAAGCAGCACACAGCATAACAACATAATTTATATTAACTAAAAACGAAATATAAAATGAATACAATACCATTAAACCCACCACACAATTTGCAGGATTAAAACATCTAAGAGCAGCAGAATAAAGACATAAAAGCCTCACTAGGTAAAAACAGAACCTACAAACAATTGCTAAAGGACGGAGTCACCACAGGCTCGTCCCCCACTGAAGAACTGAGCAAAAAATCCCTGTGACTTTAAACTCTGCCGGAAACCGTCCTGCGAGGGGGCTGTCCTCCGATCTCCTGGCAGTTCATTCCGCAGACTCTGTGGGGCCACCGCAGAGCAGGCCCTGCACCTTTTCACTATCCCCTCTTGGGCTTGGATAGCAGTGGTCCCTTTCAGGTCCTGTGAGGGGACAGGTGGAATTATGCGGAAGGTGGCGCTCCTGCGGCTACCCGGGTCTCTCGGCAGGTAGGACTCTGGCCAGGCAGTCACGTTCCAGTCTCCCGGTACGTATTAATAAACACTGCAGGGTCATGGCCTAGAACCCGTGTCATCTGTGCAGGTGGCTGCAGCTCCTGTCGAGCCCCACTTCGGAGGAAAGGTCTTGACTGGGAAACCTGCGAAGGGAACTAAATATTGCTCATCATCCTATTTGTAAAGGGGTTAATTTGCAAGCCTCTGTTTTTTTCCATCCCTGTTTTTCAGGAAGCCCTTCCTGAGTAAGGCGCTGCCTGGTGCCTTATCCTCCCGTCTTGGAAGTCACTCTCCAGCTCTCCGGGCACTGTATGAGCACCGGGGGGGGGGGGCGGCCCAGCTGCGTCTTCTTGATTTTGTTTCATATCCCCACTTTCCACCGTGACTAAATGGAGTTACGGGCTTTCTGAGTCAGAGGGGACAAAGGGAGCAGGCAGATCTGGCAGGGGTCCCGTGTAAATATCTGCAGCAAAAGTTCCAGGCCCAGAAAATAGAAGCATCTGTCTTGCGCCTCCCATCTGTTGCCCTGGTGACCGGGTGAAATATTTTGCTGTTATTGGGGAGCGGAGCCAGAGATTTTCCTTGCTGGTTGCTGGCGAGCCCTTCCCTGCGCGCAAGGGTTTCCCAGGCACCAGCGCTTGACCTGCAGGGCCCCAGCGGAACGACTTGCTCAGAGGCTTGCCTCGCGCGGCGGCAGGAATGCTGTCCAGCCTGGAATCCTGCCCGGCGCGTTGCTGGGTGTGCGTTTTCCGTTGGTACCTCTTTCGGTGGAGCCCTTTGGGTTTGGCCCAGCTGTGGAATTTTTTTGCCTGCCCTCCAGAACACTCTCCTCTGAACGGATGCCTGTCCAGGGGAAATGAAGGGTGACTGTTCTGACAAAAGAAAGTGTGCTCTCCATAGGTTGTCCTGGCTGCAGTTAAAATGCCGAACGGCTTAACCTGTTGAGCTGCGATTGCTGGGCTCAGGAGGTCCTGCTCAAACTGTCACAGCCGGGTTCGTTCTCTTTCCAATCCAGAAGAGACAGCCTTGCAAAGATTTATTGGGCTTTCTTCTTGCCCTTGAGTTGACTGGTTTGTGGTGAACAGAACTGCCTATTTATCACGGCCTTCCCTCCCCTTCCAACCTTCATTTCCGAGGCAGCTTACAACAAGATTTAACAGTCCACACAAGAGCTAAAACCAGTGAAAATAGCATTGCCCTGACAGCACTACTGCAGTTGCATCCCTGAACCCCACAGGACAGAGGAGAGGTTGCAGTAGTTGATCTCACAGGTGCAGTGGAAATGTGCCCTTTAAGTCCTTCTTGATGTCTCTTTGAGTGGGACTGTGAAATGTACCTTGTCGTTTTAGTCCAGAAAGGCTAATATGCTCCAGGTAGCAAACGCTTGCCTGGGGCCATTTTTTGAGAGGCTCGGATGGTGTGGCAGGCAGGGCTGTGCCCTGTTTGTTACTTTACTTGACCAAGAGGAATCTGACGTGAATCTA
This sequence comes from Lerista edwardsae, assembly GCA_029204185.1. Taxonomy (NCBI): domain Eukaryota; kingdom Metazoa; phylum Chordata; class Lepidosauria; order Squamata; family Scincidae; genus Lerista; species Lerista edwardsae. The sequence goes on from JAJKFI010000140.1 coordinate 1,060,537, forward strand.
AACACCTTTTTTGCAGACTGTCACTTAAAGCAGTTCGAGCGCTTCTGAGCTAAAGGTGGACATGACTGTTCCCCGTATTATCTCCTTTTCCCCAACCCTGCCCACTGTGCTTCTGGAAAGTCTGCCTAGAGGAGACTCCAGCCAGAGTTTCTCCCCAGTCTGCTGTGGACAGAACTGGTCTCGGGTGACAAAGATGTGGTCGTCACGCGTGAGGTTTTGGCAAATGCTGTCGCAGCTGCTGGGATGAGGTCTGGCCTTCCAGAAGCAAATCTGATCAAGCACTGGAGGGGTTTCAGACCCACCTGGTAAAATCTGCAGCACAAGTCTATGTACAGCTCCTCGGAAGTAAGCCCCACTAAGTTCAGTGGGACTTACTTCCAGGTAAGTGTGCAGGGGATTGCAGCCTGAGTTGGATTAAGAAGTGTATCCTATGTGTAATATTTAAAAAGACATACTTTGTATGATAGATAAATACTGTACTCGAAATACCAGCAGCACAACAAGAAAATAGATGTGTGTTGTCCTGCTAGTATTTCAAAAGCCTTGAGAGGTTTCCTCTCGGTCGACTGGCCTCTTGCAGTTACACTTCCTTGGCTGGTTTTCTTCAAGCAGAAACCATTCCAGAAGGCGTCCTTTTAACTTTCGTGACTCACCAAAACACAGATAAACCACATTCCTTTGCCCTTGTGCGTGGAGGTTCCCAGCAGAACTTGGCAGCCTTACTGCGCTCTCAGACGCTTGAACTCTCAGATCCGTCCATAGAAAGAATCTCAGCTGCTTATCCCATGGGCCTGGCCTGCAACTTCCTCTTAAACCTGAAGGCCATCACTTGCTTCAGGCAAGGAGACTCACCACTCAGGCAGCCCTGTTCACACAAAATACGAGCTGAGTGTGCTGAGATTTTGGACCCAATATCTATCCGCCACCTTTTGGTCACATAATTATTCCCCCCCAAAGTGAGTTGGAGCCAAAGCAAAGATGACAAAAATGATCAAAACCAGTAGATTAAAGGCAATTAGAACACGTCTGTGATAAAAGAAAAAAGCAGGAGATTGGACAGCACTAAAGATGGTTGCAAGCAGCTGTTTTGGGACAGTTGCACACACCAGGTTGCTGCGCTCCGTGGAGCACCCCCGGATTGGTGCCGCATTGGAAGCTATGGGATGGGACTGCAGGCTTGGTCTGAGTAGGTGCTCTTTGGGTGCTCCTGCTGTACAGGGTCAGCCTTGGTAGGCCCTCTCGGTAGGGGCCATAGACAGGGCCCAGTCTTGCCAACCCCGATGCCACCCCAGCAGTCGTTCTGGAGGTTGAAAGAGGAGCTGGGTGTGCCTCCTGGGGTGCACGTAGGCACCTCCACCCAGCAGACTCCGTTCCACGTATCCATTGCCTTAACCTCGGCCGGCAGTGAGCACCGAGCAGAGTCTTCCCAGAGGGCCATTTTACTGCCTTTCTGTCCATAACGGCTCGCAATAGCCAGCTCAGTCGAGCCGAGAAGAGCCTGGCCGGGCAATGTTTTGTGCACTGCCTCCCCCAGTGTCTCCCCAAGGCGGTCTGGCAGCAGGCCGGGCGGAACAAGCACTTGCTCTCCCAGTTGGTGCTGGTGGAGCCGAAGCTCCAGGGGCCGTCGGAGGAAGATGACTGGCTAACATCCGGCTTCTAAGACCCCGCTCTTCTGCTTTGCTCCCCTGCCCTGTCTCTCCTCGGGTCAGATTGAGCGGCGCCTGGACAACATGCGATCTGTCTGCCACAACTCCTGCAAGCGGCTCGTGGCGTGTCTGCACGGCCAGTACGGAACAGACGCCGAGAAGAGACACGTGAGTCCTGGGTCCCGTCCCCGTCCCCCCGAGGTCCACACCCTTCCGGCCATAGGCGCTCCTGTGCCCCTGGGCTCCGCTCTCTCTGCCCCCAGTGAGTCTCGTTCTGGCACAAAGTGAAGCGGGTCAGGAGTGCCTCTGAGCAGAAGCGGTGCTTGCAGGTCACGCCTCCCTTTGCCTCCCTACAGCCGGGTCGAACTTCCTTGGCCAGACCCTGCTGGGACGGTCTTGGGCTCCCTGGGACTTCCCGCACGCGTCGTTGTTTGCAGCTCCGTGTTTAAGTCTCTGGGCTCCTTTCATGGGTATTCAGAGCTTGCTGAAGTCCAGGGACATGGACGAGGGGGTTATGACCTCCAAACCCTGCCGTTGCCTTTGCATGGTGCTGTCCTTAGGAGGCCCCAGTATCCTCCTCCAGACCGCACCAGGCCTCCGAATGGCCCACAGAAGCGTCCCGAAGGAACTTCCGGTTCTCTGAAGCAAATGGGAAGTAGTTTCCCGAAAACTGGATGCTTCCACCTGCCATTCTGAGGCCTCCTAAGGACGGCATCAAAACCATCCACCCAAAGGGAAGGCGTTTCAACTGCTTCTGTGCTGCTGTCCAGTAAACTGGGTCCGAGCGACCCCCAGGGCTCTGACCTCCACCGGGGGATCTGGAGATGCGCCGCTAAGTAGCGTTTGCTTCATTCCACAGAAAAAGCTCCCTCTGACGGCCTTTGCCCAGAACGTCCAGGAAGGTGGTCTTCAGCTCAGCAATGAGACTCTACTGGGGTAAGGGCTGCATCTTCCTTCTAACCCTAACCCACTTCCAGCTTCCTGGCCGCCTCCCCTTTGACGTTCTGAAAACGGCCCTGCGGGATGGGAATCGGTGGGTGGCCCTTCGCTCTAGCCGCTGGCTGTACAACGTGCCGTCTCTGCCCCAGCGGCTGGCCAGGCTGCAGTGAAGCGTCAGTTCTTACTTATATTGGGCTTATTTTTTTAAAAAAATCAAACGGTGATGACTCAAGAACCCACCCACCCAACAGCGGCAAAGAGCCTTTTGCTTTGTTTGAAAGCAACCGAGATGTAGAGGTGCTTCAAGAAGGGTGGCCTTGGCGCTTATTTCTGATACCTGGAGAACGAAACACGTGGCTGCCTTTTCTGCCTACTCCCGAGAAGCTGGAAGAGGGTCAGGCAGCTTATTCTGCTAGGGGAGTGCCCCCAAGAAAACAGAAGCAGCAGCCACTCTCCTTTGCTCCTTCATAAGCTTGGACACACCAGCCGCAATGAGGGTGTTCCTTTGTTTCCAGGAAGATGCTGGAGACGTGCGGCGATGCGGAGAACCTGCTGGCGATGGAGCTCTCCCACCACGAGGTGCAAGTGGAGAAGGACATCCTGGAGCCGCTCAGTCAGCTGACAGAGGTGAGTCTCTTCGGCCTGGAGCACCTGGTTGTGCACCTCCCTCCAGCGTTGCCCTTCGTGGGCAAATTGCCAGCCTGCAGGTAAATAAGACACAGAGCTGGACTCGGGCCGATCCACTTGCTGATCTTTCAGGAATGAACCAGGCAATTTCTGGGCACAAATGAAGCGAGTGGCATGGAATGATGCTGAGTGGCTTAAATGAACACTGCTAAGTGGGAACGCAGAGAGATCTGTGGCCTTCGCTCAGGGCTGCATCTTCACTGGCCACTTCAGCTGTGTGCCTCCTGTAGAAAGTGGACCGCCTCTCTTGCCTTGGTCACCACCCATCCGCCTCAAGTCCATGCCACCAGCTGCATCCTTAACGAAAGGCGCCAACTCCAAAATGTTGTTGGCACCAAAATCCAGACTTTTTTCACCCCCTGTGCCTCTGGCAAAGATCACACAGTACTGATCTCGTCTGTTGTAAATCGTCTGGATACGTTTGGCCAAGGCGGGATGGAAATCCAGTCAGTGTCGATGTGTCAGTTTTCCCCCCACTTCCCAGAGCATCCCTGAAGCCGGGCTTCTCCCGGGGAATGAAAAGCGTCAAAAGACAAAACGGCAAGTGACAGTCTGCTTTAGGTGCATTATCGCTGTCCGCGCGGCAGGTTTTCCAACGTCGGTTTTCTGCTCGCTCTGCTTTCAGATGGAAATCCCCAACATCCAGAAGCAGAGGAAGCAGCTGGCAAAGCTGGTTCTGGACTGGGACTCCGCAAGAGCCAGGTGAGACGTGCACCGGGCCGGCCTGACTCTGGCCCGGGAAACGCCTGATTCCGGCCACATCCCCGGGATGCGGGGTTGATTGCTTCCCCCTGGTTTTCTCTTCAGACCCTGCCTCCTCTGTAGGGGGCTTGCAGGCCATGCTTCCCACGGCTCCGCCCGCTCTGGAAAGAGGGCGCCCCACCCACCCTGGGTCTGGCTCTCCTCCTCTGCTCCCCAGCCCTGGCAGCCTTGCGCATTGCCATAAAGACGCAGAGATGCTGGGGCGGAGCATGGCTGGGCCCCTGGGACGGAAGGCCAGCTCCACAACCGAGCACAGGCGTCTCGACCTGCCCACGCGCGTGTGCCTGGGCTCTTCACTGAGCCTGCGAGTCCCTGCGGGGCAGGAGCTGCCTCTCCTCCTCCCTCTTAGGCGCTCCTCTCCTCAGCGAGCGCCTTGCGAGGCTTTGGACGGTGCTGGTTTGTGGCGTGGCGGAGCCAGCGTGGCCTTCGTGGTCACATGGCCTGGTCACAGTTGCACTGTGGGTGAGCCCAGGACACCTCTGCCAGCTTGGGCGGCTGGTTGTCTCTTCCATTTAAAAATGTACGCCCTGCCCATTAAGAGGTTGAATTCACTGAAGCCGTGGGCAGTGTGTGCACACAGTTTTCCCCAGACGCTGAGATCTTCCCCTTGGCCCACCGTTAGCATTACTTGGTTGGCGGGGACCAAGCTGCCACTCTTCTCTGGTGTGATGCATCAGAACCCCCTCCTCCCCCCCACAGTTTTGAAGTGGACTGCAGACCCTTTTCTTTCAGAAGAGTGAACACCAGGTGTTGTGGCTGCACCTTTTTACAGCAGATTTTGCAGCGCGCTGAAGGGCAGACTACGCATCTTTCAAATAAATACGCTGCTTGACACATTGACGGCCACACTTGAGGACTGAGTTGACTGGAGTAGCGGGTCCAACCCCAACACCCTGAGCCTTTTCCAGACATGGCCGGACTCTTGTGGTGTTGCCCCTTTGCTTGCCTTGGATCAGCCATCTGCCTGCTTTAGAAACGTGCCTCAGGCCTCCCTTTGGAACAGAGTGCAGAGGCCCAATTCGTGCAGATGATGACCGTGCCCTTGCCACAGCCTGGCCGTGAGCAGGGAGGGTGGGGATCGCCCTCTTCTGCATTCAGCGAGACTAAGTCCGGTTCCTCTTGCACAGGTGGAACCAGGCCCACAAAACCTCCGCCACCAGCTTCCAGGGTCTCCCGTCGAAGATTGATTCGCTGAAGGAGGAGATGGACGAGGCTGGGAACAAAGTGGAGCAATGCAAGGTGTGTGAGCAGGTGACTCCGTGCCCTGGAGGCGTGTGTGTATGTGCACACCTCTGATCCATGCTCAGCTTGCCTCTTCCCGCCTCCGACACAGGTCTGGTAGAGGAGGCCTGTTTTCCCTGTTGAGCTCAGCTTCCTGCAGAGGGCAGCGCATCCCCCACGAGGCTGTGTTCTCAGCCTCCTCTCTTCTGCTCTCGGTCTTTGCCTGCCATGCAGTGGGCACCTGGGCAGCATCCTGGTCATCCCCGCAAGATTCTGGCCTGTCTCTGCAGTGAGAGTCCTGAGCAGTGCTCGAGTTGAGGGAAGGAGGGGTGCAAGGAGAGCCTGCCTCTGGCGTTTTGTGGTGACTGCCAGAAGGCAGCTACTTTTTCAGTGGGCAGTGGGGGGCATGATGGGCTAAAACTGGGAGGAACCAGAGGGTGGGGGTTCTGGGTCATTAAAGGCCCCCTCCCGTCCTCCCTCTAATTCCAGCACAGATCCCGAGGGCCACACCCAGCAGACAGAGCCCGGGCCTTTTAGATGCTCCTTTCTGCAGATGAGCCCAGTGACTCTTTGCTCGGGCACGTCCATCCTAGTGTTCCTTGCTCCAGTATTGCTTTTATCCTAATGTGTGTGGTGTTCATTCACTTTGGCATCATTGGAGAAAGGCAGGTACAGAAATGCAAGAAACAAATAAATAGGAACACCACACTTGGCTACCAGGAAAAAAATGGTGCCAATTAAGCAACTTCGCTTAGTGAAGATTGTGATATTGATCATTTCTTACTCCTGCTATTTGCATTTTTTACTTGTCTTGCACAATTAAAGGCTTGAAGTTGGAATTTCTGAAACTCCTGTTCAACCCCTTCCCTTGCTTCCGAGGCTCCCCAAGGTGCTGCCAGCCAAGCTGTTGAGCTCATTTTGATCTTCATAATCATAGCATTAATTTAATAGTAGGTGCTAGAACCTTTTACTGCAAAAACAGGAGGAAGTTCTAGTAAAGTGCCTGACCTCTGTGCCTGGTACTCAGTGCAGCGATTGTCGGTGAGTAGGATTACAGCCAGCATGACAGGATTGTCCATTTGACCCTGTTCCTGTTGGTCCTTGTGTGCCAGCTGAGCAGATCCATCTTGATCCAATAGAAAAAAGGAAATATTTATTTATGTTCTTAGTGCATTTATTTCTTTTTATTACAGGGTAGCATTTAGCTACCCTGTGGAACTCCTCGCCACTGGATGTGGTGATGTAGAAGCCTTGAAAGGGGGATTGGACGGATGTATGGAGGAAAAGTCCCTTGCAGGTTACAAGTCCCGATGACTGTCTGCCCCTCCGGGATTTGGAGGCGGGCCTGTCTCTGAATGCCAGACGCAGGAGGGCGGCACCAGGATGCAGGTCTCTTTGGTGCTCTCTGGGGCATCTGGTGGACCACTGTGAGATGGGCCTTTGGCCTGATCCAGCAGAGCCCTGTCCGATGTGCTGTGCGTGCCCAATTGGGGGGGGAGGGGGGCAGACGGCGCATCCTCTCCCTCCGGGTCTCCCTCTCGGCCTTTCTGGGACCTGGGATGCCTCTGGGTCCCTCCCGTTGCTAACTCCTGGCGTCCGTCTCTTTCCCCGGCCCTTCAGGATCAACTCGCTGCCGACATGTACAGCTTCATCTCCAAAGAGGGCGACTACGCCAGGCATTTTGTGTCGGTGAGTGTCCCGCTCCGTGCCTCAGCGCGCCCTTCCCCAGAGACATCCGTGTCCCCCTGCTTAAGCCTGCTGTGTCTGTGTGGTGTTGTCTTCACCCGATGCTCATGTCTTGTTTTTACAATGTGGGTTCTGTTCTCAGTTATTAGAAGCCCAAGCAGATTACCATAGAAAAGCATTAGCAGTCTTAGAAAAGGTGCTCCCCGAAATCCACTCCCACCAAGGTAAAGTACACCTGTGCACTGCCGCCTGCTTTGCCTGTCCCACCTCCGCACTCCTCCTCCTCCTCCTCGGACTTGATTTCTCCCCTCTGGCATGCGGCCTCTCTTGGGCAGACCTCTCCATGACGCAGCTTGCGAAATGACTCTCCTCCGCAGCACTTCTGATGCTCTCCCAGCCTTTGCTAATGTACTAACCCACCACTGAGGATCTGCCGAACGCCCTTCAGGGTGGTGCCGTTCTGCGGAATGGGCACGCTTGCCTCCGCCTCCAGGCGCGGCTGCCGTCTTCATGGTGCCCCTGCTGCTTTTGGGGCTGCCGTGTTTCGGGATTCCTGAATCTGCCTTCTAAGGAAGTCGGACCCGTCACCCCCTCCAGCCCAGTGTGTCTCCTCTGCATGGCAGAGACTGTCCAGAGTCTCGGCAGCGCAGGGTTGGAGTAGAAACGGGGGGTCCTGCATCCATCCGTCCAGAGGCACGGTGCTGTGGAGATACAGCAGCCGCAAGGACAGCCCTCGTGGGCGGGGGGGGGGGAGTGAGCCGCAGGGCTCTGCCGGCCCCCAGACAGAGAAATCGTGGCCACTGCCTTGCTGGACCACCTTGCTGGAGCAGCCACAGCCAGGTACCCCTGGAAGGCCACACCTGGGGCGATGGGCTCCTGCCCCTGTCCTTCAGAGTACCTCAGCGGATGGAGGCTCTGCATCGCTGTCAACAGTACTTCAAAAGGATGTCAAAATAGTAGTTGCTTTTTCTGCATTTAGGCGCTCCAAGTGCCCATCTGAAACCATCCTCGGGCGACTCCCAATGCAGCAAACTAAAAGCAGCCCTCTTAAAATCACGGGTGGTTCTGCTGTGTGGCCCAATGGCCGTTCACAGACCCGCCAGCCCTCCCCCACAGAACGTTCTCGTCATTTTTGAAAACCCTGTTGAATGGCCCCAAAGTGTGTCACGGCAGTGAGTTCCTGAGGACCAGCACGGAATTGATGCTAGTTGTGGAGACAAGAAGGGAACGAGCGCGCACGTGCATGCACGCACGCGCAGCCTGCCCAGCCCTGCAGGGGCTCCTTTGGCATCCAGGGCAGCAGGACCACCGGCCGGGCCACCGTCTGTGGCGGGCGCAGAAGGCCAGGGGACCTGACTGGCTTTCGGTGCCTGTTGCCAGCCGTCCTCAGTCCCTTCCGCGGTCCCGGTGGAACATCCCTAGCAAGTGGAGCTTCTTCCCTCTCTTTCAGAAATGGTGGCAGCTATTGGGGGGGGGGAGAGGTTTGCCTTTGCTTCGGCTGAGCTCTGCAGCCCTGTCCAAACGCTGCATGTGGGTGAGGAATGAGGCTGGAGGAGGAGGCCCAGGCTGCGTTGGCAGGAGTGCTTCGAGGCTCTGGAGGCGACTGGCTTGCAGGGTGCCCACTGGGGGCTTCCACCACCCCCGTGGCTGTGGGCAGGACCCCGGGGGGGGCGATGGCTGAGGGCTTCCAGTGGCTCCTCTGCAACACTTCCCGCATCACTAACATCTGCTAACATCCTTCTGTCTCAAACTTTGTTTGCTGTTCTCATTGGGGGAGGGCGTGGAAAAAGTCGCTCCTCTGGTCAGCTGGAGAGGGCGGAGCTGGCTTTGGCAAAACGGTTGGCAAGCTCCGCTCTTAATTCTCCCCGGGCTGCACTGTTGAAAAAGCGGACTCAGGACGGCTGGAATGAGGCAGCCTCTTAAACCTGCTCCTGCGCTGGAGGTTTGCCTGGGAGTCTCCAAATCGGAGCTTCCAAGCGCTTTAGCAGAGTTGCCCCTGGTGCTCTGTGGCCGGCTGTGCTCCTCCGGGTGATGGGGAGGGGGTCCTGTTTTCCTTACCTCCTGGGGGTCTTTTTCATGCACCCCCTGGATCCCTGGCAATTTGCTCTTGGAGGTGGCTGGGGTGGTCCATCCAAACGTGACCCTCGGGGTGGGGGGCTTTGGAATGTTTCCGAGCGGAGGTCTGGCTCCCGCAAGCTGGCACACTTCAGCTTTGCTCTCCAGGAAGGCCTTGAGAGCTGCGGCCACCAAACAGAGACCGTCCTTGGAGAGAGAAGCAGGCAGGCCAAACACCCAGAAGGGCTTTGCAAGGAAACGACACCCTGGAGAAAACCTCCCGTTGCCTCATCGCAGGGTTCAGTCACACCTAAGAATGTTAGAAAAGCCCATCCGGATCAGGCCCGGGATCCAGCTTCCTGCATTTCACAGTGCCCCAGCAGATGCCTCGGGGAGCTCGTAAGACCCCCGTGATCCTGATGCCGCTCCCTGCCTCCGGCATTCAGAGACGGGCAGTCGCTAAGACCTGGAATCGGGGACGGACGTTCCTCCATCCCCTTTTCAAGACACCTCGGCCAGGGGCCATCACATCATTCCGCGGCAGGGAGTTCCACAGATGGATCGTGCGCTTTGCTTTGCCTGTTTTAGATACTGTTCATTTAAAACCTGACCTTGTGAGCTGCCCTCGGGCGTTTGCTCCAGCAGAGGAAAGGAGGGGTGCAAATACTTAAATAAGGGGTCCCCTGCGTGGGTCTGGCCTTTGGAGAAATCCTGGAGGTGAAAATTGACGCTTTGGCCCGCAGGCTCTTGAGTTGGGTCTCCGGTGTGTAGGTCTGCCTGTGGGGCAGGAGGGCGGCTGTCGGACGCCTCGGTTGGCAGAACTGCGTTCCGTAACGCCTCCTGCAGGCAGCAAAGCGCAAAGCTGCCTGTCGGACGTGAGCCTGCTCTGCTCGGCTGCTCACTCTCCACGCTGCCTCTCTCGCCAGACAAGTGGACGGAGAAGCCCGCTTTTGGGACCCCCCTGGAGGAGCACCTCAAGCGCAGCGGCCGAGAGATTGCCCTTCCCATCGAGGCCTGCGTCATGATGCTCTTGGAGACGGGCATGAAGGAGGAGGTGAGGCCCCTTCGCTTCCGCCGGTGGTGGCTGTGCACAGGCCTCGCGGGTGGCCAGCAGCGCCTCTTCCTAGAGCAGCTCCTGCAAGTGGCCGGGCTGCCCCCCAGAGGGGGCTTCTGGCCGCTGCCCCCGGCTACCTTCTGTCCGTCTCTATCCAGACATAGAAGTGCTGCCCCAGCTGGGTATAGCGTGAGCGAGGGGGGAGCCCTTGCGCAGCCTGCCCCACACGTGCAGTTCCCCCTGGAGGACTCGGTGAGGGGCCTTTGCTCGCCCCCGGGACACAGGACCCGGCCACGTCCCCCTGGATCAGGTGGCCGTCTTGCCCAAGGAGCTTAGATTGACTGGAGACGGCATGCCCGTTGATTGAATAGGAGCCGAGTGAAGCCACCTGGGGTAGACAAAAATGGCTGACTCAGATCATCGCCGTGAGGGAGGATTGCCGTGAATTAGTATACTCCATGCTTATTAAATAGTACTACAATTCCCCGGGCAAAAAGATTCCCCTGCTCGCACTGTTTCGGACTGAATAAAAATAAAAACTTACGAAAATAAAAACATGTGATGTGATCATGTTTCGTGTGGAAACATGATTTGTAACCTTATTACCCGTATGCAGAACACGCAGGCATGATTTAAAAGGTTGAGATTAACTTTTAAACACGTGAGGGAGATTTTCATTTGAGAATTCGCGGCAACCCTCCCTCACGGCGATGATCTGAGGCAGCCATTTTTGTCTACCCCAGGTGGCTTCAAGATGGTGACGTCATGCCGTCTCTAGTGAATTCTGTCTCTATGGTCTTGCCCCTTCTGCTCTGGAAACGCAGCAGGGGGGGGGGCGTGGCTTCTGGAGCGCCTTGTGTGCACTGCAGCCTTAGTTGTGCTGGGTGATCGGGGCGGGAGGGGCACAGCCGGTGGGCGTCCCTGGTCTTCCAGTGCCGGTTCTGCGCACGCTTGGAGTGCCCCAGGAGAAGCGCCAGGGCTTGCTGGCCTGGCAGAAGCACCCCCCTGGCCCCTCCCTCTTCGTGTGCCTTCAGGCCACAGGCAGGAGCCGAATCCCTCCTCTGAACGCTCTGATCTGGGAGGGTTCAAGCTGCCCCCCTTCCCCCAGCTCAGTGGACTGTCCCCCCGTCCCGTCCCCGTCCCCCCGCAAGAAGTGGCTTGGGTGCCGCTCGTGCGTGGCAGTGATGAGCAACTCCTGCTACAAAATCCATCTGGGTACGGGCGGGGGGGGGGATCGGCCACGTGGGATCAGGAGAGGGAAGCTCTTGCCAATGTGTGCGTCTCTTTTCCACGGGGTGGGGAGGGGAGGGGAGGGGATCAGATCCACTGCCCCTTCTGAGAGCTGTCCTGGGGTTGTCCTGGGAATGCACTGCTTGGTGGTGGCGGCCCCGAGTGGTGCACAGCCTTTGCGGGGGCCGGCACAGAGCATCCTCGGGGTGCGGCAGACACCCCCCCCCCAGCAAGCACGCTGTCTCCCTTGCTGCCTGCAGGGCCTGTTCCGCATTGCGGCCGGAGCCTCCAAGCTCAAGAAGCTGAAGGCCGCCCTGGACTGCTCCGCCTCCCAGCTGGACGAGTTCTACTCGGATCCGCACGCGGTGGCAGGTGGGTCTCACGCGAGTGCCGGCCTGGGCGCCTTGCAGCGAGAGCAGGGTCTGGAGGCGACGGGCGTTGCTAAGTCTGGCGTGGGGTGGGGTGGCTCAGGCAGACTCAAACCTCTCCAGGCATTTGAAGCCATTTAGACACCCGTTCTCAGGTTTAAAGGGGGGGGGGAAATCTGGCACTTCTACAACTACCAGCTGCGGATTTCTGCTCCCTTGGTCAGCTGCTTCGGACTGCTTAGTGTTGTGTGTGTGGTCCCAGCCCCAGGGCGAGTCGGTGCTTCATCGGCCCAAGCGGTGGTGTGTCACTCAGCCGCTTTGTGTGACTGCTTTGCTCTGCAGCACTTGTGCCCTTGCCAGGTTGCACACGGTTTATCATCGGGGCGCCCCACAGTGTGCTTGCTGGCTCGGCAGTGGCAGGCGCACCTTTAAATGGGGCCCTCCTGAGCCCGGTGGGGGGAGGGGGTTGGTTCAGCCCCCGGGGGGCCCCTTCAGCCCCCCCCCCCAAAGCCTCTGTCCTCCCTGCCGTCTGCTGCAGGTGCCCTGAAGTCTTACCTCCGAGAGCTGCCGGAGCCACTCATGACGTACGCCCTGTACGAAGAATGGACACAAGTCGCAAAGTAGGAGCAGGGTGTGATGCGTGTGTGGGGGGGGAAGTTGGGGGCTGTGGGGGGAGTCAGGAGAGGAAGAGGAGGCGTTGTTGATGGCAGCGCTGACAGCCTTGGATTGCAAGTGATGCTTCTGCCAGGCTTCCCTGGGCAAAGCACCTCTGACTCTGGCGTCTGTTTGCCATTCTGCTTCCTCTCACTCAGCGCCCGCAGGCAGAAAAGAGCTGTTGGCATTTTTAAGCTCTTCACCAAGATTAAGTATTTTCCTGTTAACCCCTGCTAACTGGGCAAGAGGCACTTTTTCAGGTGGTGTCCTCTTATATTTAGCAGGGGGAGAGCAACTGTCCCTCTTCACCCCAGCACAGTGTCTTTCTCGTGGCTGTTGCTGGGGGTGGTCTCCGTTCTTTTAGATTGTGAGCCCTTTTGGGACAGGGAGCCACTTAACTTTAATGTTATTATTTGCCTGTAAACCGCTTTGTGAACTTGGTGTTGAAAAGCGGTATATAAATACTAGAGATGGAGATTAATCAAATTTCCCATTCCGGACGTGAACTGTTTGCCCTGTTCCCCGAGCTTAATGGGGTCGTGGGGTCTTGTGTGGCAGTGTGGCAGAATGGGGGGGGCGGCCTCTGGCCTGAGTGCCAGTGCCTGGCTGTGCCGCACGTTGGCCTAGTGGGGACTTCCTCTTCTCTCCCGCAGCATCCAGGACCAGGACAAGAAACTGCAGGACCTGTGGCGGATCTGCCAGAAGCTGCCAAAGCACCACCTGGCCAACTTCAGGTGAGCAGCAAGGAGCCGTGGCTCAAGAGGCGGCTGCGTGGGCGTGGCCTCCTCTCCCCTCCCTCTCCCCTTCCCTGCCTTCCAACTGGAGCGCTGCAGGCCTCTCTGCTGCCGAGTCCGGAAGAGTCAGGCGGTTTCTTTCTCTTACTGTTTGTTGCCAGCTGTTCCACGGGCCGTTCTTTGGGCATTTTGTTCTGTGCTCTGCTTTGGGTTTTTGAGAGGTCTTCAGGATGGAAATTTTGTGTGGGCCTGTTCTGAGGCCACTCCTGCGCCACTCATGTGCTCGCTGTCTTTTCCGCACTCCAGTTCGGGCAAGAGCCAGGGTGCAGGATCACGACCCCCCTTTCCCCTCGAACGGCAGTGGAGCGCATTGTGCCCCCGTGAAGCCCTCCGCAGTGTGAACGGAGCTTACCCTTCGGCCGTGTCGCAGCTGCTCCCGGCACCCGATCTCAACTGCGGTGCTCTAGGCAGTCACATGCGCCTGAAGCTCCGGGCACGAGGCCTGCTGGGGCGTTGAGAGAGACTGCCGAGAGCGGCGCACAGTCAAGATGGAGTGCCGGGAGAAGCTGCAACGTGGTGGAACAGTAAGCGGCATTCACGCCATGGAGGGCTTTCTCCAGACACCGGATCTGGCCCGTGGGCTGCCTGGAAATAGGCAGGAGAGGGACTAGAGCATCTGGGGAGGAACTGGGCGTTCCCGCAGCAGGTGGCCCAGTGGCCCAGCACCCCGCTCTCTTCCTTGCAGGTATTTGATCAAATTCCTGGCAAAGCTCGCACAGTACAGTGACGCCAACAAGATGACCCCCAGCAACATCGCCATCGTGCTGGGCCCGAACCTGCTGTGGGCCAAGAGCGAAGGGTAAGTGCTGGGCGGAGCGGGGGGGAGGGGCCTCAGCGCACTGCAGGCCTTTTCCGTTCCTGCCAACGTTTCTCATGCTCCTCTCAAGACGGCCACAGCCGTTCTTCGGGACTTGAGCGTTCCCTTGCGCAGGGCCGGTTGGCAGAGTTCAGCTGGTGAGCGCGCCTTGGGTGCAGACCTGCTCCAGGATCCCCACAGGGCAGCTCTGGATCCGAATGGCCCAGTGCAGACGACCTCCCTGCTGCGGCTTCTCCCCTGCTGTGGGGAATTTGGGTCCCTTGGTGTGATGGCCGCATTTCGGCTTGCTGGCGAGAGCAGCGCATGGGTTGATCCAGGCAGTTGTTTGGGGTGGGGTAGAGGTGGGGCTGTCCTGGACAGAGCCTCTGCTCATGAAGAGCCCCCATGACACACTAACACCGTCTCGCCCGCCCCATGCCCCCCCCCGGCAGGTCGCTTGCAGAAATGGCAGCTGCGACATCGGTCCACGTGGTGGCGGTGGTGGAGCCCATCATCCAGCACGCCAGCTGGTTCTTCCCCGAAGGTGAGTCCGGCCGGTGCTCGCGTCCTCCCCGGCGGTTCTTCCACTGGGGAATTCTGGGGGGCTCGCATGAGCCCCGCCCTGCCCCCGGACCCCTCCTTCGGCCTGTCGGTTCTCAGGCCTCTTTCTCAGCCCAGCCTGCGTCCGAAGGCAGGTTTTGGGGTTCAGCTGCTTCTCCAAACGGCTTGGGAGGAGGGCGAGAGACCTGCTCGACTGACCCGGAGTCGCCCGTCTCGCCTCCCTTCAGAGCTGGACTTCAACGTGTCCGGTGCGTTTGTGGGGCAGCCGGCCTTGAATTCGAATCACCTGCACACGGGGACGGACTACGACTCGGGCACCTTGGAGCGGAAGAGGCCTGTCAGCATGGCCGTGATGGACGGGGAGCTGCTGAAGAAGGAAAGGTGAGGCAGTGGCTCTCCCCCCCCCCCCGGTCAAGTAGTTGGGCCCCAGCCCTTCCCCAGCACGTAGAGACGTGAGTGTGAGCCGTGCCAGGGCCAGCTGAGGGTGGTTTCAAGGGCGTAGACTCAGGGCTATCGCCTTCAGCAGCCCACTTCCCATGCGGAGGAGCTGCTCAGCATCCCTGTGGGAAAGGGGAGGCACGTTATGGGTCTCGGGTCTTGCGGAAGGCTCCGGACGCTCTCAGAAAGTGCCCCCTTTTCCCAGTCCCTTTGTGCTCTGGTCTGATAGCCACTCAGTGCGACAATCCCACATCAGCATTGCTAATCTGTACAAGCAACCTTCGGCAGTATGTCCAGGTTTGTCAGGCATGCGCTGAGATTTGGGACCCGTCTGGGTCAGATGGGATTGTTCGCGTTTGCACATGCGTTACAGTTGTGCATTGATGCTTACGTAAGCGCACACAGAGCAGTGGGTCCTCGGTAACTGCGAGGGCCCCGTTCCAGCACCTTTTGCAGACAATCAAATTTGTTGGGTGGGCGGTGCAATGCCACAGTAACTTGCCCGAGGACCACGCCTGGGCCCCTGGGGGTTGCAAGAAGCCTCCCAGCCTCAGAGGGACTCCAATTTGACCAGAAGCCATTTCCAGCTTATGCTGGCCCCGTCGGTGGTGCCCAGGAGGCGTTCTGGGGTGTGGGGGAGCCCCTGGCCCACCTGCTGTCGTGGACGTGACCGGCAGACGCCAGCCGGAGCCGGAAGTGACTGTGGGCACATCCAGGAGTCCTCCTGTGGGGCAGGCGTGGCATCCGCAGATGCCCAAGTGTGCCACGAGTGCTGAGCCTGTGGGTACAAAGGGCCCACCGCACGCTGCTCTTCCGGCAGCACAAAAATCAGGTGGGATAGAAGCATCAGTAAATACAAAAGGCGTTTCACCCTTCAGAGTTCAGTAGAACAAGGTTCTTCCACTTGAATGATGGGGGGCCTCTGTGCCCGCCTGAAATGCTGGCGTAACCTTCTGCAGAGATTGAGTCTCGCCGTCGGGGCATCGCCTTTGAGGAGCCCCCAAATGTCGGTGCAGGAGCGCCCCGGTATCCGGGGTGGGGGGTCCAGAACGTGGCCCCAGTGCATACCAGGGCATACCTGTCCCTAGCTGGTTCTGGACACTTGCTGCGAGGCACGCAGATGCGCAGTCAGTGGGGGGGGGCACTCCTAGGGCATCGGGTCACGCCCACAGGCCCCTCCACGGAGGATCAGCGGGAGGGCGCGGGCTGTCTTGCCGCAAGTGAGCGCTCAGCGGGTCCTTCCCCCCCCCATCGCTGCAGCCTGCGGAAGATTCAGAGGTAACGTACCGGCACTTCCTCCTTGTCCCGCTCCGTGCATGACGGGAGCCCGGCCGGCTGCTGTGGGGGCGTCTCTCTCCAGCCCCTCCCAGGAGCTGCCTGTGAAGCGGCAGCAGTGGCAGCCCCCTTGCCCGGCTGGGTGGCCCTGGCGTGTCTGAGCAAGGCTGCAGGCCGTGGGGATGGCCAAGGTTTGGGCGGGGGGGGGGGCTGCAGCCCAAGGCACAGGCTGGAGCTCTCAGCCCCTCCCCCGCCGGCATGGTGCAGCTCCTCCCCTACACACGAGCTGCAACTCCCTGCGGTGGGTCGCGTGTCTGCCCCTGCCCTTGCCGCTCTCTGGCCGTGTCTGGTTCTGGGCAGCTCCTTGGGCCAGACGTTGCTCCCGTTGCTGGGACAAAGGCCTGGCCCCCCCCTCCCCGCCGCCCCTTCTCCCCCTAACAGGCCTTCCCTCTCCCTGCAGAGCGGAAGAGCAGCCCGGTGGCCACTCGGCCTTCCTGGTCTTGCCTGCTGCACTTGCAGCTCGACTCGCCTTTGTGCTCTGAGGTGCTGTCCGCACTGGGGGTGGTCTAGGGCCGGCTCCCCATCCATAGTGCCCTGTAACAGCCTCTTTGTGTTTCATGCTTTGTCAGTACAAATAACCAGGTTGGCACGCGGCTGTGTGTGTGTGTGTGTGCACAGGTGTGCCCGAGTTTGCTGCCGCTGAGAAAAAACGATGCTCCCAGAAAAGCAGGACTCTGCCGGGGGTGGAAATCACGCCAAGTGGCGCAGGGTGGCCGGCGCATGCTTTGGCCAGGCAGCCCTGCCCCCTTCGTTGTCACTGGGAATCTTGTTCGGTTGCCCCATGCCAGCTGTCGACACTTCTCTGTGCATTGCCCACACATTACCCCAACTGGGGGAGGGGGGCTGGAAGTCCGGTTTTCAGGTTCTCGGGAAGATAAATTCGGAGCCCAGGACCACCTTCCTGGCTTTGCCTGTGCACGCAGAACACACACACACACACACAGCCCTGCAGTCAATGCAGAGAGGTCCACGTGCAGCATCCGTGGCTTGATCAGACGTGGCCGCCGCCAGTACAGACTGGGCATCAGGACTAAAGGTGGGGCCCTCTGGGGCCACTCAGGGGAAAGATGCAGCACCGCCATGTGGTGTCGGGAAGGAAAGCTGCACCCAGCGTGTGTGCTGTGAGCGCATGTGCTGCTTAGTTCCGCATCCCAAAACCTACTACGGGGGCTCTTTTGTGCCCCAGCCCTGGCCTGTGTGATTAAGCCCGAGTGCCTCGCGTGCCTGGACCTCGAGCGGTGCCATCGCCGTGCCCCCCAGACGGGAGGACGTTTCCGTGTTGCCGCTTTGCATGCTGGGCAACAGGGACTCGCCCCTGCCCGGCCCTGTGGTTGTCCCGCCCCTTTTGGTGTCGTTCTCTGTGTCGCCCGTCTGCATGGTGTGTTTCTCTCTCCTCTGTAGCTTTGGTGTGAAGGTTATGGACTTCCAGGCGAACCCCCGGCGAGGCGGCACCCTAAGTAGAAAGCACGCGGCCCCCGCTTTCCAGCCGCCCCTGCCGCCCACCGAGGCTGGCCTGCTAGCCCAGGCCCTGGCAGAGCAGCACCCACAGGGTGCTGGGGCTGAGCACGGCTTCCCCGGGGCCGCCTCTGCCCCCCTTCCCAGCCCAGCAGAGCAGCCCCAAAGCCAAGGCGCTGAGGACAGCAGGTAAGATGGGCCCAGTTCAGCCGGCAAGCAGGAGTGCTTTGGAAGGGGAGCTCCCCGGACCCCCCAGGACCCCCCCCCCCATCACTCGGGAGGTGGACGTGCTCCCCCCAGTGCACCCTGGCGTTCCCACGGCCCTTTTGTTCCACTGTGGTCAAACCTTGGCACAAAATCCGGGCTTGGGAAGGTCAGTCGTGGGGCACACCGTTGTGTTCTTTTTTTCCTTGAAAGTTGGGCATAAAGATGTGAGCATTTCTCATTTGTAAAAGCATAAAAGTCGTTTGCTTTTTTAATAGGACACTTGGTGCAATTCCAGAAAAATAAAATGTTTTGGAAGTATGGAATTGCACAGTTGAGAGAAAAAACTTAAAAACCAGCAGGTTCCCTTGATGTTTTAAAATTTCCTGCACGTGCCTGGAGATCGACTTCCTGTCCCCCTGAAATCAGCCTTCTTCAGAATGAGCCCCACCCCAATCCCCCAGAGCTGGAGTGGGTCAGCGATCCCCCTAGTTTGGCCTTCTCCCCAGGGGCCCAACAAATGCACCTCTGCCGCCTACGGACATCTGCCACCCGCCCCACTGGGAGAGACTCAGCGCTTGTTCCGGGCAGCCCATAGCCAGAGCCCAGGTCTTGTCTTGTGTGTGTGTCGGCAACGTAGGCCGTGTGCCTGTCTCCTCCCCATCCCGGTCTCCGTGCTGAAGTCCTCCCCTCGCTCTGACTCTTCCCGTCACGCTGAAACGAGAGTGTCCCGGGAGGCTTGGCCGGAGGGGCTCCCTGGGCCGGAGGGCTGTGCCGGTCTGCTCTCCTCCGTGTGTGACTGCGCCTCCCGTGGGTGCTGACAGCACTGGAGTGAGACGCAGGCCCCCCCCCCCGAGCACGCCCACCAGCTTGCCCTTTGCAGCCCTGAGAATCGCCGACAGGTGGTTGTGGACCTCACTCAGGCTCTGTAGTGGCTGCACTGGCATCCCAAAGGGAGCAGGCGCATCTGGGGCAGCCCCCCCCCCAGAGCAGGCCTTGGCCTGGCACTTGCGCCCCCTGCAGGCCTCCCACTGCAGAGCAGCTGCTCAGCCCTGCCAAGGGCCGCCTGTGACCGGGTCTCTCTCTTTCCAGCACTGCCAAGCCAAAGGACTCCACGCCCTCCACCACTCCTCCCCCCACGAGAAACGGGGGCCACGGAGGCGCTGCCCAGGCCCACCCCCCACCTCCTGGCGGCGTCGGGCAGCTCTCGGTCGGGCAGGCGCAGAACGCCTCTGGTCCTAGTCCGCACGCGCTCAGGCGAGGTAGGTTGGATTAGCCCTGCTTCCCGGGAAACGGCTCGATGGGGGGGGGTGTCTCGGGGTGATAAGAGAGCGGGGCTGGGGGGGGCAAGCAGCGTCCCACACAGATTCGCCATCCTGAAGAAGACACTGAGGCTTCCGCTGGCACGACCCCAGGGGTCGTTGGCTGGTTCCGTGGGCATCAGGCATTTTGCCACAGACCGCTGTGGGGGGGGACACAGCTGGAGGTCTGGTGTGCAGCTGTTTTGGCATAGACGGGGGAGGGCGCAGGGCAGGAAAGCGTTTGGCGCAGCAGAGTAGCAGGCAGGATGCGGCCTGGACGGAGCTCTGGGGAGGGTCCAAGCATGGTGGGGGAGAGGGAGCCGGGAGCCGAGTCTTCCCACGATAGCCCTGCACCTGCAGGTCGCGTTGGCAGCAGAGCGCCCTCCGGAGGAGAGGAGGTGGGCCAGGGCCCCTCCAGGGCTGCCCCCCTTGCAGGCGGTCCTCCCTGGCTCTCCTTGTCCATGGCCAAGTGTGGGATCGCAGGGACCCCAGGCCCTTCTCCGTGGACGTGCCCCAGCCGGGCTGCTCCCTCTCCCAGAACGGCCCCCTCCGGCAGACGCCCTCCTTGGCTCTGCGCACGGCCGTGATGCTGCTGAGGATTCCGCCCGCGCAGGGCAGTCAGTTCTCGCAGGAGCCGCTGGGTGCCTCTGCGGAAGGGCGGGGCGGGGTGTCCTCACGAGCAGCGCCCTCGGGCGGTGTGGCCCCTTCCTCCCTTCCCTGCCCCCCCAATTTTGACTTTGAGGAGGGGAAGGCGGGGAAGAGGGGAACCAGGGCCTGGGTCCGTGCAGTCGTCGCCACCGGGAGATGCCTGCCTGGCGCTGCTCTGCAAAGGCCGAGCGGGAGGGTTGGCGCTGCCCCAGCCGGCTTCCACTGTCAGTGGGGCTGGCGGGGCCTGGCGTCTGAGGCGCGTTCCGTGGGGGGCTGGCAGGGGGGCTCTGGGCTGGAGACCCCTTCCGCCGCGCCTGCTCTCTAACGCTCTCCCTGGCCTTTCTTGCAGCTGTGAAGAAGCCGGCGCCCGCCCCGCCCAAGCCGGCCAACCCCCCTCCCGGCCAGCCGGGAAACCAAAGTGCCGCCCCCGCCCCCCAGCCCCCGTCGGTGTCCCCCAAGCCCCCTGCCCGAAGCCCTTCTCCCCCCAGCCAGCCACCAAACCAGGGGGGCGCCCAGCCGCCCGCCACGGCCTCGGCCCAGGCCTCTGCGCCCCGCCGGTACTCCAGCAGCCTGTCCCCCATCCAGGCGCCCAGCCACCCGCCCCCCCCGCCTCCCACGCAGGCCACCACCCCTCCTCCGCAGCCCAAGGCCGGCAGCCCCGGGGCGTCCCCGGCAGAGCTGGGCCCCGAGCAGCCCTCGCCCACCCCTCCACGCACGCCCACGCCCCCGGACACGCCGCCCCTGCAGAAGCACAGCGCGGCCCCCCCCTCCCCCCGCCCAGGAGGCGCCACCGGCCCCGGCCCCTCCTCAGACCGGCACGTTGCCACGGCCGAGGCCGGTGCCCAAGCCCAGGAACAGGCCCAGCGTCCCGCCACCGCCTCACCCGCCCGCGCCGAGCCCCGCCGGAGAGGGGTCTGTCCCCGGGCCCCCCCACGACCGCATCTCGCATCGTGACTGGTGAGTGGCGCTTCCCACACTGTGCTGTGGAGGGTGGGCTTGGCGGCAGGGGGAGGGGGGAGCCTGACTGGTTGGTTGATGGTCCTGGGCGTGGTTGGCATTCTCCCACTAAAGGAGGGAGAAATCCTGCCAGGGAGGGGGATAGGAGCAGCCTGCAAAGAACGGCTCCAAAACAGGGTAGGGTCCGTGTGGAGTAGGGTCCACGTGAGAGAAGTACCAGCCCTGCAGTTCCTCTCTGGGTGCCCACCCTTAGGTGCCTTTTAAATCAGGAGTGGGCAAGAGAGTGTTTTTGTGCCACTGCCAAAGCTTCCTTGGAATTGCTGAGTTTTTTGTGTAAAAAAAAAACTAAACTAAACTTCTTGTCCTCGTGGTCAAAGAGATGCTTGAAATATATGATGGCTGCAAAGTTGAATCTGGAGAAGCGTTTTTCTTTTCCTTTCAGCTTAAGTCAAGGGCTGCTTTGAGTCTCAGTGTCTGTCAGCTGCAGCCATTTTTCCCCCCAAGACATTTTTTTTCATGTCTTACTATCCCTTTCCAAAAATGGCGCACACAGCCCTCCTTTTTGCCGTGTCAGGATTGTGTGCGCCACCCAAACTGATTGTCTTTTGTCCCACTTTCACTGACAAGAAGCCCTGCATGAGCCGATACCTGGTTTTTTAGAACGACTTCCTGGTTTTTAGAGTGTGTGTGTGAACATTCTGTGACATCACAGCAGCTCAGCCAGTGACAGGGCTCACAAGCTGGCTTGACATGAGCCTTTGTCATCGTTGTGGGTCCAGGCCTCAGCAGTGCCAACAGACTGACCCAGCAAGGAGGCCAACAGCCATTTCCGCACTGCACGTGCTGGAAACATTAGCTGCGCATTTTGAACAACGATTTTTAACCACTGGGTGTGGATGTGCCACCAACAGTCTGCGGGTGTGCCACGGGAGTTTTGGGGGAGGCTCATTTATTAGCAGGGCCCTTGGGGGGGGGTGAGCCCCCAGCCGGCAGCGCGGTGTGCCTTGCCAATTGTCAGACTGATGATGTGCCTCGACAATTGTGCCACCCTGTCAGTGTGTGGTGGGAGGGGAAAAGTGGAAAATTTTAGGAAAAGATTTAGAAAAAGTTGCAGCAATTCCTGAGATGACAAGAAGTTTGGGAGAGGAGCAGGAAGCCTCTTCTCCGCCCCACTGCACCCTGACTGCGCTTGAAGCCCCCTTCCGTTTGCAGAGGGAAGGAGGCCAGTTGAACCCCTTCGGGCAAGTCCTGGCCTCCTCGACTGAGGCAGGGCACTTGCGGAAAGCACTGTTGCCTCGATGGGCATCG
This sequence comes from Lerista edwardsae, assembly GCA_029204185.1. NCBI lineage: Eukaryota > Metazoa > Chordata > Lepidosauria > Squamata > Scincidae > Lerista > Lerista edwardsae. The sequence continues at coordinate 1,082,636 of JAJKFI010000140.1, forward strand.
CCTAACTCTTCCCTGACGCTTAATGGACTGGGTGCTTCTTAATCACGCATCGTCGGAAACGGCTTCTTTGTGAGGGAAGCTCCCCTGCGCCTGGGCCGAGACTGCGCATGCCCGCCTTCTAATGCAGCCAGACTCTAACCCTGTTGACCCCCCCCCCCCAAGCCTTTCCCGAATCGGCCGCTGGCACTAGACGTCCTTTGGCCACCCAGAATAACCCCTTTGACTCCCTCCAGGTTGCGCGGCGGCTGGCCAGGAGCCCTGTTCTAACTGAGAGTTTTGTTAAACAATCTAGATGTTTGACCTGCACTGTTCAGCAGGAACTGAGCTTGGACAGGGTAAGACGGCTGAGGCGCCGCTTGGCCGGGCCCTTGTGAATGCCGGAGCGTGGCTGCCGCCTCGCCCCCCAATCTAACACACACCCTGGACACACTTAAACCACTTCTGCTCCGTCCACTCTGGCCTGTTTCACCTTTCCGAAATTTGTGGCACTCCAATCGAGGGCAGCCCCCCCTCTGGCCTCCGCCGGGGTGGGCGGGGTTTTTGGCATGACGCCTCCCCCTGGAAACAGGCGTGGCCTAACAGGCTGGCAGAAGGCCAGGGCAGAGGCACAAACCGCGTTAGTATGGTCCGCACCCCGTGCCTTGCACACGCCTGCTTGGAAGTCAGCCCAGGGAGCCTGGTGGGACTTACTCCCAGGCCGGCGTGTCTTGGATTGCTGCAGCAGCTGCAGGCCCCCTGTGCGCAGCAGGCCTCACGACCCAGCTAGAGCTGCAGGGACCACAAAACAGCCGGCGCCTGTCGATGGGGAGCTTCCTTAAAGGCCCCTTAAAAGCAGAGCAAGCAGACGTCAGTCCGCCCCCCTGCTGCTCCCGCGCAGCTGATGGGCAAGGCAGGCAGGCGCTGTGCTGGGTTCGTGGCCTGGGGCAGCCTGCCCGGAACCCTCTCGCGTGTTGGGGCCGTGAGCCATGCGGGGCCAGCCTGGTCCTGCTCTTCCGGGGACAGGCCTTGGAGGCCCCCGAAGGAGTGTCTCCATTCACACGCATCATCACATTCCTCTGAAGCGGCCCCTGCTCTGCCAGCTGCCTGGGCATTTGACACCAGGGCAACCGGGGCAGTGGTGCGCCAGGCCTGTGCCCTGCTGAGCTGGGCGGACCCCGCAAGGGGGGGTCGCCAGGCAGCTGCGGACGGCCATCCAAAATTGCCCTCTGCACTGTTCCATGCCCCGGGCCCCTCCCCTCGCCTCCAGGCAGGGAGCCTTGCATTGAGATGGGGGGGCGGGACTGCCCACCCACCCACCCCACAGCCCCCTTGTGGAGACCAGCGCTGCGCACGTGTGAGGGGCGTGGAATGTGCCGCTCGCCTGTCAGTGCTGTGGGCAGGGGTGTCGCCAGCGTCCACCTGCTTGTGTGCCCTGGAGGACGTGCGTCCTGTTTGTGTTGGAGCTGGGGGGGAGTGGGGGTGGTGGTGCTGCCCCCCCCCCGCGGAGGAGGCCCCCGTTGCAGGCCTGCTGGCTTCCTGTGGCGTTGAGCAAGAGGAGCCCAGTTGCCCCGAGGGCTCCCTTGCAGAGCACGTCTGCACCACCTGCTGCGGCTCTGCCCTGTCGCTTGTGACTGTAACGACGTGATGATTTCCCAGTGCTGGGGGCGCCGGAACCTCCCAGTGCAAAGGCCCCCCCCACAGCCATCAGGCCCTGTCCTCACGTGGCCAAGGGAGGTGTGGAAGTCAAGTACGGTCCCGGGACTCAGAGGCTGGGGGCAGAGCCAGGCTTCCCACGGGGCAGCACTCCCCCATGGGGAGGAGGGGGAGGAGGAGGGGTGCCGGAAGCTTGAGCTGCAGGGGGAGGCTGTGGCGCTAGTGTGGCCCCCGCGTGGAGGGGCTCCAGGGCTCCCTTGGCCCTCTGGGCAAGGCAGCCGCCTTTCCGCCCACTCCGTGCCTCCGTCTCTCTCCCCCCTGTGCAGACTCGAACTCCAGTGTTCCCGAGCCGCCACGGGGCCTCTCTGCCACGGAGCCTCCTCCCCCCGAACCGGCCCCTTCGCCAAACCAGAGTCCACAGAACCACCTGGCGCTCGACATCGAGCACGACACCGAGAGCACCGCTCTGTAGAAGGCCGGCAGCACTCCGGGGGCCGCCTCTTCCTGCCGCAGCAGCAGCCGGGACCTGTCGAGGCTCGGCAGCGAGAAACTTCCGGACCTAACACACACACCCCCGTGTCGGGTGAAGTTGAATGACCTGCGCCTCGACGAGAGGGGCCCCGGCTGCGGAGGGCCGCGTGGCTGTGGCCGGCACTTGTAGAGGGCGCTGCGCTCGTGCCGCTCCCCAGAGGTGGCGCTTCGGGGGAGGACCCAAAGCCGTGCATGCGAGACGGGCCCCCGCCTCCTGGTGGCCCCCGCGGGACTCCTCCTCTCCACCCTTTGCTTTACCAAGGAGACAAGCTTGCGAGCCAGAGACATTCCTGTTCTGACATGCTGCAGACGTTTCTGTGGAAACGGACGAACCAAAACCCCACCACGAGTGCCCTGCCGGGGTGGCTGCTGGTCCTCGGTCACCTCTCCGGACTGTGAGCGCATCCTTGTGCCTTGACAGACTGTCCAAGGAAACCAGCTCCTCTCTCTCTCTCTCTCTGTCGCTCTCTCTCTAACCATTTCAGTGCTATTATTTTAAGTATTGGTTGTTATGTACCCTTTTATGTTTCATAGGTATTTGTATTAACCACCCTGCTTTGGTGTCTGTAACGCCCGCAGACCGCGGCTGCCCAGCTGAAAGCCTTTGGCTGGCCGCCATCACGGGCTGGATTTTGAGAATGTCTGTTTGGATTCCTCTGCTGAGTAAAACTATTCTCTCACTTTCCCGACGGTTGGGCCGATTTATTCCGTTCCCACCCAGGGCAGCTGCCCCTGTTGCTTTCCCGTCAGAACCTTCCAGGAAAGTGGGCACAGGGGGGTCGGTGTTTTTGACTGCCAAGCACAGCCCCTACCATCTGAGGAAGACCACTGACCTTATGTCACAAGGCCTTTGTGTTAAGGGAGGAAATTATGCATGGAAGGGATAAAGTCGATCGAGGGATGTTCTTTTCCCTCTCTCAAAACACCAGAACCAGGGGGCATCCGCTAAAACTGAGGGTTGGGAGAGTTAAAACAGACAAAAGGAAGTACTTTTTTACCCAGCGGGTCATTCATCTGTGGAACTCTTTGCCACAGGATGTGGTGATGGCATCTGGTCTGGATGCCTTTAAGAGGGGATTTCTGGAGGAAAGGTCCATCGTGCGCTATAGGCAATGATGGATTGGTGGGCTTCTGGTACCGGGTGCAAGGGAGTGGCAACAGGATGCAACAGGATCTTGTTGTTTCATGCCTCCCTGGGGCACCTGGTGGGCCGCTGTGAGATACAGGAAGCTGGACTAGATGGGCCTTTGGCCTGATCCAGCAGGGCTCTTCTGATGTTCTTATGAGGGAGGGAGGGAGAATCTGCCTTGGATCATGGGCATCAGTGACCATCAGGGGCGTCCCTTGAGGAGTTACAGCCTCCTTCCAGCTTCACGGTCTCTGCCCACCTGAGCCATTCATCCCTGCAGGTTGATGCTTCCCAGTCCTCTTCATTCAGCGCACGGTCCCCAGAGGTGACTGGTCGTGACATCATCGCCAGTTCCTTCTGGGTTCAGAGGCCACGCGGGACAGTAGAAACGGGGCACAAAAACGGCGTTTGTCGTGTCCTGCGGGGCTGCTCCAGGGAGTGCCAAATGCCACTCCTCCGGGTGGTGCCGCACACAGTCTGGGACCCTCCTCTGTGCTCCCCAGGTTCACTGCCTGCCTGCCTGTAGCAGAGAGAGTGTGAGGGCAGCCCACACCACCTCCACTCCACCACTTTACCCAGCTGCCCTGAACACTCTCCGGTGGGTGGGTGGGTGGGTGGGTGTGTGTGCGTTCTTGTGTCAACCTTCAGCCTTTGCAGGAGCCACTTCAGCTCCCTTCATCCACGGGGCCACGACCGAAACAGCCCCCCCCCCTCCCGCCTTCCGTCCCGCCCCCCTTCTCTAGGTGTGGCTGGAAGCTGTTCAACCGACATCAAGGCCAAGCTGCAAAGGCTGCTCCGATCTCCGTCCTCCTCGGCAAGGGCTGTTCTTTAATGGCTGCCAGGGAGAGTCACAGAGCAAACGCCAACAAACTGCACAGCAGCTGGCAGGAAGGCGGTCGGGTGTCACACGGCCAGGGGAGCCGGAGTGGGCCACACGGTTTCTGCGAGGAAGACAGAGACGGACGTGAGAGCCCCCGCCGTGCTAGGAAACAGACACCTCCTGACCGAGGCCTGCTCCCTGCTGCCCTGAGGTGCGGCTGGTGGGTTTCAGTGAAAGGGGGATAGAGCCAATTCCTTGAGGGTGGAAGGAGGGGGTCCTCCTGCCAGGCCAGGCCGTGCTGTTGTGGCTCTGGATTTCCTGCTGTGAGTAGCAGGTTGGACGAGGTGGGCTTAAGCAGGAAGTGCATTTGGGGCCTTTAAGAATTCAGAACACTCCTTGGACGCTTCTCTACCTCCAGTTAGGCCGTGGGAACAGCTTAGTAGCTCAGGGTGTCTCTATTCCTTGCACCCTAAAGGACTCAAGGTAACGTGGAAGCCCCTGAGCACCGTTTCCCAGCTCTGCCTCTCGGAGTTCCAAGAACCAGCACTGCACCCAAGTGCTGTGGAACAGCCTCCTAACACACGACGTCTGAATCCTCTTCTGGGTGGCCAGCAGAAGATGCACCAAGCCCCTTCGTGACAGCTGCAGAGAAATCCCCTGCCAGCCCCCCCCCCCCCTAAGTCTCTGCCTGGTGTCAAAAAGCTGCAAGAGTGGGGAAACCAGCAGCCCACCCTGCAACCCACCCGGGAGGAGAGCAGCCTTCCAGGCGAGCCCCAGGCCTGAGCAGGTGCTCTTCTTCCCGCCCACCTGGCCTCCGAGGGTCAGGGCGCCAGGCAGCCCCAGCCTCGGCACAGGCAGACCCGCGTTCTGCACGTTGCCCCCTTCTGGGCGGGGCAGAGCACCTGAGTCCATCTTGGGCTGCAGCGGCTCGCAGTACAGCTTCAGGAACTCCTTCGGACTCAGGCATTCCGGGGCCTTGCACAGGTACTTGATGGTCTCTGCGGAGATCAGCAGCTCCGGCACGGACGTGTGAAGGCAGTCGCCCAGCCCCTTGCTGCTCATCTGGGGGGGGAAAGTGCATGCAGGCTGCTAAGGGCCGGGGGCAGCGGCATCCACCCCCGCGCCAACCCCTGCTCTGCGGACGGGTGAAGGGAGAGGACGGCTGGAGGAGGGCCATGGAGAAGAGACTCTGACCCCTGCCCTTTCATTCTTTCATTCCCCCCTTTGCCAATCCACAGGCACATCTCCAAAGAAGAGGAGCAGCATTTGACAGGCTGCATCACATTTGGTTGCAAAACAGGCTGCAAAAGGACGGCATTCTCCCAGCATTTTCAGTCATCTCCCCCTGCCAGTGGTGAGCCTACCTTCTGCAGGCCCTGAAGCCTCAACCCTTATGGGCACCCCTTTGCAACAGCAGCCGACTCTGGCTGGCCCCGTTAACCTCCTTCAAAGGGGTTGTTCCATGTCAGATCACCACAATTTAAAAAAAAATGTATCACTGCATCTCAGGTTTTGATTAGAGGGGCCATGATTGAGACCTACAAAATTCTGCATGGGGTGGATAGAGGGATGTTCTTTTCCCTGTCTCACAACACCAGAGCCAGGGGACATCCACTAAAATTAGCACTGGGAGAACAGATAAAAGGAAATACTTTTTAAGTGGATAATTCATCTGTGGCACTCCTTCCCACAGGAGGTGGTGGTGGTGGTGCCATTTGGCACAAGTGCCAAATTAAAAGGGGGTTGGACAGATTGATGGTGGAAAAGTCCATCACATGATGGGCATTTGCAACCCCTGGCTTTAGAAGTAGGCTGCCTCTGAATGCCAGATGCAGGGGAGTGACAATGAGACACAAGCGTCTGGTTGTCTTGCAGGCTCCCTGAGTCATCTGGTGGGCCACTGTAAGATACAGGAAGCTGGGAGTCGATGGGCCCTTGGCCTGATCCAGCAGGGCTCTTCTTGTTTTCTAGATACTTGGTTCTTTCATCCTCAATCTGCTAAAGTCTTCAAGTCTAGAACAGGGTGTCAAACTCATTTCCTACCATCAGCCGAATAATGTTCACGGTACCTGCTGAGGGCAGGAAGTGACATCATTAAGCAGGTGATGACCAGAAATAAGCACTTTTTTTCCCCTCACATAGGGACCCCTTAGTTGCAAATGGATGACCGCAGATATTCTGATGGTATCTTTATGTGGGAGAGCCCAGTTATCATGTGGGCCACCCATTCAGCAGTGACACCGCTGCTGAGAGCAGCTGATGGTGGTGCTGGGAGAGGCCGAGGGTCAGCTAATGAGCCACCGCAGGCCTTATGTTTGGCCCCCTGCTCTGGAACAGAATTATGAACCACCTTGACTACGCGCCAGAACCTGCAGGCAGCATATATGTGACCAACCGGCTCCCTGAAAACAGATCCACAAGTCAAGAAAAATGTTCTCCCATTTGTAGGTTTCACCTGTAAGCGTGCCTCATCTCTCCATCATGTGCAGAACCACTCTGACAACATCATGTACTTACCCCTTATCTAAGCAGCCTGTGTCCTTTTCCTGGCCCATTTGGCAAGGATTTCCTGGCCCACACCAGAAATCTCTGGCTAGGGCCTGCTGCATTTCTTGAAGAACAAAAGCCAAGTTCTCCTTTCCAAAATCTGACCTTGGATCGGACACTCTCTGAGCATAGAACATGGTGGTGGTTGTTTTTTTAAATTGCATGACCACTTCAGATTAGTTTTCCCATTACTATGCTGTAGTCAATCGAATCTCAGGTACTGTTTCGGCAGCATGGCATAATAACTTTGTCTTTTTCCTGCTGCGCCAAGTGACTCCTTCATTTAAGAACCAGACAAGATTCCCTAACCTTTCTCCCAAACACTTTTAAACTCTGCCTGTTGCAACTTTTCCAACAGCAACCAATTTTAGAGGCAGAAAGAGCTTCGCCAGAGCTTTGTTGGTTAAGCATCATCACCTGTGAGCCAGTGAAGGCCACAGGTTTACCCCAGCCTAAGAGAGGTGATTTTCCAAAGCTGCCTGTGGGCCGACTCCAGTGTTTTTGGGGGAACTGAAAATCAGTGCATCCCCCAAGATTATTGCCTCTTTCAGGTGGGCTCCTCTCACCTTGAGCGTTGCAAGATAAACTCCCATTTTCAGGACGAGCGTCAGGCATTCTGTGATCACTTCCTCGGTCGACTGGACCTGCGACTCGTAGCCAATCGTGACGGGCACCTCCACCGTGGTCGCGCTCCACTGCGCGAAGAGCCTGGTCGGGATGTTGTGCGACATCACCAGTATCTTTACGTCCTGCAGCAAACCCCTGGAGGGAGAGGCAAGCCACGTCTCACACAACTGTCACCCTGTTGTGCAAACACCCCCTTCATGCCAGTCGCGTGCACACAGCTGAGCGACAGGGAGAACTTTCTGACGCACAGCAAATGCGAACCATCAGACTGCCGGGAACGAGAGAGCTTCTTGCAGCCACTTCCCCTCGCCGTTGGAATTCTCTTCTGAGGCCCGTCACAGCCTGAGCACGTCTGTCCATGGGCCAACTGCTCATTTGCCCAACTAACTACTGGTTGTCCAGAAAGCAGCGGGCAGGGAACAAACCACTGGGGCTTGCGTTGGAGTGAAAGGCCCCCTGAATCCAGCACTCCCTCCAGCCTCTTGCAATCTGCCTCGGCTGCAGCCCTCATCAGACAGCCTCTGGGATGGTGGAGTCGGCCTTCTGCAGGACCTCAGTGGTGGGCCCTTAAGGCCGCAAGAAAGAATTGGCAGCGTGCCTCAGCTGAGGAATAACGGAAGCTGCTTGTGTGGTTTGTAGAAAAGGAGGTTGGCTGCAGCATCTCTTTCCGCGACTGAGCATGCCCTTCCCGCTGCCCCGGGGCCTCTGGGCCTGCAGAACTGTCCCTCCTGGCACTCTGCCGTTCCGCTTCCATGGCCAGGGCCAAGTGAGGCTATTGCCTCAGGCAGCGAATTGGTGGGGGGGTGCCCATCTCTGTCTGCCCACTTACCACTTACTGCCCCCTTCCACTCCCTGGACTGGAAAAGGAGGAGGGAGGGAGGAAGAGGAAGTGCGGCAGGGAGGAAGGTGCTGAGCTGGAACAGCAGAGTCGGGGAAGGGGGGGCAGCATCTGGCAAGCTGCTCGTGGCACGACTTATGGGCTGCAGGTGGTTTCCTGCCCGTTGCCTGGCCCTGCACCCAGTACAAAAAAGTATGCACCACATGATAGAGGAGTCCATTCCGTGCAAGGAGCATCGCACATTTGGAAAGGCTGCACGAGGAAGGTTGCACAAGGTGTCCCCTTCAACCCCTACCCCAGTGCAAAACCCTACTAGGCCCCACCCAGACCCCCATCAACCCAAGTGAACTGACTGGGCACAGGTAGGGCTGTGGAAAACTGTCCCTGTTGGGGCCACGTCCCCCTACCCCCCCCCCAGCAGATTTCAAGTAACTTACTGTGGACCTTCGTCTTCAAAGGTTGCCAGATCCATGAGAATGTGGTAGAGGGTTCCGCTGGACGCCTGCAGGAGGAAACACACGGTGGCTGGGGGTGTCCACTACCCTCAGGGGCTCGCATCCCCTGCCTTGGAGGGACTGGGTCGGCAGGGACTGAGCAACGGGAGTGGCAAACAGATCCAGCCTCTGAGGAGTTGTTGCGGTGCTCGGCTTTTGTCTTTGCATTGGTGCTGAATGCAACATTTGACAGCCAGAATGTCAACTCTCATCTCCAAGCACAAGTCGCTCCTCGGCCTCCGAGAAGCCCCTTGGAGAAGCCTGTCGCTCCAGCTGGTCCTCGTCATGCGCAGGTTTGTGGCCTGCCGATTCAACTCGCCCTGGAGCGCAATCCCACGCTGGGCTGACCCAGGAGCTGCTGCTTAACTTGCTGCGGAGGGGAGAGACTCGACCTACCTCCAGGACATGGAAAATGCAGTAGGAGTAGATGAGGAGGATCCCGGAGGCCGGCTCCCCCAGGTGGAACTTCTGGATCTTCTGAAAAAGGAGCTCGTGGTAAGCTTCCGGAGGAGGTAAGAAAGGTGGTGTCAGCCTGGCCAGACCTGCCCCTGCAGAAGCCTCACCTTTCCGGCCGTCTCCCCCTCGCCCTGTCCTGCCCCTTCCCCTCCCCCTTCGGGAAGAAGCCCCAAAGAAACTCGGCACCCCATTGAGGGCACTCCTCTCAGCTGCCCTCCCCGCTTCCTCGCACAGACACAGCCCAGCCCGGGGGCAGACCCCCCCCCGCCCCCGGCAGGGACTTAGAGGGCAGCCAGGAGCAGCCGGGCTCGTGTGCTTCTTCAGCTACTTCCCGCCTAGGAAATGCGTCCCTTGCTTTTGCCTCCTCCTCCTTATAATTAAGGCTTTTAACAACCGCTGATGGAGTCCTGAACACTCTCCTGCGCGGCGTCCAACCATGTCAAGGCCGGCTCCCAACTGCCTCTGCCGGAGCAGTGGCTGGAAGTCCCGAAGGCTAGAACGGTGCCGACATGGATCTCCGCACAAGGCTGTCTGAACACAGCAGGGCTTCCTTTGGAGCAGTCGTGCCTAGGACCGCGCTGATAAACATGCCTCTTAGCACGTGCCTGCCTGCGTGTGGGTGTGGAGGCATGAACATGGACTTCGCACGTCTGGTGCACGACGCTCTCCTCCTTTTGGCATCCAGAGTGAAGGACAAGGAGGAGACCTGAAGCAGGTTCGGGGATGCTGTGGCCCTCCCCAACCCTTCCTCTTCCTCCCCTCCCCCTCTTCCTTTTCCGGTCCAGAGAGGAGGAGGAGCAAGTAGGAGGCAAGCAGGGGGGACAGAGATGAGCACTGCTCACCAATCTGCTCCCTGAGGCAGGCGCTTCAGTTGGCCGCATGAAAGGGCCGGCCCTAGCAGGCAGAGCCCCGTGGCAGAAGGCATTCCTCCAGGCACTTCCGGCTGAACCAGGCTGTGAAGGGGAGGGACTGTGTCGGGGTTCTGGAGTTAGACCCGGAAGATCTGGGTTCAACTCCCCGCCCAGCCGCTGAGCGTCCAGGGTGACCTGGGGCCAGCCCCCTTCCCGCAGCCTCCGCCACCTCGCAGGGTTGCTGGGAGGACCAAAGGAGGGGAGGAGCTCAGAGGATGAGAGTGTGAATAAGTGAAACAAGAACACTGCAGGGCTTGGAGGCTGCAACAAACCCCTTGCGCGGAACCTGGAACCTGCCCCCCCACCTGGACTTCGCAGGACCAGCTGCCCCCCCACCCCCGGTACCTGTGATCTCTCCGTCTTGCCTCTCTTCTCGCAGCAGGGCCACAAAGAACAGGCGGTGGAGCAGGTATTTCTGGGCGGAAGAGCACCGGAAGAGGCCGTCAGTGGCCGCCCCCCCCCCCCAGACTCAGCCCTGCCAGGCTCAGCCAGAAGCTCCTGAGCAGAGCCCAAGAAGACAGGCCGGACGGAGGAGCAGAGCCCGGCTCCTGCCGTCTTCTTCCTTGGCCGGGGAAACGGTGGGCTGGGCCGGGTTGGCGGGGGCAACCCCACTTGCGCGAAGGACGGCCGGGCCCCAACGAGGGGCAGGGGGGCGGCTGCCACCCGAGGAAGGTTGGGAAGAGCTGGGTGCCCCCCCTCGAGGAAGGCCACCTCACAAGGAGGAGACGAGAGGCCAAAACCAGAGCCAAGAGGAGGGGGTGGGGAGGACTAGAGAAGGGGGGCCTCAGGGGAGAGCAGGGCAGGGGGGCCACAAATGTGAGAAGCCCCCACTGAGGGAACAGGAGGCCAAGGGTGCCTAAGCGGCAGGGCACAACCGGAGGGGAGCCCCCCCCCCCCGCCCCACACCTTCATCTGGTGGCGCCGCTTCTCCTCCAGGGCGCTCAGGAGGGTGGTCCTCGTCACCGGGTTGGCCATCAGGGCCGCCATTTTGTCAGTGAGGCGGTTCCAGAAGGTGAGAGAACGACCCGCAACCCCCGGCACTCCAGAGAACCCTGCTGGCAGTTAACCGACAGTGGCCCACTGGTCCCACCGACTCTCCTCGTGCGGACGCAAACCCAACTCGGAGGGCAGCTCCGGTTTCCCCAGGACTGCTGCGCGGACAGACTCCAGCGTCTTCCTTCGCGCACCAAACGCCCCACGTTTTGGGACAAGCCCCTCCCACTGGGAGCCGTTTCATTCCTTTCTTTCTGGAATAAAGCGGCATTCCTTCCCCCCCCCTTGGGTTCGTGAGTGGCCAAGCGGCTTTGCACTAGTATTAACACGGCGCAAAAGTGCCCAACGGCAGAAGCAGAAGGACCCCAGAAGAACACCGCCGGATCAGGCCCAGACCCCAGACCCGGCTGGAGGAGAGGCAGGGCCCACTGTGAGGCCCCCCCCCCACCAACCTAATGCCTAAAGTGTGGCTGGAAAGTAAGAGGGCAACTGGCGCGGGGCTGCCTTGTTAATCCCGAGTGAGAGAGCACCAGAAACTCTCTGGCTCCCAGGCCCCAACTGCTGCCGAAGGAGACACTGCGGTGGGTTTGCTCCCCCTCTCCCGCCACTCCAACCAGCAGAGCTTTAAAAGGTCCAAAGCAATCAGGCACTAACTAGCCAGCACCAGTGGGCCCTGCCAAGAGTGAAGAGCTGTCATGAGTACGATGGACAACCCAGTCTTGCCACGCACATTTTACGGCCTTTGTCTAAGGCAGAGAGACAATGACACACAGGAGATTAGTCCAGCGCACTTACCATATCAAATCAAAAGAATTCAAACGAAAGCCTTCTCAACTGGATTCGACAGTACTAGGTGTGCATATTGCCAGGATGAAACCCCGGGAAACTCCGAGTACCAGAAGTGGGCCATTTACAAGATGCCATTCTGAGAATAGGCCAAAATGCATTGAAAAGTCCTATACGTAAACTGCGCCAGTCCCAAGCTCGGACACAGTCCAACCACAGGTATGACTGCAGTTTTTCTCAGAGCTGGGTGTGCACATTGCAGGAAAGGCAGTCCGGGAACTTTGGAGTACCCGGGGTGGGCCATTTCCACCAGGTCCCAATCTGTAAATGGGCCAAAATGCCTGCAAAATCCTAAAACCTCAGACTGGAACCTGGTGGAAATGGCCCACCCCGGGTACTCCAAAGTTCCCGGACTGCCTTTCCTGCAATGTGCACACCCAGCTCTGAGAAAAACTGCAGTCATACCTGTGGTTGGACTGTGTCCGAGCTTGGGACTGGCGCAGTTTACGTATAGGACTTTTCAATGCATTTTGGCCTATTCTCAGAATGGCATCTTGTAAATGGCCCACTTCTGGTACTCGGAGTTTCCCGGGGTTTCATCCTGGCAATATGCACACCTAGTACTGTCGAATCCAGTTGAGAGGGCTTTCGTTTGAATTCTTTTGATTTGATATGGTAAGTGAGCTGGTAAGGAACTGGACTAGATGGAAAAGAAGAGGCAAGGAGGGCAAAAGCTGCTTCAGAACTTTCAACACTGCTGTCCTAGCCGCACTTATATAGGAGCAAGCCCCCGTTTACCTTGGAGGGACTTACTTCTGAGTCGGCACACCTCCCACCTTAAGCAGGGTGAGCAAAAAACCAAGCAAAACCCTTTAAACTGCTGCTAAGAGGACACACTCCCTGTATTCACACTCCCAAGACTTCTCACTAGCACCTGGTACTTGATACGTTGTACGAACACTTTTCAAGGAACTGGCACAACAGTCACAGTTGAAACACACAGTTTAATCTAGTGCACTGGACCCCTGCACTACAACACAGGCCAGACGGTCCCTACAAATGGGATTAGCAGATACAAACTGGAGCAGTGGCCTATACCTTTAACCATTATATAGAAGAGGGAATTTGGGCAGGTGCAGCTCGTCATGGAAGGGTTTCAAAAGCTGCATCTTGCAAAATTCCCTCTTCTGAAAACAGTCACTGTTATTCCACCCTCCCAGGCACCACCACAACTCCGTTGTATGCAACACACAAACGCAGGCCATTCCTAGGAACCTTCATTCCCATGCAACCCTTACTGATGTTTTCAAGCCAGCCATGATCCCAGTGGGTACACATTTAGGATGTGCCTGTGAAGACAGATGACTTCCACCAAGTTAAAAACAAAATGACTGCAATGTAGTTCCAAGTGAACTATTAAGAAGGGCTATTTTGTGTGTTCCCACCCAAGGGATCTCCATGTTAACACTTGTAATCCTAACACCTGTAATTCAATTAGCAACCCCACTCAAAACAAATGTATGTAACATAAAAGCATTTAGATGATCACCTCTATTTTAAAGTTGATCTGTTAAATTCCCACTGATTTCATATTACAAAGTTCTCATGACAAGGGTAGTTTTGAAAACAAGTTGTAAGGTAAGTTATGGCATTCCAACAACAATTGCCACTCAGTTTTGGCTGGAAAGACTTTATATTTGAATACTTGAGCTCTGAGTAGATGTGACTAGGATCCAGGTACTCACCTACGGGCTAAAGCAAATCTTTTTTTGCAAAATTTTCTCTCTCTCTCTTGCAATCTCTTCCTGAATTCAAACCAAAAACTATCTTCCTTGAAAAAGCTACACTTAACTGCACTTGGGAAGGCACTTAAGCACTAAACCTCTTGTTTCCAAAGTTTCCCATTAGAGTAAGGTTTGCTGGGTCCCCCCAAGAAGAATGTCTAACCCTTGATGCTCATAGCCTAAAAACTATACTGTCAGTTTCGTGACCCACCAAAAATTGGATCGTGACCCACTGGTGGGCCACAGATCCAGTGTGGGAACTGCTGCTAGACAATTTTTGCAGAAAGGAAGACCACATGTGTCTGTAGCCATGGACTCTTCAGGAGCCCTGGAATCTCATAATAACCCCATGGTGGCCTTTTCCTGCTGGGGTGTGTGAGGTCCAGCCGCGTATGGGTGGGTGGAAGCTTGTTCTTACTACATTTGAGAAGATGAGTGTGGCTTTAAGAGTCTAGTGCAGCAGTTCACAAACTGTGAGTTCATGGCCTACCAATGGATCATGACCCAATTGGTCATGTGGCACAAGAGTGCTGTCGCCCACGGCTAGCTTCTGTGCCCCTTTCCCCCACAGCTTGCAGGGTCTCTCTCCCCTGGCCCTCACCCAGGATAACTCTCACCATTTTTACCTGCTCCTTTCCTGACTGTGTTGTCTGCTCTCCTTGCACATCTGTCATAGTGTGGGCGTGCAAGGAAGAGGACGCTCCTGGCACCTGCATTCAGAATTAGCTTACTTCTAAGCCCAGGAGGTGGCACATGCCCACCGCGGCTTGTAACCTGTGATGCCCTTTTCTTCCAGAAATCTGTCCAATCCCTCTTTCAAGGCACCTAGGCCAGGCGCCATCACATCCTGTGGCAAGGAGTCCCACAGGCCACACACTGTAAAGAAATATATGCACTACAAATAAATATTTCCTTTTGTCTGCTTGAACTCTCCCAACACATCGTGGATGTTCTGGTGTGGTGTGAGTGAGACGTTCTTTCCTGCCCCCCCCTTCAATGCCTGTCTTTCTTGAGGTCTTCCGCAGCCTCTCTCTTGAGCAGTCCTCAGCTCAGCATCCTAGACGGTCCTTCCAGTGGAACACATGCAATGCGCTCAGTCGTCTTGCTGCCCTGAAAATGCCACTTTCTCTTCAGCCTTGCCTGGTTGTTCACTGTTCATTTGCTTTTCCCGCACACATATGTCACCCGCTTCTTGGATTAGTTTTTGCACAAGCCATGTTTATACAAACATCCTCTGAAATATACAGCATTGTACACTTATAAATGCATCCTTGACTCCCAAAATATACACACCGGAGAGGAGAAGGAGCACACCTTCCAGTCTATGCCCACAGTGACAGCGAGCAAATTGCCTGGAGGCAGGCTGGAAATGCCGCCTGTCAAAGCTGTCCAACGGCCTTCACTTTCCAACTGGCGAACTCCAAGGACGGTCATTCGGGCAGCGTCTTCCCAGCCGCCTCTCTCATGATCGTGGAACTCAAGGGATCAGCCAGGTGGAACTGGCTAAGCACAGAAAACAATCCATGCTCAAAATGTGCACTAGACTTGAGTGGTGTTCACTTTCACGACCACTAGACCTGATGATTGGCATCTCCCTGACCGCTAGCTGTGCCAGCTAAATGGAGCCTCCAGATTCCAGGGCAATCTACCTCTGAATTCAGGTGCAGAGGATCCACAGGGCCAGCCCTGCGTTTCCTTTTTCCTGAAAGCTTCCTGCTTGCACGTTACTCTTCAGGGTGGCTGGGGATGTGTGATGAATTCACCAGGTGTCGTTTCCTATCCATTTGTGTGCTACAGCCAAGAGAGGCCCCAGTAACATAATTGCAGAACGGAGGACCAGAGGCAGACAAAGCCGTTGAAAATGGGAGTCAGACAGAGGCCGGAGACATCAGGGCCAGGCTGCAGTTGAGTGCCGAGTCCAAAGGCCAACGGCAGCCCAGAGTCATAGTGATACAGTGATACAGACTAACACCTTTGGGATGAGCCAACCAGACCGTTGGCTTGGAGATGCCACTCTCATCAGGCCTCAGGGTCAGCCGGCTGCCTGACACCCTTTCTTCAGGATATTGGCTCCAGGGAAGTGGTGGGAGCCCCCCACACACCCACACACACACTCCAAGGGCCTCACAGAATTACACCAAATGCCATTATAGCAAAATAGCATTGGGAAGTAAAGGGAATGAAATAATGCAAAGAAACCAAGACTTTGACCCACACACAACATGGAAAAGGGGGCCTAAATAAGGGGGAATTGAACCCCTCAGTTATGCTTAGCCAGGAAGCAATAAAACTGGCTGAAGCTGCCCAGAGGGAGCTTCCAATTAACATTACAAGGGGTCTGTGCTGCACAGGGGGAGAGGAACTGGCTCTCTTCCCTCCAGCAGTGTCTTTTCTAGTAGACTGTAAGCCCTTTTGGGGGAAAGGAAGCCCTTTTAGATATTTGGTTTTCTCTGTGTGGGAGATAGATATTGATAGACATTGATCCATGATTTGGAACACTGAAGTTGAAACATAATGCCCGTAATTGGGAAAACAAAGGGTTGGTAAGAAATCAACTTGTGTTTTCAAGCCAAGGTCTAGCTAGCCAGATAAATTAGAGAGGAAAGGAAAAAGTTGCAGGAGAAAGTTACAAAGGGAAGTTACAAGAGCCATTCCAGAGCCAAAAGCTTTCATTTCTCTTCAGAGCCAGATATCAAAAGTAACAGATCGCAGCAGACCACCAGCAAGCAAGTTTCAACCTTGAAAACAGTGAACTGAGCCTGCGTAAATAGCTCTCATAAATATTACGCCGTACCTCCTTCTCATTAAATCCAGTTCTGCATTAACATACGTTGTATGTAGAAATAGGTCCCAAGGATGGGGCACATGTCAAGGAGTTAAGCAGTAAGAGGTCTAAAATATTATGTGTGGGTGTTGTTGATTGGTTGAGTTGAGACCAATGAGTACAAAGTAAGAGACCACACCTGAGGGGTATAAAATAGTTAAGCCTAATGGGCCAAGGTGTGGCTTGTGGCATGATTTGTTTGTTATCCATATTTGCATCCTTGCCATCCATATTTGCAAATATGTGAATAAACTTTTCTCTTGAACCATAAATTTGGAGTCAGAATCTATGCCTAACATGTGTAAACCGCTTTGTGAACCTTTTTTTGTAGAATTCTTCTTCGCTGCCTTGTTTACGATAATTTATGAGATATTTTACGTGAATTGTTCCTTCCTCCCTCCTTGTTTCCCTTTCCAATCCCTTTTTTATTCTTTACGCGACTATCTGGTATTTACTAGTATTTAGCAGATGAATTTTTATCAACAGCTGCAAGGCTGATTCTCATGGTTAACCTTCTTAATTGTTGATTTTTCCATATGTTTTTTTCACTGTATCTCCCTCTTGTACGTGTGTAATGCCAATAAAGGTTTCTCAAAGTAAGAATAGAAATATTCTTATTAACAACGGCAACAACGAGAACAACAAGATGGTGATGGTGATGATGAAGCCTAGCCTTGAGGAAAGGTGAGGCTGAGGATCTCAGGCGGCTGGTGGAATTGGAGCTTGTTATGGCTACTGACTGTCCCCAAGTGAATCTTCCTTCCATAGCATCACACACAAAGGCATCACGAGGCTGCGTTTGCTGCTCTGTTGCACCTGCTCATTTCACAGGCTGCGTCTGTTGCTCAGTAGAACCCAAGTGACGAAGCCGTCAGCCACCTCTGCAGCAGCCTCACCTAGGCCCTGTTTGCTCCCTTACCTCTTCCACCTTTGCTCCTCTAGGATTTGAAATACAAGAACACTGGGAGCAGCACTGCCTCTCGGTTTCACCGCCTCCCTCGCTCGGTTTCGAAAGTGTCCCAGACTTACACGACCTGCCCCCGGCGGTGCTGGGGATCTGATTTGGCAGGACATGCTCCAGATCCCACCCCTGCCAACATTTTCCCCTACGAGGCCCGTCTTTGCTTTGGCGTTTAAGGAGTGGGCCCCACATTTTCCAAAGTCATCGTTCTGCCCTCCTGGTCGCCACTCGGTCAGTCCCTCCTGTCTCTGAAGCTGGCCTTGCTCTCTGCTATGCAAAGAAGGCCCAGAGGAAGACGCCAGCAGTCAAGCACACGATCAAATTGATGTTGAGGACATGCTTCACCAGGGGTCTCTCCTCCGGCAACGCCCGGGTGGAGTCTGTTTTGGTTGCGGCGGCCGGCCCAGAGGGGCTCTCGTCTTTGCTGTCCATCCCGCAGATCCACAAAACGACCTTCGTCAGCCGAGCGCTTTTCCGGCCAGCCAAGGCTTCTGCAGGGGAGAACGTGAGCAAAGAGAGGCCATTTATTATCCAGCTACGAAGGACGTTTCGTCTGTGCCGAAGGCCACGGAGCCCAATTGCAAGGACACACCCAGGCAGATTTCCCAAAGGCTTCCTGTCAATGCAAAGGCATCGCGAGGAGTTGTGTCACCCACTGCAAGATCTCATCGCATCCCCCTCCAAGACGGACCTCCTCTTCCCGTACCAGATCATACAGAACACGTTACAATATCACACGAGCAGCATAAATGCAGCAGCACCACTAGGGTTGGTGTCACCCCCGTCCACTGTTATCTATAAAAATAAACCGACAGGTCACCCAACGGAGTAACCAACCAACAACAAGAAGTCTCCAGCTTGATAGTGCACACACAACTAGCGAAGGGCTCTAGTATTAGCTCTGATGCCCAGAAATGAGGGATAACCCGTACTAACACCTTATTGGTTCCCTGCTGTGTCATAACAGCACCTCATTGGCTCTTGGAACAATCCGTTTCATTGGTCAGTTTTGAGTTAAGGAAATCCACCTTTTGTTCTGTAAGTGTTTTCTTTGTCTGGTTACTTGGCCATAACATTTGATACCATGCAGATAATTCAGCACAGCACATTTTGTTCCATTACATTCTGCATGGAAGTACCTTCCCACTGTTAGACAGCATGATGGCATTATTCATCAATTTTCTGAACGTTTGGCCAGTTGTGGTGTCACACCCACCCCCTAAGGGTGTCACCCAGTGCAGTCCACACACTCCCGCACCCCTTAGTTATGCCACTGAGCCCAAACCTCTGCATATCTGCTCAGAAGCAAGTCCCATTACAGTCAATGGCACTTACTCTCCGGAAAGCATGGATAGGGCTGCATCCCTAAAGGAGAACGCCCTGGGGGGCAAAAATCTCTTGCGTGTCCTTCTGTTACCAAGGTCACCTGACGCTTGGCACAGCCCCCCTCCCTCCTCCAACACCACATGGAGAAGATGCACCCGTCTACTCTGGAGTAGTGATGCCAGCGTAACAGCCAGCTCAGTTTCTCTATTGAGAGTTGCTAAAAGGCCCTACACTTTCTTATGGCTTCAGACTCTGAAAGCGCCTAAGAACCCTGAGCACCAGGAGAAGCAGGCTGCTGTGACCGTTTCAGGGCCTAATCCTGTCCAATGTTCCAGTGCTGATGCAGCTGAGGAGGCCTCTGACTGCCCCGTGCAGCGCAGAACAAAGTGCGCAACCCCCTGGCAAAGTGCTGGAAAAATTGGAAAGGATCGGGCCCTCGGTCTTGGAAGACCCAGATGGATCCCTGCCTACCCACAACGCTGGACAAGTGGCTTGAGGGCAGCCACCGCATCGCTCAGCCTAGCCAACCTCGCAGGGCTGTTGCGAGCATAAAACGAGGAGGGAGACGAGGTGGGCGAGGCGGTGGGCGTGCTACTCCGAGCGCTTTGCCAAAAGGGTGGCGAGTAAAGACATCAGACGAAGAACAAGGCAATGCAGACAACCGGCCCACCGTCATTTGGGGCCTTTGCTGATCTGAGAGGCGCTGGACTCCGAGCCTGTGGATCGGCCGTATTGGAGCAGGCCTGACTCTGGCTGGCCCGGCTGGCCTGCTCAGGGTCACAGGAAGGGGCCAGACAGTCTCGTCACCTGTTGCCAGTGGCGTTTCTACAGGGATGGCAAAGCTCTAATGTAAGTTTTGCAGGAAGCCTTACCTTGCAGTGGAAATCACTCCTCTCCTGCACCGTTTTAGCCAATCTTGGCGTTGCTTACTGGCTGCAGCAGCAAGGGAGAGGAGGGATTTACATGACAGGATAAGGCTCCTTGCAAAACTTAGAGCTTTGCCATCCCTGTAGAAACGCCTCTGCCTGTTGCCCGCACGCTGGAAGCAGAGGCGGACCACGGAACGGGCTGCGGGCCAAGCAGGAGCTCTGCTACGAACAGAGCTGGGTCGAGGCCTCTGGGCACCAGCGCAGCACCCCAAGGCTCCCAGGTGCTGCGGCAGCCTCTGCTGCTCCCTCTCGCTGGCTGGGGAAGGGAAGAGGAAGGGCTGGAGCCGAAGAGGAGCCACGGCGGAGAGGAGGGCGTGGAGGAGGGCAGAAGGTCGGGGACAGGGACAGCCCCTCTCCACGCGTCCTCTCCAGCCCAGCTCCCTCTTCCTCTTCTGAGCCAGGAAGCCGGCGGAGGAGGAACGGCAGCTGGAAAGGTGCTGAGTGGCAGAGAAGAGCTTCTGAGTGGCAGAGGCGCCCTCGGGGACAGCCGTTGCGCTGGGGCAGGACTGGAGGCGCTTGCAGGTCCCGCACGGCACAACCCCTCACCTGGCTGCCGGCTGCAGAGGCCTCCGGGGCCGTCGCTGATCTCCAGCTGCGTCGAGGGAGGGGGCGGGCTTCCCTCCTCGTGGCGTCGCGGGGCAGGGCTGGTGGAGGGAGCGGCAGAGGCCGGCGGGTTCTCCTTCTCCGCCGGGACATCCCTGCGCGTGAACCAGGTGAGGCGGCTGACCTGTGGGCACGGGAGGAAGGCTCAGCAAACACCCCCATTCCCCAGGCTCCAAAGCGGGCTCTCTGCAGCTGCCACCGGGGGGCGGGGGGGGGCTGACAGGGCAGACCATCCATGAAGTCCTCCTCATTGGCCCCCACTCTGGATGATCTAGGGTGGCATTACTGTGAGGGCTTAGGCCGCGAAGAACACCAGAACAGCCCTTATGCTGGATCAGGCCAAAGAGGGCCCATCTAGTCCAGCTTCCTGCCTCTCACAGCGGCCCACCAGGTGCCTCAGGGAGCACGCGAGGCAACAAGATGCCTGCTTCCTGCTGCCACTCCCTCGCACCTAGAACTCAAAGGTAGCCCACTTCTAGAACCAGGAAGTGGCACATCCCCATCGTGGCTCGTCACTCACCTGTGAGGTCTTTCCTCACAGATGCCATCAAGAACTCCTGTGGCAACAGGTTGCACAGGAGTGTGCATGCGCGCGCACACACATTTGCGTGTGCACTTGTGCGTGTACCAGGCTGCTCAGAGCTACAGGGGTATGTGGGACAGTGCGTTCTGGGCTATGCAACAGTCCCGCCAGTAGGGGGAGCCAATGCATTTGCAGTGCATGCCGGTGAAGTTTGCTCCGGGGCTGCCCTGGGATAGGTCCAGTGATGTCATTCAGGGGGAATGGACCAGAACGGGCGTTCCGGATCCTAACGGGCTCCGTGGCTGGTTCCGGGTTCCCGACAAGTGCCAATCAAAAGTGAGTTCCTGTTCCTAAATCATTTGAATGACACCACTGGATGCGTCCTGCTTGGGACTGAGAGGCGGCAAGGCCTCCTGGCGTTCCGCACCATGGCTTCCGGAGGGGGCTCGGTCAGGAGGCTGACGGCCACCACCACGGCCAGCGTGACCAGCGTCAGGATCACAGAGAAGTAGAGGTAGTGCACGTATTTCACGACGGCGGGCCGGTTGTCTGCCTCGTCGCACCGCGGCTGCATGTAGACGAAATCCAGCACCATCCGGATCAGGCCCAGAACCATCCCGACTAAGAGGCCGCAGAAGGCGCCCTGGCGGGGAAAGGAATGGTCAGGGCCAGGCGCAGGAACCGCCGCCCAGCAAGCGCTGCAGGGTGAGGCACCTCCCCAGCCTGCCTCCCGCCACGGAGAGCGAAACCGAGCGCCTGGGGGGCAGCAGCGCTACCTTTTCGTTGGTCCTCCTCCAGAAGCAGCCCAGGATGAAGACCACGGCCACGGGCGGCTGCAGGTAGGAGCTGATGGTCTGGATGTAGATGAAGAGCTGCCCGCCCTGGCTGGCCTGCACGAGCGGGATCCACAGGATGGAGATGACCACCAGCAGCAGCACGAAGACCCTGCGCCGCGGAGAAAGGCCTGAGCCCGCTGCCCACAGAGGAGCCCACCAATCAACCCGGCGGTTAGCCAGAGGGCCCACGCAGGCTCCCTCGGAAGACATCCCCCAGCAGCCCAAGCGGCCCTTACGCCCTCAAAAGAACAGAAGAAGAGCCCTGCTGGATCAGGCCAAAGGGGGCCCATCTAGCCCAGCTTCCTGTATCTCCCAGCGGCCCACCAGGTGCCCCAGGGAGGCATGAGACAAGAAGATGCCTGGATCCTGAGATCTCAGGCCCTCCTGAGAGCCTGACCCCGAGGCAGGCCATAGAGTCAATGGGGCCTACTCCCAGGTAAGCAAGGCCTGGATTGCAGCATTGGTGCGTCACTCCCTGCACAGCCTCTTGGCACCTGGCCTGGCTGCTGGGAGTCACCCTGGCTGGCAGCCAGAGGCAGATCTAAGGGAGGGCAAAGCTCTAAGTTTTGCAAGAAGCCTCACCTTGCAGTGGAAATCCCTCCTCTCCTGTACCGTTCTAGCCAATCCTCACAGCGAAAAGCAACATCTTGGCGTTGCTGACTGGCTACAGCAGCAAGGGAGAGGAGGTTATTTACAGGACAGGGTAAGGCTCCTTGCAACACTTAGAGCTTTGCCCTCCCTGTAGATCCGCCTCTGCTGGCAGCTCCGCCATTGTCTGCCCCTCCCTACCTGCCGACGACCATCAGCTCCCACTCAGACGACAGTGGCCGGAGGTGGCGCCAGAGGTCCATGGTGAAGATGGTGCTGGCGCTGTTGAAGATGGACGTCAGCGAGGACATCAGGGCCGCGATCATCACGGACATCATGAGCCCCCGGAGGCCTGGAACCGAGAGGCGAGACCGTTGCCCAGGGAGGCAGCCCGAGGGAGCCACCGCCCAGATGGCTCTGGATCCAGGGCACCTCGTGGTCACAGCAGGGAGGAAGGGAGGTTCCCCCTTGGGCCACAACCATGCCCTGCTTGGAGTCCCGAATGCCAGGGGGCCTTCGTCGTACGTCAGGGAGGCTGATTGCGAGGAAGGCACCACCAAACGGAAACGGGAGAAGGGTCGAGGTGGGCTTGAACAGGACCAGTTGCTCTCCCTCGGCTAAACTGAAGGGCGCACCGCTTGAAATGTGCCTCTCCACCGCATCAGCCGGTGTTCACATCATTCCACGTACAGTCCACCTGCCACCTTCAGCCAGCGGCGTCATGCAGCCAGAACACTGGGCGGGAGGAACGGGTGAGCGGCAGCCCGCCCGTTGCGTACCGCTCCGTTTCGCCGTCTTCCCCGCCCCACA
>JAJKFI010000140.1:1110583-1129529 GCA_029204185.1 Lerista edwardsae
TTATTATTATTATTATTATTATTATTATTATTATTATTATTATTAATTTATACCCTGCCTTTCTGCCCATAGGCCCGCAAGGCGGCTTACAACAAAAACAGTAAAATACAATAAAATTCACAATTTAAAAAGCAATAATTTAAAAACAATATTAAAACAATTAAAATTTAAAACAACAACAAGCCCTGTGGATCATAAAATATAAGCAAGAGTGTATATAATATAAGAGTATATGTTGCTTTACTTATTATGGTTGCATTGTGCTTTACTAAATATTATGCTTTACTTATTATGGTTACATCGTATTTCGTTTTGTTCTCTGTAAGCTGCTTTGGGCATTTGCTTTGGCATGGGAAAGGCGGGGTATAAATTCTTCAAATAAATAAAAATAAAATAAACACTGCAGCCTGTCCCCATAAGGGAGGTGTCCTGGATCACTCATCAACCCATCAGTCAATCAACAGTAAATACTGTTGATTGATTGATTTCAGCGATTTCCAGTGTACCTGTCATTGTTTTGACCTGGACATTCCTTATTTCTCGGCTCCACCAGAGCTGCCCAGAGAGTGACCTTCATCTGCTTAACATCTCAGGACCCGCATGCAGTTAGACTTGCCATTATCTTAATTCTTTTAGAACTCCTGGAAATGTTTCTCGAACACAGCGCTCAAGCCCCAAAGAGACCCCTTCACCAACACAGAGATCCTTAAACTGCAGGTCAAGACCGACCAGTGGCTTGCACAGCTTGCAACCCAATTTTTGGTGGGTCGCAGGCCCCCTCCCCAGGAAGCAGAAATGGCTTCACAGGCCTGTTGTGCGGGTTGCACACCGTTTTAGCTTGCAGCCTCCTAGCCTTGGATCAAACACAGTGGATTGTTTGAGAGCCGGCATCCGCTAAAACTGAGGGTTGGGAGAGTTAAAACAGATAAATAAAAAGGAAGTACTTTTTTACCCAGCGGGTAGTTAATCTGTGGAACTCTTTGCCACAAGAGGTGGTGATGGCATCTGGTCTAGATGCCTTTAAGAGGGGATTGGACGGATTTCTGGAAGAAAAGTCCATCGTGGGCTACAGGCCATGATGGATTGTGCAACCTCCTTACAAAGGTGGTGGGCTACTGGTACCGGGTGCAAGGGAGTGGCAACAGGATGCAAGCATCTTGTTGTCTCGTGCCTCCCTGGGGCACCTGGTGGGCTGCTGTGAGATACAGGAAGCTGGACTAGATGGGCCTTTGGCCTGATCCAGCAGGGCTCTTCTTATGTTCTTGTGTTCTTATAGCCCCTGAACTCGTTTATTGTGGGGGGGGGGAGGGGATTGCAAACCCTAATCTAGTGCATGCAGATGAGATGTCAGATTTGTTAAACAGCCTAATGCAGTCGTGTCAAAGAAACAGCCTCAGCCCCTGCCCCACGTTTACTGCTCAGCATCTTTAGCACTTCTGGGAGTCTCCCCCCCCCCCCGAGCAGGGAGTGACTTCCTGGTCCTTCTTACCTGGGAAGAGGATGCGGCTGATCATGCCGGGCAAAACCATCATGAAGAGGGGGAGGATCTTCAAGTAGGAGGCCAGCAGCGCGCCCCCTTTGGCGTGGGAGAGGCTCTTGGCAGCCAGGGACCTCTGAACGATGACCTGTGGGTAGGAGGACACCGTTGGAGTGGCCCAAGACCTCAGGAGACATAGCTGGAGACAGGCACAAGGAGGCAGGGGTGGCTCGGCTGAACTGAGCTTCCCTTGAGGTCCTGCCTTGTGCCTTGGAGACTAGAACTTTCCAGTACAAAATGAGGGATGCTGTGGGATGGAGCCCCAAGGGGGGAGGACACAGGACTGGCACTCATCCACGAGGTTCATGGAAGGGGTCGCGTGAGGCAGCGTACTGCCGGGGGTGTGCCCGTCTCCGTTCCCTCCATTCCTCCTGCTGCAAATTGCAGAAGGAAGAGTGTAGGGGAGAGCGAAGTGGCGGACTAGAGTGTCTCCACTCTGATCCAGTCCTGTCCTCGCCACTTCCTTTTCTGATCCAGGAAGCAGGAGAAGCAAAGACTGGCACGGCAGCAGGTAAGGGAGGCGGCATTTGGCACAGCAGGAGATCTTGGGCTGGCCCTCGGAGTGCTGGTCTCGCGCCTGCCGTTACTTGAGAACCGGCTCTCACTCCTTTTCCACAGCTCTGCTTGGAGACAACTTTCACCAGAAGACAAACATCTCCAGTGAAACGTCTACCTGAGGGAATGTCCCCCTGAAGACAATGTCCTCTTGTCACAAGGTTGCCCTCTTCGTTTCGCTTGGCTTTTGAGGAAGGAGGGACCGCCAGGGACCCTCTGAACACCTATTGCGAGAGGTGAGGTTTTTCAGTTTTAGGGTTTTCACAGATTTGGGGCTTTGACAAAAATTAGGCATGCTGGAAGCGGTGCTATGTGTTTTTATAGGGGGGCCTTTGATATAAATTATAGCAATAAATTGTAATTACTTTAAAAGTGTACCACTAGGTAGGTGGTACAGTGCAGCAGAAAGAGCTCACACACCTGTAGAGGTGTGAGAGAGAATATGTAGAAAAAGGTTCTACGTTGTTCTTGTTTTGTTGATTTGGGTTTTTTTTATTATTATGTTTTTGCATTATATGTTTTTATTTTATCACCAAAAAAACCACCATCTCTACCTTTGCTGCTTTATATTGTGTTGGTGCTGTTTATTCAGTATCGTATTCTGCTCTGTATTATTTTTAAGTGTTGTTTTAGGGTGCAATCCTAACCTGGAGTTAAGCCAGCAGAGTCTGGCCAGCACAAGGGACACTGTAAAGTATGTTTGGACCACTCTCGGAGTCGGAAAGGCCAACACGCAGACGGGTGCCACCCTCTCTGACTCCGAGAGTGGTCCAAACCCGCTTTCTGGTGTCCCTTGTGCTGGCCAAACTTTGCTGGCCTATCCTGCATGGGCCTAACTCCTGGTTAGGATTGCACTCTCAATTGGTTTTTGATGTTCTTTCTTTAGATATGTTATCCTTTTTTGCTTTATCTTATGGTTAGAGGTGTGGGGTTTTGTTTTGTTTTGTTGTTAAAAACTCAAAACATTGCCTTTTTGGTGTTAAAATATCCAAATAAAAACACAAAACACTGCAATTTGATGTTTAAAGTATTTTCCAGAAGTAGAAACAGATTACTTTTCCAATTAGATGTGTGCCAGTATCCACTGATTCAGTATCCACGGATACTGGGACGCCTATTAAAAAGGTAGGGGAACGTGAAACAAATCTGCCTTTTTTACCTTGTTGCAGCAGAATCAGTGATGTCTTTAAAAAGGTGTCCCCGGTATCCGCGGTTTCAGGTATCTGTGGGTGGGTGGGGGGAGGGTCCAGAATGGAACCCCAGCGGATACCAGGGCATGCCTCTACTGTGGCTGCCTCTGCTGACACTCTGTCACCTCTATCTTCTACCTAATCCACTTTTGAAGCATTTTAATAAGAACTTGGAATGAGAAGAAACACACAGCAGCGCTTTCTGCCTTTCAAATCACGGTACCTGAGGAAAAAATAACCTCATTTTCAAATCCCCCCCTTGTGCTTCTGCACTGCTTTGAACGTTGGAGGGTGCCCCGGACATCGTTCCGACACATCTGACACATCGCAGAGCCTCACCTGGTCCGTGCACCAGTACCACAAAGACGGGACCGTCATTCCCACCAGGACCCCCGGCCAGGGCAGGTCCGAGGTGACGGGGTCCCGGAAGATGTGGAAGGCGTCCTCCCTGGGCAGGCCGCAGCTGGTGTTGGCATCCCGCCTGCTCGCGACGGCAGTGAAGTATCTCCTCTGCAGCTCTTCCAGGCTTCCGACTTCGGCAAAGCCTGGGAAGAGGAAGCCCCTGTCACTGCCTGGCGTGCCCGGCTGCACGCAGGGCCAGCTGCGGAGCTTTGGCAGCACAGGGTGGAACATGGGCACTGGGGCTAGCAGCACTGGGCAGCACCACAGTTCCCGTTGGCACTGAGCAGCGGAAGTCGCCCTCTGCTGACTCAGGCTGTCGGCTCGCCTCTCCTGGCCTGGACTCCTCGGAAGCAGCAGCTCTCCAGGGTCTCCCCCAGCTCTGCTTCCCCATCTTGAGACTCTTTCAGCGGGAGCTGGCCGGGGCTGAACCCAGAAATGTGTGCTGGCCGTGGACGGCTGCCACTGAGATGCGGACCCCTCCATGGCTGGGCTGTTGCGTTGCATGTTGCGTCCACCATGTTGAAAGGCAGGTGCAATACCACTTGCAGGACACTGGGGGGCAGTGTATGGTCCGGGAGGCAGGAACAAGAGCCCAAGATGCTCTAGCCCACTGCTCCTCTTCTGTCTCCTCCACTCTTCCTCTTGGTTGATCCCCTTTCCCATTTCAAACCCAGGAAATGGGAGGAGTGTGAGCAGCGGAGGTGGGGGGGGCAGCTTGTGGCATGTTGTGCAGCACGGCGCCACGCAGCGGGGTGTGCAGTCACACTCGGCTTGCCGCCGTAGACTGGCCCCAGCTAACGCCACCTCTCAACCGAGCCAAGGAGGACAGAGAACCGGGACGGGGACCGATGCCACAATGGCCACGATGCAACCCAGAACCAAAAGAGCCCCCCACCCACCCACCCAGTACTCACTGAAGCCCATCAGAGTCAGCGCCCCGGCCAGCATGATGACCGTCTGCAGCGTGTCCGTGTAGATCACAGCCGCCAGACCGCCTGCGGAGAGGAGAGGGGGCCAGGCCTGAGCCGAGAACGTGGCCCTGCCAGGACTCGTGCCGGAAGGTCTGGGCTCGCAGGGGGAGACTCCACACCGGAAGCGCTCCAGAGGTCGCGCTGGGGTCCCCAAGAGCGCTGGGCTGCCCCCTGCGTCAACGGGACTGCGGGCAGCCAACCGCCTCCCCTGCCAAGGCCAACATCTCCTGCCCATGACGGTGCCGGGAGGAAGGCAAGCCTGGGTCTGGGGGCCACAGAACAGCTGGCTCACTTGGCCCTGAACCAACCCCCCATGGCAGAAGGCCCCCTGACCTTTGGAAGGCAAAGCCCTCCCGCTAGGATGCCCTCCCCGCCCCAGAGGCTCAGCCACCGCCAAATCCCTTCTGCGTCAGGCCAAAGCCTTTTTGTTGCCTTCCAGCAGTTGTCTGTTTTCACACCGGTCGTTTTCTCCCGTCTGCGGTGTTGACGTTGTGTTGTATTTTAACATTTGTATGTGTGGGTGGTTGTAACTGGCTGTGAGCTGCCCTGGGCATTGGCCGTTGAAGGGCGGCATGCAAACACCGTCCACACAGACATCCGTAAAATAAGCAGGGCAAAAAGCAGCCCCCACCTGACCTGGGGCCTTGAGGGGGCGGAAGACGCTGGGTCACTTACTGTGCCAATGGCGTGCCAACCCGTTAGAGCAGGTGGGTGGCAGGGTGGGCATTCCGGGGGAGGATCGGGGCAGGGATCAGGGCAGGGCAGGGCAGGGGCGCATCAAGGGCAGGCTAGGGGTGGATATCGCTGGAAGTGACAGCGCCAACACTCCACGTCCCTGGCCTGCCCTCGACACAGTCCGCCCTTGAACCCACTGGGCGTTGCGCTGGCCAAAGAGCTGAGGCAGACCCAGGTGGGCCTGTGGGGGGCAGGCAGCAGCCACGCAGGTAAGAACAAAGGCTCTCCATCAGGGCCTGGCCCCAAGCTGGCCCCTGGCGGGCAGAGGGAGCTCGGCAGTCCTGCAGCAAGCTCTGGGCTGGAAGTGAGGGTTGAGCCCCTTCGTGTGGTCCTCACGGCCTCCCCTTGCCCAGCGCAACCATCTGCTGTGGGTCCCGTCCTGCTGCGTCCGGGGGGGGGTTCACTCCCTCCGACGCATCGCCAGGAATGAACTTGAACGCAAGGACTAAGAGGTCCCCCCCACACTGGTCCCCGTTGCGCCTGTTGCTCGGACCCACCTGCCACGGTGTAAATCGCGGTGATGCCCAGCAAGCCGATGACGGCCACGTAGAGGTCCCAGTGCAAGGCCTGCTGGATGAAGAGGGCCCCGGCGTACATGTCCACCTGGGGAAAGAGGTCAGGTGAGCAAGCATCTCTTCAGTGACCACCAGGGGTATTTTGCACCCAGGGCTGGACAGGAGCCAGCCACGTTCTCTGAAGAGCCCTGCCCTTCTCCTTGCACACCCTCTTTCCCCCTCGCCCCCACATCCTGCTCAGGCTCTTCCTGCCCAAAGGGGGGGCACATCCTCTCCACAACGACCTTGTCTTATAGACCAGAGATGCCAGGCCATTCACGGGGAACCAGGTGCTCAGTGGGGGTTGCTGGCCAGAGGCAGAGGCATGCTGGGAGTTTAACTGCAGTCACCAATCAGGCTTCAGGAAATGAGCACGGCCATCATCTGCCTCCTACTTCCTCCAACAGGCTCCTTGCAATGGAAGTTACTGAGATTCGCCCCAACATGGGTGTGTGTGTGTGTGTGTGTGTAATAATCAGGAGGGCTGAAGCACTTCACTGATCAACCGGCAGCTCGGCTGGCACTGCTCTCCCTGATCGGTTTGGCGCCATGCAAAAAAGCCTCTGCGCGCTCCCAAGTGATGCCGGGATGTGGCCCGTTGCTCCTTGAACAGGGGAAGGTGGCCTGAGTGTGGCTGGTTGTTAATGAGCAACCAGAGAGAAGAGGATTTAGTGGGTTACTCTTTACAGCCAGGCGGCCAAAGAGGACAGTCAATGACTAAACCCGCGAGTGAGTTGCCTCTTGTGTCCCCCTCAACGCACCGCACAGCACGTTCAGCTGTGTCGGCTCTTTCTCATCTTGATCCAGAAAGTAAATTGACACAACGGAGCAAGCCAAACAGGCAGGGCCCAAACAGAGGCCAGCGGCTGCAGAGGCTACGTAGAGGAGGAGGGAGATTCAGCCTGGGGGGTGCGAACCGTTTCAGATTGAGTTGGGTCCAATTTATTGAGCAAAAGTAGCCTCTCTGGGTTTCTCTAGGCCATCTTTGTTAACTATGGGGCTGGAACAGGCAAAGAAAATCATTAGGCAGTGTATTGAGGACATAGAGAGACAAAATGATCTTAGCAGGGCCCCTGAATTCTACCTTAGGAATGATAGAATATGTAAGGTTGCAGCAGCACCTTATCTTGTCCAGTTGGAGCAGCTCAGGTATAGAAGGTCGTTTACTCTGGCCCGGCTTGATGCACTACCCTCAGCAGTCCAGGAAGGACGGTATAAAAAGATCCCCTGGACAGAGCGTTTTTGCCCATGTGGAATGGAGCAAATAGAAACAACTGAATACTGAGGTGTACATATTACATCTGCTGAGGTGTACATATTACAGGGGAGTACATGAAAAACTTGTTTCCCCCTGGATTGGCCGATTTCCCGGTTGCTCAGAGCAACAATATATGTACATGTTGTTATCTGACTCCAATCCCATGATTACACATAGTGTTGCCAAATTTTTCACGGCTGCTATGGGCATCAGGAAAAGGTCCCTAAAAGCAGATGAGCCTCAATAGTTAGAGCATGGTTTGCTAGATTTTGGAAGTGGATATGGCTTAGGGGAGAGGTTTTGATGTTGTTGCCGCTTTCCCTAGAATTGATTTTTGTTTTGCATTTGATTATAATACTTTTGTATATTTCTGTTTATATATATACCTTTGTATATTTCTGTATATTTATATACTCTGATGTTTATTCTATCCGATGTTTTACTTATATTTGATGTTTTTACTTTTGGCTGGCCTTTTGACTGTAATAAAGTTTATCATCACAACGGAGCAAGGCAAACAGGCAGGGCCCAAACAGAGGCCAGCGGCTGCAGAGGCTACGTAGAGGAGGAGGAGGAGGAGGAAGATTCGGCCTGGGGGGTGCGAACCGTTTCAGATTGACACCTGACAGGCTCACCCCTGCTGGGGTCAGGCCTGAGCCAGTGGCATAGGGTAAGGCACTTGAGGGCACAAAACCTTTAACAGCCCCCTTAACACCCTCCAAAAAATTTAATACCCCCTATATGACATCTTGTTGTTGTTCAGTCGCTAAGTCGTGCCCGACTCTTCACAACCCCCTGGACCGCAGCACGCCAGGCCTCCCTGTCCTCCACTAGCTTCCGGAGTTCGCCCAATTTCACGTTCATCGCTTCGGTGACACTATCTAACCATCTCATCCTCTGCCGCCCCCTTCTCCTTTTGCCTTCCATCTTCCCCAGCATGAGGGTCTTTTCTAAAGAGTCCTCTCTCCTCATGAGGTGGCCAAAGTATTGGAGCTTCAGCTTCAGGATTTGTCCTTCCAGGGAGCAATCAGGCTTGACTTCCTGGAGGATGGACCGATTGGACCTCCTTGCAGCCCATGGGACTCTCAAGAGTCTTCTCCAGCACCATAATTCGAAAATATGACATCTTAGGGGCCTCCAAAAGGCACTTCCAATTTTTTGATGAAAACTGGAAGGGCCTTTCAAAGGCCTCTAATCCACCTCCGAGCTATGCCACCGTGCTGAGCTTGCCCTGGGAAATGTCTCTCCACAGGGTGACAATTGCTTGGAGATGGTGGGCACAGGGGATGAAGACCCCCCAAGGTGATGGGCCAAATATTCCCATGCTTGACCACATTTCCTTCAGTGCTGGGGGCTGGGAGTCACAGATCTCAGAGGCGATCCATCACATGCAGACCTATGGAAATTCTACAACAGAACCGATGGACCTTTCCAAAGATGGACCAAAGATGGATCAACGTTCTAGACTCAGTGGTGGGATTCAGGGGGCTCGCCCAGGTTCTATAGAACCGGTTGTTAAATGGCTGGGCCCCGCCCACTCGCTTACCTCGGCTGGCTTCGGGGTTTTTTTTTGGCTCCGGCTATGACGTCATAGAAACAGTTGTTAATTTATTTGAATTCCACCACTGCCTAGACTCCTGTTCATTGATTTGGCTCTGAAAAACAGTGTCCCAAGTGGGCCATTCCTGTCTGGTCCTTATCCGACGTGTGAGCTCCACATTGGAAGGATGTGCCAAGCATATCAGGATCCGTCCTTTGAGAACAGACCGGGACTGCCTGCATCTCCCACAACCTTGTCTGCGCACCGAGGGAATGAACTCATCAGGTGTCGGATGTTCCAGCCATTCTCAGGCGCTCCCAGGAGTCACCACGTTTTCACCTCTATCAATCATTCCACAAAGGTCACAACACATCAGCCACACATCAAAAGACAGAATGGCACTTCCGGGTGCCTGCGTCAACCTACTCTTGCCAAGCCAATTCTGTTCTGTCTCCTCTCGTCTCCTTACTTACTGAGATTTTGGTGAATATATAGATAAACAAGTAGAGAATCGCTAGGAAGATCTGAATCCTTTTGCCACCAAACCTTCTCTGCAAGTACTCTGGCATGGTTGTCACCTGCAAGGAGGAAGACCGAGTCGGTGAATGGGGAGGGAGCGGGGAAGGTCAGGTGCGCTCTTGTGAGCGGAAGACGCCCAGCGTTTGCACAGAGCAGGTATTGGGGGGGGGGGGGGGGGGAGCTCAGCAACAGTTGGCCGAAAACGTGGAGGAGGAATTACCCAAACCGCACATTGCTGCTGAGGAAGGCTGCCACGACGGGCGTGGCACAGCAAGGGCACTTGGCACCTGGGCAGACCATTTTTAACACTCGCATCTCTCACCCACCCACCCTCAGAAGGCAAAGCCAGAAGTGCCTTCTGACACCACCACCCCCAAGGCATGGCGCCCAGCAGAGTGTGCCCCCTTAGCCATGCCACAGACAACTGGTGCAGTCCGTTGCCCCCCCCCCTGCACCAACTGAGGTCATGTCAGCCTCCAGCCTGCAGGCCCCTCCCTCTCACCTTGACCCCCTCCCCCCCAAACACAAAAGCCAGCTTGAGACTAGAGAGTGAGGCATGGCAGGGAAGCCACGGGGTGGGGGGGGGGGAGAAACAGCCCTAACTACTTAGCCACCGAGATCTCCAGCAGCCCAATCCTAACAAACCCCCCAGCACTGCCACGCACTGCATTCTGCCTGGGGTGGGGCGGGGGGGCAGTCACAGAGGCCTCCTCAAGGTAAGGGAACGGTTTTTCCCCTTACCTTGGGGCTGCACTGCAGCTGCATTGACGTGGAGGGTGGGTCAGGATTGGGCCCCAAGTCTTGCAATGCATCTTTGGCCTCCCTTGTTCCTGGGAGGGGCCAACCCCCCCCCCTTGTGCCATGGGGAAGCTTCCCCTGGCCTCCGTACTCACCCCTGCCGCCATGTAGATGGGAAGGAACAGCCACGCCAGCACCAACACGCAGAACATGCCCTGGGGAGGGAGAGGGAGTGCTGCTCAGCAACGGCCCGGCCCGAGGTCAGGGGGCCAACACGGCCGTCGAAAACAGGCTTTGGGGCCGCATCAGAGAGGGCAGCGGGTGCAAGCACCCCACACAGGCGAAGGACTCCCATCTCCAGGCTCCTGCCTGGTGTCCTGGAACAAACAACTGGAAGCCACATCAAAAGGGCAATTCAACATCTAGGAATGTTATAGGGACGTGGTGGCGCAGTGGGTTAAACCGCTGTTGCTGGGCTTTCCGACCGGAAGGTTGGGAGTTCAAGACTGCATGACGGAGTGAGCTCCCGTGGCTTGTCCCAGCAGCTCCTGCCAACCTAGCAGTTCGAAAGCACCTAAATGCAAGTAGATAAACAGGGACCACTTCGGTGAGAAGGGAACGGCATTCTGTGCGCTACGGCGTAGAGTCATGCCGGCCACATGACCACGGAAGCTTGTCCTCGGACAAAATGCCGGCTCTGCAGGCTTTGAAATGGAGATGAGCACCGCCCCCTACAGTCGGGCACGACTAGACCATCCAGTCGTGGGGAAACCTTTACCTTTACCTTTAGGAGTGTCCAGTGGCATCAGTAGGGTTTGCGTCACCTGGTGCAATAGCTCTTTGCATGACCCCATGACCTCCTCCCATCACCAGACCATAAATTACCGTACCATACACACAGCCTAAATGCAGCAGCATCACTAGGGTGGGGGTCACCCCCATTAATTTTATTTATTTTACTACAGAACAGTACAGTTGCCCATCAAATCAGTCAAAAGAATGGTGGCCAGCTTGATGACACCTGCATAACTGAAGCAGCGTTCTAGTATTAGCTCATGGAAATGAGAGCTGACTCACACCTTATTGGCGCCTTCCTGTCTCTTAATAACACCTCATAACAACCAGGGCGCAATCCTGAACAGCGCTGGATTAGCAAGGCCGGCCGGCCAGTGCCAAATCCAACACTGTTCAGGATGGGCTGGAGCCTCCTGCGGCAAGGGAGCGTGCACTCCCTTACCGTAGGGGAGGCTCCAGCCGCCCCTATGTGCTCCTCAGATCTGCGCCCGCTACAGAGTGGGCGCAGATCCGAGGAGACCACATGGCCCAAATCGGGGCTCACGGCCTCGCTGATCGGCTTAGGATGACGTGGCGTCGACGCAAGGGGTGTGCTGGGTTTGCACTGCACGCCTCATTGGTCAGTTTTCAGTTAAGGAAATCCACTATTTGTTACTTAAGGCAGTTGTGTTTTCCATTTCTAGTTATTTGGCTGTCACATTTGATATGATAGATATTTTTCAACACAGTTTGTATCATTGCATGCTGCATGATGTGTAAGGTGGCATTACCCCTGCTAACTGGGCAAGAGGCACTTTTTCAAGTGGTGCTCCTCTTATATTTAGCAGGGGGAGAGTAACTGTCCCTCTTCACCCCTGCACAGTCTTTCTAGTGGCTGTTGCTGGTGATCTGCCTTTTTTTTTTTTTAGATTGTGAGCCTTTTGGGACAGGGAGCCATTTAACTTTATTATTATTACTATTTGCCTGTAAACCGCTTTGTGAACTTCATGTTGAAAAGCGGTATATAAGTACCTGATTGATTGATTGATTGATTGATTGATTGATTGATTGATTGATTATTCAGAAATGCCAAGATTTTCACAATAGTGGCCGGTAGTGGTGCCACACACACACACCCCGGTGCATCAGCTGGTGCAAACTGCACCCCCCAGCAATGCCCGAATGTCCACCAATTCCTATGGCCCACAACCGACATTCCTCCTGATATTAAGCACGGAGATTAGCAAGTTCCAGGTACTTTCTGCAGACGCTGGTGCTCAGTCTTGGCCGCCTGCACGGAAGCCCATTCCTGGCTGAGGCTGAAGACGGATGTGGCTGCCTCAGGTTGGGTTTCTTACAAAGCAAGCTGGTGAGGTCAAGGCTGACAACACTTCAGTTAAGATGAAGACGTATTTGTTTGCCTTCCCTGATGTACTGTTATTGGGCTAGTCTGGACATGGCCTGGGAGATATACAGGTATGGAGCCAGGTGAGGGGCGGGGCTGCCGTTAAGATTGGCACTCAGAGCGCAGTCCTAAACTGGAGTCAGGCCGGCATAAACTAAGCCAGCAAAGTCTGGCCAGCAGAAGGGCCACCGTAAAGCGCATTTGGACGACTCTCGGAGTCAGGGAGGATGGTACATGTCTGTGTGCTGGCCTCTCTGACTCCGAGAGGGGTCCAAACATACTTTACGGTGTCCCTCGTGCTGGCCAAACTTTGCTGGCTTAGTTTATGCTGCCCTAACTCAGTTTAGGATTACGCCCTCAGTTTTTTATAAGCAGAAGCACACCTCAAAGCTGGACACCTGGATTTTTGGCCTGTGGGACTCACAGCTGTTGGAGGAGGGGTGTGCAGTTTGAGTCGGAAACATGGTGCGGAGAGGAAAGGGTAAAAACCCCGCCTGTGCAGCCGCCCTGACTTGAGGTGGGGGGAGCACCCAAAGTTCGTACATTTCATTCCACCTCACACCTGGCTGTCTAGGCAAAAATGCTGTAAGCACCCGGAGAGCTCCTTCGTGCTTTAAGACGGGGGAGATGCATGCGTGACTCATTCTTGGATTTCTCCCCCCACCCCAGCAGTCCTGGTGACTGTGGGCCTCTCTCTCTCTCTCTCTCTCTC
Organism: Lerista edwardsae; assembly: GCA_029204185.1. Lineage (NCBI taxonomy): Eukaryota > Metazoa > Chordata > Lepidosauria > Squamata > Scincidae > Lerista > Lerista edwardsae. The sequence continues at coordinate 1,123,474 of JAJKFI010000140.1, forward strand.
TCTCTCTCTCTCTCTCTCTCTCTCTCTCTCTGCCTCACCTACCTCACAGGGCCGTTGTGAGGACAAAAAGGAGGAAAGGACCATGTTCACCACCCTGAGCTCCTTGGAATTTGTTCACCATCATGATCTCCTGGAGATTCCAACACCACCACCACCACCACCACCACCACCCCGCAACTCGGTGTACCGCAGGGAATTCCCGGAGGCGTCCCTAACATCCCCAGGACTGCTCGCCCAGGCCACTCCTGCAGGGTTGGCCACCTGGCCGGGACCAGGAGTTCGGTTCTGGCTGAGCAATCCGGCTTCCGCTCAGACGTCGCCCCCTCCTGAAACGGGCTTGGCCTTGTCAACTCCTCCCGACGTGCTGCAAAGCGCCTGCAGGCAAACCGAGAGGCCCAGCCCAAGAGCTCGGCGGACTGTGGGCTCGGCGGACTGTTGGCCCCAACCAAGCACTACTTACATTCCACTCGTAGGCTGTGGCCGCGATTCCGGCCGCCGCCCCTGATCCCGCCAGGCCGATGAAATGTCCGCTGCCGACGTTGCTGGCGAAGAGGGAAGCCCCCACCTGGGAGGAGAAACTGGGCATCAGCTCGGTGTACAGCTTCTCTGTGTGCCGCTGAGAGCCGGGATCCTGGGCCAGCCGCGGGCTACTGAATCCGGTCCCCCTGCAGGGCTGCCGGGTCTCCCTTGGGACAGGGCATTTCTGGGCAGGAAAGACATTTGGGCAAGCGCCGTTTCTCCTGCCACCGGAAGGCCCCATCAGGCTAAGCTGCCCTGGTTGCTAGTCTCCCTTCGAGGTCAATCCACGTCCCATGCGAATTTGGCACCCTGTGAGGGTGCACCTTGGCACGCCTTCTCAGAAGGAAGTCGCAGTGTTTGTAGCTTACTCCCAGGCAAGCACGGGTGGAATTGCAGCCAGTCCTCCGCCGTCAAGAGGCATTAAGGCGGCATCATCTCAAAAGGCCGCCACCTCCAGCCTCTCGCTTCTCCCAGGGGCGGCCAAAGGCTGAACTCAAATGGCGTCTCTCCTCCCCTGCTCTTTGCCCCCCAAGACCTCATGTGCACTGCTGCGCCCCCTCTGCACATGGAGAGTCCTCATGGGCACCGCGATTCACACACAGGGATGCTTCTCTCCCCCGCGATGCACGTCCCACCATCCAGAGCACCCCTGTTGTACCACTTCCTGGGGCAACTAATGACAACGTGTGAAAAACAAGAACCTCCTTTCATGTGCCCTGAAGGTCCTGCCCGTCATTTGATGGGATGCCTCAGAGTTTCAGTACGTCAGTTTCAGAGGAAATACGGCTTTTGCCCCAGAGGCCCTGGAGAACAGCCTGTCAATCCGCTACTCCCTGTGACTCTCCTCCCTTGGGAATGTTCCAGAGTGTTCTGGGCGCAGGGCTGATCCCAGGCCTGGGCCAAAAGTCTCCGCCCTGCGCTGAGTGGGCTCGTCCCGCTCCTGGGATTACGGATGGAAAGTGGAGGGGAGGGGAGGGTTAAAGCGTCTCTGATGCGCTGGCCCCCCCAGCTCCTCTCCTCCACGTTTCCGTTCTGCTCCCCTCTTCCTTTTCCAATCCAGGGATGGAGGAGCCAGGCAAGCACATGGTCAACCTCACCACCAATCTGCCGCCTGAGGCTCCTGCCTCAGTTGGCCTCAATGAGGGACCAGCCCTGCGCACTGCACTGGAGAAACGTGTTAGCCACAACACCAGGTTCTTCTGCTGAGGTCAAAAGGAAGCCGGGAGCCGCATGCTCTGGTCACGGAATCAGCCTCCTTCCCCCCCTCCTGCCGCCCCCCAAAAGCAAAAATCCCTCAGGAGCTTGGAGGGAGGAACTTACCGGCCACCAAACCATCTCGCCCCCCGCCAGGAAGTAGCCCTTCACGGTGCTGCGCTTGGTCTTCCACATGGACTGAAAGACACAGACGGGGGACAACCCTGAAGGTGCTGCCACGATCCCCCAGCAGGGCCGGCCTGAGAGCTGCAGCAGAGCCCAGCTGGAACGCTTTTTGGCTGGGCCCCAGGGGTGCAGCCTGTCAGGCTGCCGAAAAAGCCTTAAAGGAATTTTTATGGCTTTAAGGAATTGAGTTGTGGACTGAATGTGAGTGACAGCCATCAGGTGGACCAATCATCCACCTGAGGCGAATCACCGTTGGATTAGCATAAAAAGCAGTGTGAGGTGAAGCTACCTTCAGCTAGCTAACTACTAGCCCCTAGCCTAGCAAGCCAGCTAGTCTAGGTAGTACTGGTTAATACTAGTCAGCTAAGAATGCCAACCACTATGTTTATTAGTAGAACGGAGTATCTCTGCTAAAGGTATTTTAGTAAGAAGAGAAGTGAGGACTTTATATCAGTGTATCTTGATATGTTATTTCAATGAAGTACTTTTTGTGAAGATACAAAGAACTGCTTGGGAATATGCGGCAAGTAACCATCTAATCAAGTATTTTTTCTACATTTTTCTAACTGCTGTATGAACTGTACTTGTTTTGCTGCAAACTGCACTTCTTTTGTTTGATTCTCTCAAGGAATCCTTATTTTTCTATAAAGATAAGCCTTAACACTTCTGCTTTGTGGATTCTGCTTCTATTGGGTCTCAGTCAAGAACATGGTGCTTTTGCTGGTTGAGCAAGCAGGTTTTCTTGAACTCTGCTATTGTGTACTTGGAGGGCTTATGTCACTATAGGCTGACTATAGGGACTAGCAGTCCTAATACAGCCAAGGCCTGTCGAGGCTTAGCGATAGCAGCAGCATCTCAGATGCTTTCTGTCTCAGTGGTAGAATGGCCCCCCCCTTAGGCGCAAGGCCCAGTTGGGCGCAACCGGTCCGGATGGCTGCTCCTCAACGTCATTGGCCAGAGAAACCACTGAAAGGGAGCGAACAGCAGGCAACAAAGGCCATCACTTGGGCAGCTGCAACCTGAACTGTTTGCAGGATTTGCAGCCCAAGCGAGGCAGAGCAGTCCTGCTGGATCAGGCCAAAGAGGATCCGTCTGGTCCAGCTTCCTGCATCTCGCAGTGGCCCACCAGGTGCCTCAGGGAGCAAACAAGACAGTAGGATGCCCGCTTCCTGCTCCCACTCCCTGGCACCTGGCATTTGGAGGTAGCCTCCTTCTAAAACTAGGAGATTGCCCATTGCCCAGTCTGTGATGGGCTTTTCTCCTAGAAATCTGTCCAATCCCCTTTTCGAGGCATCTAGGCCAAGTGCCATCACCACATCTGGTGACAAGGAGTTCCGCAGACTAATTACATGCTGGGTAAATAAATATTTGAGAGAGTTGGGCTATTTCATGGCATGCCCGGCCTGTCCATGAGGGCAACTGTTGCAATTCCCCCTTCCACCCATCCCCACCTTAATTGCTTCTCTTAATTGCCAGGAATGGCACAAAACAGAGGGGAAGAGAACATGTGGCGGAAAGGAGCGTGGTGAGCGGGAGTCCTGCCCCTCACTCCCCTCCACACATCCTTTCCAAATGCCGGGAAGGAGGCTGAGAAACCGTGGGTGGCGCACCATGCGGGAAGGAGGAGCAGGGAGTGCCCAGTTTCAGGGGCCAGGAGATCTCGGGAGGCGGCAGAGGAGGGTGTGAGAGAGCTGTGTGGGGTGGGACACAGCAGACCTGCTGGGCTGCGTGCATGAGAGGAGTGCCTTTGTGCCAGCTGTAGGGCAAGACCTGCCTGCCCTTTCCAAGTTGCACAATGGTCTCTTGGGAACAGCCCCTGGTAGCGGGGAGACCGGAAGCACTTCCATCATTCCACTGCCTGCTACGAACACATGTCAGTGTGGGTGGCACGCTGCCCTGGCAGAGCAGGGCTGCCAACTCTGTCTGGAGCCATTCCAGGAGATTTATTGGTCTCCCAACATGCTCTCCGATCACTCAGCAAATTTGCGAAGACTCCAGGCCTATCCGGTAGGTTGGCAACTCTACGGCAAAGGGCGCCGACTGTTAAATCACGCCGACTTCCTGGATTCCATCCACAGAGGTCAAGATTCTTATCTCAAAGGAGCCGTTAGTAGCACAGAGGAGCGCAAGTCCAGCCAGATAACAGACCTGCTGTGGGGAACGAGGAGGCCTCCCTTCCAATCCAGGATTGGGGCCTTATGGGGCAAGCATTCATTTTTGCAGAGGGGAGGAGAAAAGGGCTTTGTGCAAGTCAGGATTCAACCAGGAAACTTGTGCAGTTGGTTATTATATCAATGCACAGATACTCCGGCCTCCTGCTAGAAGACATTCCCAGGCCTGTTCAGAAATCCAAGACCCGCGTACCTAGGAGTAAGTAAATCCCACTGAACACAATGGGACCAGATCCTCAGAGAACATGCATAAGATTGCGCCGTAAAGGACCAAGGGACATCCAAGTATGTGCTCAGCCCAGGAATTAGAGTGCAGGAACAGAACCTTTTCATACGAAACTCCACTTTTGTGTCGTTGTGTCCCGTCCCCCCCAGGGGTGTCATGCAGCCGGAATGCTGGGCGGGAGGAACGGGTGAGTGGCAGCCCGCCCGCTGCGTACCGCTCCGTTTCACCATCTTCCCCGCCCGCGGGGAAGATGGTGAAATGGAGCGGTATGCAACGGGCGGGCTGCCACTCACCCATTCCTCCCGCCCAGCGTTCCGGCTGCATGACGCCGCCCCCCCCCCCCCACAAGCTTTCTTCATTTCAGCATCCTAATGTCGGGAAAAAAGGCCTTCCTTACCCAGAGCCCAACGGCCAAGACGAAGACGAAATACAGGACCAGGACCACCACATCCACGGCCTCCAAGGTCCGCTGGGGGAAGGCGTTCCAGCTGTCCGTGGTGGGCGACACGGTGGTGGCGCTGGGCTCCATGGCTTCTTGAACGGCTTCTGGAATGGGCTGGGGGCTGCTCACTTACCTGCTGAAAAAGCAAGAGGAGACTTGAGGACTGGGCCCGTCACCCAGGACCCCTACGAGCATCCAAGTCTAAATTCCGAATTAAAAGACATCATGCCGCCTTCTGCACTTCTAACATTTTGGAAAACACCAAAATCGAGGGAAAACACCACAATGCCCATTTTCTCCCACCGCTACCCACGCTCCAGAGCACCTTCTATGCCCGACTTTGTCAAAGCGTTTTCGCTTTGTCAAACGGCCTTGAACAAGGAAAGGGTCCTGACGCCGCTGCTTGAGGAGGGGCAGTTCTGGAACGCCGGCGTTTCTCTCCCGTCTCCCGAGCCAATGGCCAAGGGCCGCTGCTCTAAGCCACAGCGTTTTCCACATGCTGCAAACGGGCGATGAAGCCTGCTTGGGTTGGCTTTTCAGAGGGGGTGCTGCGCACAGGCCCAGACACAGCCCATGCGCTCCGGAGAATAGCAGGCGCCTGCGGGCAGGCAGCCTCAGGTCAAAAGGATTCCCAGTGGAAAAAGACCCCTGGAAGGAGACCGCCTGCTGGGGCAGATGCACTAAAGATGCACTGTACCTGACAGGCCAGGTCCCCTCGAGTGGCTGCGTGGGCTCCCCTTGAAAGGGCTCCACGTCACAAGAAAGTCATTCGGTTGCCACTGGCCAGTCACCAACGGACTAGGTCAGGGGTCTCCAAACCTCGATTAAACATGTCCCCAGATGCAGCCCTCTGAGAGCCTCTACCCAGCCTGCAACAAGCCACCGGTCCTCTGTGGCCCTCTTGAGCTTGCTGGCATGGGCTGCACCCTCCAAGCTGTGCTCCGGTTGTGCGTGGAGCGTGTTCTGAGGGCCAGAGAGGCCTCCGGAAGGCCAAGAATGGTCATCGCCTGGTTTTCCCAAAGACCCAGACGTGACCTTTTTAAACCCTGTGAAGGCCTTTCTGAGGCTTGGAGATGCTTCCTCGGCTCTCAGAACATGCAGTGGGTGTTTCCGTTCCTGTGATCTGCTGGTTCTGAAATATTTACTCCAGCACATTTATGTAATATAAGCTGCTTGTGGGGTGGAGGGATGGGAGTCTACTGGAGGGTGTGCTGCACTTCTGTGGTGTGCGTTGGAGCTGGGATGAATCCTGGAAGTTTAAGTCCATTCATTCATTCATTCATTCATTCATTCATTCATTCATTCATTCATTCATTCA
>JAJKFI010000140.1:1132262-1144496 GCA_029204185.1 Lerista edwardsae
TGATTGATTGATTGATTGATTGATTGATTGATTGATTGATTGATTGATTGATTGGTGGGGGTGCATAAGAAATGGCTGTGGCTGAATTCCCTGGCACTCTTCCACCTGTATCTCCTACCTAGTACACTTTCAAAAGCGATTGTAATTGCTGTTGGCTAATGGTGATGTCAATCTTGAATGAAAACATGTAAGGTTGCGCTCTGCACTTCTAACCTTGGAGAGCACCATGAAAAAACAAAACTGCTCTCTCTCTCACCTGTGCTCTTGCCATCACTTCCAGATCAGCTCCGAACTCCTTCCTCCAGAATGTCCTGGTCAGGCTGCCTTTTAGTCTACGTAACTCAGAGGGGGAGGAATCCCTTTAGCGCTTCACCCTTCCTCCCAGTGGGGGGAGGGGGCTCCAGAGGGCTCCCATCCAAAGAGCTACTCAGGCCCATCATGCGTTAACCCGTCTTTGTCCATTCCAGGCAAATGGACTTTGCCTTGAGGCCTGAGTGCGCATGCCAGCATTAGGAGTGGTTTTTGTTTTTGTTGTTAAAAACAAAAAAGCACAACACACCGCATCTTGGTGTTTTATTTTCCAGAAATTCAAATAGATTACTTTTCCAAACAGAAACAACACTGTGGCTACATTTGCTGACACTATATCCCCCTATATCACCTACCTAGTACACTTTTAAAGCATTTAAAATAAAAACGAGAACATGGAATAGGAATAAAAACACATCACTCTGCTTTCTGCCTTTCAAATCAGGAGACCTGACTTTCAAATCAAGCCAAAACAAATAACACCGTTTTAAAAAAAACAAACCCGAGCCAACATCCTTTCCCAACGCAAATATTTGCTTTTAGTCAAAAATCAGCAAGACACAATTTTTTTCCTGCCAAGTCTGGGAATCGTAACACACCAAATAACTTTGGGGATTTATTAGCTTCGACATAAAGATTTCCCTGAATGTTGCTGTACAGAGTCAGACCATACACAGTCCCAGTGGCGTTTCTACAGGGAGGGCAAAGCTCTAAGTTTTGCAAGAAGCCTTACCTTGCAGTGGAAATCACTCCTCCCCTGCACCGTTTTAGCCATTCCTCACAGGGAACAGCCACATCTTGGCGTTGCTTACTGGCTACAGCAGCAAGGGAGAGGAGGGATTTACATGGCAGGGTCAGGCTTCTTGCAACACTTAGAGCTCTGCCCTCCCTGTAGAAACGCCTCTGCACAGTCCAATACTGTGAATTGGAGCAGCTCCTCCAGGCTTTGAGAAGGAGCTCAGCTCTGCCTGCCCCGAAGATGCCAGGGACGAGACCTGGAGCTCTACCACTGAGAGTCCTTTTTATGTGGGGTGTGATAAATCCAGACTTTGTTGTCACCCACCAGCATCTCGCTTGGCTCCTCAGTCACGCCAAAGCCAAGCATTTTTGAAGAGGCCTCTGCCCCGAAGAGCACACAATCTATAATCTGGGAAGGAATTCGAGGAGAGGCATGGTGTGAAGTGCCGCGTGCCGGGACAGCGCTGTACGTGTCAGGCCTTCAACAAAGACTTTTCAAAAGGCACCACTTGCTAGAGATACAAGTCCCACCACCACACACAGAAGCAGCAGTAAAAGGTAAAGGTTTCCTCATCACCAATGGTCTAGTTGTGACCGACTGTAGGGGGCGGTGCTCATCTCTGTTTCTCAGCCTGCAGAGCCGACGTTTTGTCCGAGGACAAGCTTCCATGGTCATGTGGCCGGCATGACTCTACGCCGTAGCACACAGAACGCCGTTCCCTTCCCACCGAAGTGGTCCCTATTGATCTACTTGCATTTAGGTGCTTTCGAACTGCTAAGTTGGCAGGAGCTGGGACAAGCAACAGGAGCTCACTCCGTTGCGTGGTCTTGAACTCCCAACCTTCCGGTCAGAAAGCCCAGCAGCAGCGGTTTAACCCGTTGCACCACCACATCCAGCCCAAAATAGGAGGCACACATGAAATGCACACCCGCAACTAGCACCACTTTGTGTGCAACGTGCAGCTATGCGATGAGTACGGTGCAAGGACAAAGCACGCCTCTGTTCTGCTCTCCGGCCACAGAGGCACTTCAAAGTGTTTGACGACCCCAGTTGAAACCTGTCCTTTTGGGGATTGACTCTTGAGTAGGAGGCAGAGCCACAGATTAGGGGTGGGTGAACCCCAAGGTTAAAATCCCAATTCATCCACAAAGCCGGATCATCTGCAGCCAGTTACCGTTTTCCGTCCAACCTTCCTTGCAGGGTTGTCGTGACAACAACAGGAGGGGGAAAGGGAGGAGGAAAAAGGTGCTAAGTGCTGCTGCCTCCAGTTCCTTGGAGGGGGGGGGGCAGAAAAATGAAATAATACAACTGCACAGTTTTGCTCCCACTGGGCGGCCCCTTCAGGCTGAAATCCCATAAGCTTACGCAGGAGCAGGCCCCACCCAATTCAGTGGGGCTCACTTCTGAGCAGACAGGCATAGGATTGGGCTGCATGTTTTTTTTGGGGGGGGGGATCTGTGACTACAATTATTTTCCTCATTGGAGGTTTTCAAGTGGAGGCTGGATGGCCTCTTTGTAGGGGTGTTGCGACAGTGGCCTGCATTGAGCAGGGGCTGGACTAGATGGCCTCTGGGACCCCTCCCAACGCCAACCCTCTGGTGTTCACTGGCACTTCAAGGGCATGCGGAGATTCCTCCCTCGGCTCTTGGCACAGCAAAGTGGCCCAGAGTCTAAGCTGCAGTTCAGAACATCCTGGGTTCTCTCAGATTGGCTGCACATTACCCTACAGCTGCGGTTCCCAAACCTTTTAGCCCCAGGACCTGTTTGTTAAACAGGATATTGTTTAAATTGGCTCTATTGGGACCCCCCCTTTTTTTTACAAGACTAAAAAAATGATCTATAAAGAAATATTTTTATTTATTTATTTACAAGTAGTAATAACCAGGAAAAAAGGCCTTCAAACATTTATCTCCCTGTATTTACACATGCTTGTAAACTGCAGGAGCTCAGCTCCTTGAGGGGCAATTCACAACTATCTTGCAAACTGCAGGAGCTCCGCTCTTTGTGGGGTAATTAGCAGCTACAGTACTTGATTTTTGAATAGTCTTAGGGCTTGAGGCAATGAGTTATCTGATCTTTCCGTCACACTTTGGCAACCCACCAAAACTTAGGTTGCAACCCACCAGTGGGTCCCAACCCTGTCCCTACAGCACAGGGGGAGACAATCACATTCACTCACCTTCTAAGGTTGCTGGAAGGAGGTCATCAAGATAATACAAGGGTCATACTTTGCATGCTCCGAAAGCAGAGTATAAGTGCAAAGGACGACAACTTCTTTCTTTTGCAGACTTGCAAACTTCCCAGTGGAAAGTTTAGGAGTTTTGTGTATTCGAAGCACAGCTTCACGGCTCTTCACTCCCTTGGCACAAGCTGCAGCTCTTTGCTGGGGCGGGCGGGGAGGGGGGAGGCAGGACTTTGCAGAGAACAAGCGAGGCATTGAACTGGATTGGCCAAAGGCCGCCCAAGCCCCAAGCAGAGCCAGCTGGATCCCATGTGGCTGGGTCACAAACGGGGACCCCGGTCTCCTTTCACCCCCAGCCCTTTGGCGTCCAGTTCTGTGTAAACACCCGCCAATGATCTGGCATGAAACCCACCCCCAGGCCATGAACCGGCGCCCCCCCCCGAGATCCTCCACACACGCACAAGCCCACTGCAAGGAGCGCACTTACCGTGCTCCTCTAGGTCTGGATGCCACCAGCCTGCTGCCAAGCCACGAACTGGCTTAAACATTGCCAGCAGGCAGGGCTGGGCCGTTCCACGCTTGCACGAGGTGCGAGAGGGGAAATGAGGGGCCAAGCCCACCCCTTAAGCGGTCCCCTTTGCAGCGCTCGATGCGGCTCAGTCACCTGTCAGTGTCCGCAGCTGCCTTATCAGGGGTTTGGGGGGTCAAACTCCAAAGGGTGTCATCCCACACACACCCTTCCCAAAGCAAAAACTGAAGCGGGGGGGAGAGCGAGAGTAAACGCCGTCTAGAGACGGATGGAAACGGTCCCCACCGCCACCCAAAGTGACCCAGTGCCGGAAGGGAAATGGAAAGCAGGGGGTGCAAAGTCCCTTGTGGGCCCCCTTCTCAAATAGGGAGGGCCCAAACCAGGCAGAGGAGGGTGGCGGCAGCGGTGTCATTCAAATGATTTAGGAACAGGAACTCACTTTTGATGGGCACTTGTCGGGAACCCGGAACCAGCCACGGAGCCCGCTAGGATCCGGAACGCCCGTTCTGGTCCGTTCCCCCTGAATGACATCCCTGGGTGGCGGCATTCAGAGAAGTCTTTTGAGCCCAGGTCTGTCTGCCCAGGCGGCGTCAGCAGCTACATACCGTAGCACAGAAAACGAAGCACACTTCTAAGGGATTTTTCAATGCAGGAAATGGCTGCACAAAATGCGCGTGGCCATACTGAGGCTCACACTAGCATGGAGCGTGTCCCTGTGCGCCCCAAAATGTACCTCCGCGGCAGCTCGATCCCTGAGCTCCTGCGTGCTTCTTCGTGGTAAGCAGGTGCACCAGCCAAAGAGCTACTGTGGCAGGCCAGTTTCCTAGCAGACTTGACACTCTGTTAAGGAGTGTCATGCATGCATTCCTTGGCCGGGCGCATGGGACTTCTGGCTACAGCCACTACTGCACGGCCGCAGCAGCAACCTCACATGAGTCCAGGTGAGGTCGGAAAATGGAAGAGCTCAGGACATTCCCAGGGCCCCTCCTCTGGCTTCTGGACCACCTACTTTGACCCTGGGCCTGGGTACAAATTAACCCCTGCAAAGCAGCTCAGACCCTCCGGCCACACTGTGTGCAATCCTTGGAGAGGAGACTCTCCACTCGCACGCTCTGATCCCAGATTCCTTCCACCCTTTCCCCGCTTGCCCTTTGCTCTGGGATCGTCGTCACCCTTCCTTGGCACGTTCGCTTTTTATGTCAACACTGAACGCAACCATGTGACTGCATCCTGGTCTTTCCTGCAGTCTGATCCCATCTGAAGGGGATTCTCCCACCACCCCAAGGCAGGAGGGCAACACCAGTCAAGCGAAGTCCTGGTGAGGTTGGATTCCAGCCTTCCAAGCACATTTCCTGCTCAGAAGTCTTGCCCATTTCACAGCTCTTAGGGAGAATTTCAGTAATATCAAGAGGTGGAGCCTCTCTGAATTGCCCCGGACTGCTAGTTTCTCGTTGTTGTTGTTTTTTGCTTTTCCATTTATTATCATGAAATAATGGCTGGGCTCAGCAGGAAGCAATTAACCAGGAAGGCACTGCAAACAGAACCCTTTTGGATCTTTGCTAAATGGGGCTGACTCCTGAGTAGGCACTGTGGAAGGCTCTTGGCTACGGTCAGTGGTATCATTCAAATGATTCAGGAACAGGAACTCACTTTTGATTGGCACTTGTCGGGAACCCGGAACCAGCCATGGAGCCCGTTAGGATCCGGAACGCCCGTTCCGTTCCGTTCCCCCTGAATGACATCACTGGCTACGGTGTGGTGCTTTGTGAAGGTGACGACTTGGGGATCTGCATTTGCTGCAGTTCCACTCATCAGCTGGCACAGAGATGTCTCCGCAGCACTGCAGGGCTCTACTGGGGACGCCAAATGCTCTACTACACGCCAAATGCCGCCGTGTCGGCCTCTGCTCCTCGCACCCTCCTCCCCTCCACACTTCCTCTCCCAGTCTGTCCCCCTCCTCCTTTTCCAGGCCAGAGAGGAGGAGGAGGCTTGGAGGCAAGCAGGGGGGCACAGGTGAGCACTTCCCCACCAATCTGCTCCTCCGAGACAACCCTCTCAGTTGGCCTCGTGGATGAGCCGGTCTCGAAGCCACCCCGGCCCCCATTGCAGTTGTGGCCTTGCAGCTGCCAACCAGCAGCAGCTCCAGCTTAGGGGGAATCTGGGGCAACAGCCGCTGCGAGAGCCCCCCCCCCGTGCTGTCGGAAGTGCATGAGACCATAAGAACATAAGAAGAGCCCCGCTGGATCAGGCCAAAGGCCCATCTAGTCCAGCTTCCTGTATCCCACAGCGGCCCACCAGGTGCCCCAGGGAGGCATGAGACAACAAGACGCTTGCATTCCGTTGCCACTCCCTTGCACCCGGTACTCTGAAGTAGCCCACCACCTTTGAGCATCTTCTTTGCATTTTCTTTCTCCACTGAGGGCATGGAAAGCCACTCCTAAGTGGGCCATGCCGGGCAGGAAACAGTCCCTAAGCCGTCCCCCCCCCATCCTGACTGCTCCTGATTTAAGCCTCCGGGTGTTGTCCGGCTGCTGGCTGTGGAGCGTCCCGGCTGTTTGAGACCCAGCTGGCCCCCTCGGTGTGGAAGATGCTCCCCCGTCATCCTTCCCTCCTTACAGCCACTTCGGGTACCATCCGCCACACCTGCAGAGGCCAGGAGACGTGCCCATCCCTTCCCACCCGGCAGGGGCTGAACGGCTGGACGGGGGTCGCCCGCAGTGTACCCACCGGCAAGCGCATCCTCGCCCTCTCGGGAAGCCCTGCGGCCCGCGGGGGCTCGGGAACGCCTCGTGGGCTCTCCAGCGTCCCTCATCGCGACAGCAGCAGTCCGTGGGGCGAGGGCACGAGGAGCCTCGGTGGCCCTGCCCCCCTCCCCGGTCACAAAGTGCCGCTTGTGCCAGGCCTGGGCCGGCTGCCCAAAGTGACCTCAGGCCCGTCACACGGAGCAGCGTGCAACTCGCAGCCTGGCGCTCGCAGGGAGGGCAGGGGAAGGAGAGTCCCAGGAGCTCGGCAGGGCCCGGAAGGGGGACCCAGCACCCGACTGGGTGCACCCCCACAGCCCCCCCAGATTGCACTCCTGGGGCCGGGGGCAGAGGGGAAACCTCAAGGCGTTAAGACAGCCTTGTTGGGTCCCTGCCCAGAGTCCCCACCTCTTCCCACGGACTCAGGGTGGGTGGCAACAGGTCCATACACACCACCACAAAGCCACATGTCCCCGCACTCTCTTCCTGCGCACTGCTGAATGCCAAGCCCGGCTGGAAGAGGCTGAGGGGAACTGCACACGGGGCGAACCCGTGGCTCCCAATTGGGCCCCCTGCCTGAGGGCTTCCTGCCCCGGGGTCTCCCCCTCCAAGAACATCCTCCAGTCTGCTACGCAAGTTGCCATGAAAACGTCTTGGAACCTTTTGGTCCAGGAACTCACCTGCCCTTTTCAAGCGCACATTTTGACGGCTCTCCATCCCACCACAGAAGGTCCGTCAGGGGTTTTCATGCATCTCTCTAGGATTCCACAGACCTTGGCTGTCAGGCCGGGCCCCCCGCAAAACCGTACGTCCAACTGGGCCCCCAGCTCTTAAGGCCGGCCCTGCCTGCCTCCCATACACACTCGTGCAGAAGCAGTGATCAGTGGCAATGATCACTAGTGCGGATTCACTGCTTTCCAGGATCACCATAAAAAAATAAATAAATCAGGGAGTGCCCTGGCTGGACTGCGAACGGTTAATGAACAGCTCCCCGAGGCCAGACGGCCGGCCCCACACGCAGGGGAGAAGCAGAGGCAGAAGCAGGCCGGATCACAGAGCCACCTGCTCTCAGGGAGACACAAGGAGGAGGCTGAGGAGATGCAGCACAGGAACAAGCAGCCATGAATCAGCACGTCTGCCATTCGTCACAGCGGCTCCCTGCTAAGGCCACCACCCTCCGGCACCTGAGACAGGTGAATTGACACCTGCTCCCTCCCCCTACCTGATGGGGCACCAGCCTCAGCTCTTCCCAGCTGGAAAACAAATTGGGAGGACAAACGCACCAGGCACCAAGGTGGTTTCAGGCGGAGTCTCGGGGCAAGACAGAGGACGGCCATTCCAATACTTCTTTTTTAAAAAGAATCTTTGCCACCATGTGGTATAGAAACCTCATTCCTAAAAAAAGATTTTGTTGCTTCTCAAAAAACTTGAGAATTCCAAACAGCTCAACTTTTGCGCGAGTGTCAGTGCTGTTCCCGCACCTGTTTCTGTTTCCGACAGAAACCTGAGTGAAGATTTAAATTATTTCCTGTTAGGAAATTTAACAGGAAATTGAATTATTTCCTGTTAGAGCCTGTTAGGGCTGCCAAGAAGCCATCGCTTTGCCTTGCAATGAGGGTGCAATCCTAACCAACTTTCCAGCACCAGGGTAAGGGCAATGCAGCTCTGAGGTAAGGGAATAAATAAACACACCTTGAGGAGACCTCTGTGACTGCAGGATGCAGCCTAAGCCCCTTTGGAACAGCTCGAAAGCTGGTTTGGATTGTGCTCTAAAGAAAAAAGCATTCCATACGGCAGTGAAGAACACCCTCCTTTGTGGTCAAGATCCTTCTCACCAGCAAATCCTGTTCAGAAAGCTCCCTTCCCCTGGTCACTGAACATTTCTTCCTTCCAGTTCCCTCTTATTTTGCTTTTGTCTTTTGCAGCTTGGGACGTAGGGATAACTTGCCTCGTGAATATCCCCCCTTAATTATCCTGAAGAAATGTCATTTCTTTCCACCTGTTGGCCTTGCTCTATTTTTTAAATTCACTATACTGCTATTTAAAAATGAACAAAAATTCTTGTTAGCGCCCCAAATGGCAAGATCTGAATTAAAAAAAGAGGGAAGGCACTAAAATTAAGTAATTTGTTCTGGATTCCTCAGCTGTGATCAACAGACAGCTATAAAATGGGCAACATCTGCAAACAGGAAACTCTTAATGAAAGGCACAGAAGTCTTAAATGCCAGCACCCAAACTAGATTGGATAGTGCTACAATTGCCTTTTATTGACCCTTCAAAAAAAAAAAACAACTCAGCATAAATCAAGTCTGGAAAAAAAAAACCTGAAGGGGCCAACTCAGAAATCACTAGACTTATTAAAGTTGACAGTCATTGTCTGGATTCTCAGCAGCGAGTAAAAATCTCTCTACAGCAGTGGTTCACTTTAGCGCCGGGTCCCACTTTTTGAAATGACAGGATCAGGACCCAGCTATCTTTACGAAACTTTTTAAAAAGTGATCTAAAAAGAATTTCTGGAGGAAAGGTCCATCGTGGGCTATAGGATTGTGCAACCTCCTTACAAAGGTGGTGGGCTACTGGTACCGGGTGCAGGGGAGTGGCCACAGGATGCAAGCATCTTGTTGTCTCATGCCTCCCTGGGGCACCTGGTGGGCCGCTGTGGGATACAGGAAGCTGGACTAGATGGGTCTTTGGCCTGATCCAGCGGGGCTCTTCTTATGTTCTTATGTTCTTAAATAACTTTTTCTTTATTTACAAGTATTATTTTATTCATCTACTTGCATTTCTCGCAATGAGGCAGCCCTAGCAAATAGCCTCAAAGCTTAAAGTCTTCACCTCTGTCATAGACCAATTTGGTCTATGGGGAAAAAAACCCCAGAAAAAAAGGTATTCAAACCATCAGAGAATCAGGTGACAAGCCGCGATGGGTGGGTGCCACCCCCTGGTCTAGAAGTGGGCTTCCTGTATTTTGCAGGGGCGCACCAGGTGCCTCAGGGAGCCACACGAGACCAGAAGATCCCTGCATTCTCTTGCCATCCCCTTGCACATGGCATTCTGAGGGCACCGACTTCGAGAAGCAAGAGGCTGCCCGTACCCGTCAGAGCTCGTCACCTGTGACGGCCTTTTCCTATATAAATCTGTCCTGTCCCCTCCCATTTGAAAGGCGGCCAGACCTTCAGGTGCCTTCCTCACCACATCCTGTGGCAAGGATTCCCACAGTTAATAACACTCTGGGTTGAAACATGTTGCTGGGTAAGGGGTGGCGGAACTGGAGGTGCCGTCTCAGGCGTTGGACGTCTTGGGCCAAACAATGTCACTTAACCCCTGCTAAGTGGGCAAGAGGCACTTTTTCAAGTGGTGCCCTCTTATATTTAGCAGGGGGAGAGCAACTGTCCCTCTTCACCCCAGCACAGTGTCTTTCTCGTGGCTGTTGCTGGGGGTGTTCTCCATTCTTTTAGATTGTGAGCCCTTTTGGGACAGGGAGCCACTTAACTTTAATGTTATTATTTGCCTGTAAACCGCTTTGTGAACTTTGTGTTGAAAAGCGGTATATAAATATACCAATCAATCAATTGATTGATTGATTGCCCTTGGAGGCTTTTTCCAGGCCCACAGCTAGTGAACCGAGAACAAAGCATTCTTTCCATGAGTCCATGAGGCCAAACACACTGACTGCCTGGGACATTTTCCCACAGTACCAGAGATGTGGACACCCATCACACCTTCTTGTGGCTTTTGGACCTGAACCCCCCCCCCAAAAAAAAAAACACCCCGTCCTTCCATGGATCACAGATGAGCCCTTGGGTCACAAGAGCCGGGAGCTGGAAGAGGCTCCCACAACGGAAGGCGAGTTTCTCATAACTCAGGTTAATGGGTAGCCAGTTAACGAGGCCCTGCGCTTAACCAGGTGTCATTCATGCGCTCATTAACAGGAGCAAACTGCACCTTGCAGGCAAACATGTGTAAAGGACTCCCTTTTTGTTCCAGAAAATACTACAACCCAGGGTTTCTCAAACTGTGGGTCGGGACACAATTTCTGCCAGGTCCAGCAAAGCCCCCCCAATGATCACACAGGTGATGGAAGACCAGACAACAGATTGCCTCCAGCGCTGAGGCTGTTCAGAACTCAGGGAGCGGCTAGCACCCCTGCAAACCACTGAGCTCCTGCAGTTTGCAAGTCTGAGTAAATACAGAGAGAGAGAAAGTCTTTTTTCTGGTGTTCCCCCCCCCAGTGCGTCAATGACAGGTCGTGGGGGGGGAGTGAAGGCTGAGTCACATCACTAAGCCCCTCCAGCCTGAGGCTATTCATTAGGGCTGCCTCATTGTGAGAAATGGATTTAGTTTTTTTGTAAATAAATAAAATATAAATACAAATATTTTCTTTTTTTTTTTAAGTCTCTTAAGCTAGGTGGGTCCCCACAGGGTGTCATTCTAAAAACTGTGTCCCAGTGCTAAAATAGTGGGAAACCACTGGTGGGAATAGTGGGAAACCACCACATCAGGAGCAAAAAAGCACAGACACAGGGATTTTTTTTGGGGGGGGGGGGGTGCTTAGCCCTCTCACTTCCGGCTACCTTCCCACTCCAGACCACCCCCAGGAGCTGATATTTCTTCTTCACAAGGTTCCACTTTCTCCTGCAAGCTGCAAACTTCAACCCCCATGGCTCAAAGCTGCATAAGGAAAGTCTCTGAGTAATGATATGAGGAGAAGCTGCTTAGACAACTTTCCCAGGCCAGTGGTGACCAGAGGCAAGGTCTTCTTGGTGGTGTTACCTTTCTCCTTGCAGGGAGTTTGTGACACTGGGGCACAATTAAAACCGGAATCCCAATGAAACACACAATTACAACTACTTTGTAGAACGAAATGAAACCACAAAACTAGAATATTTCTGACCGCGAACAGACAGCTCAGCAGGAAGAGGCTGCCCCCTAGTGGCCACTACCGGCCCCCAGCCAACTCTGCTCACGGCCGTCAGTGTGAAAGGACCGTGAACTGAGTTCCGGGGCCCACCTGCGTCAGAGGAGGCAGCCTGGGACTCCGTCCTGAGTGTACACCCCCCAGCCCCGCCGCATTGGCAAAGAACAGGCAAATCTGCCCTGCGGTGCCCACGACTGGAACTGCAGCGAGTTGCCCAAGAAACAGGCAGCGCGCACGCCACTCTTCACGTGGCTCTCAGAAAACAGGCTGGCTGAGCTCCTTTTGGAGTCACAACTGGCATAAGAGGTAAATAAGACATGTTCAGGCTTCACCAAGCGGGCCCTGGGCATCCGCGGGGAGCCCTCCGAAAGGCACTTCCAGGCTCAGCCAAAAACTGGACGTGTCATTCAGGAGGCTCCGGCCAGACCTCTGAGGCACGGGGAGCTCCTATGTGGTCGTATATGTGGCCTTTCCGCACCTCAGAAGGTAGCCAAAGTAATGCCATAACGCTGTGTGTGCGAGTCTCCCCACTCCCTGCGGAATGTGCTGAAGCAGAATACTTCCAGTCAGCGGCGTCATGCAGCCAGAACGCTGGGTGGGAGGAACGGGTGAGCGGCAGCCCGCCCGTTGCGTACCGCTCCATTTCGCCATCTTCCCCGCCCCCGCGGGAGGAATGGGTGAGCGGCAGCCCGCCCGTTGCGTACCGCTCCATTTCGCCATCTTCCCCGCCCCCGCGGGAGGAATGGGTGAGCGGCAGCCCGCCCGTTGCGTACCGCTCCGTTTCGCCGTCTTCCCCGCCCCCGCGGGGGCGGGGAA
>JAJKFI010000140.1:1159496-1191012 GCA_029204185.1 Lerista edwardsae
GGGGGCAACAAGCCCCAGCCGCTGAAACACAGAGACTGAACAAATGGCACCCATGATGGATGAAATGATGGGGGGGAATGAATAATGTCATGCTGCTGCTGAGTCCACAGCCAGAGGCACGGGGAGGGGGCATTTGCTGGCGGTGGCTGCCTGTGGCAAGATCCCCGCAAGGACCTTGCAGCAGCCCACACTACACATCAAGACACACCCCAGGGGGCAGGATGGGACTGACCTCCGAGAAGGGTGCACAAACGTGGTCCGCCTTTCGGGCCAACCAAACATTTCTGCTCACCAAGACCCAAGAGGGAGGCCTGAGTGGTCCCCTTACCGTGCACCTCCAGAAGAGGCACTCATCAGCTCCCCTCTCCAGAACTGGCAGTGGTGCACGTGCAGAGTGCAAAAACCAGCCCTCGCCACTTCCTCTACAGCTCAGGAGGGGTGACAGGGACTTGCTTAGCCTCTCAGCAAGCTGAGAGCCAAAACAACCCCCCAGCGCTCCGTGCTCCAGGGCTGGGGAAGGATCCAGATCACCCCTCCCCTGAGACTATCTCAGGACACATCACGTGTGGTGAGCAAAGCGTGGCTTTTGGCAGTGCCCTCCCGTTCCCCCCCAAATTCCCCCCTCCCGTCCCAGCTCTGGGGCTCCCAGCACACAGCTGTGGGGGAGGGGCAGGGGACTCACTCGCTGGCTTCTGGGTGCCAAAATGCAGCTCCAGGTCGAGGTACTTGACCATGTCGCTCAGCTTGTCGTAGTCGGAGTCCTCGCCAAGCTGCGCAGAAGAGCAGGGCACGGATTACTCAGGCTCGCAAGGCTTCAAGTACAGAGGAAGAGAGCAAACCGGCCAATGCCGCCAGACTCCCAGCCCAGCCGGAGGCCGCAATCCTACGCACACTTTTCCTGGGAGTAAGCCCCACTGAACACAGAGTAGGCATGCCCAGGCTTGCACTGCAAGTCAGACGGTTAATCCTACTCAGTTCAAGTGATGTATTTCCGGCAACAAGAGAAATGCAAATAGTGACACATCAGAACATAGGAAATCTACCTTGCAATGACTGCAGTGGGCCATGGGGCAGGGCAACTTGTGTCACTTTGTTTGTTTGTTTGTTTGTTTGTTAAATTTATACCCCGCCTTTCTGCCCAAAGGCACCCAAGGCAGCATTACAACAATTAAAATACAATAAAATCATTATGTAATAGTTAAAAAACAATAGTTAAAACAATAGTTTAAAAACAATAGTTAAAACAATATTAAAACAATTAAAATTTGAAACAGCCAACCCCGTGGATCATAAAGTATAAGGTAAAGGTTTCCCCGCAACCGAATGGTCTAGTCGTGACTGACTGTAGGGGGCGGTGCTCATCTCCGTTTCAAAGCCTGTAGAGCCGGCGTTTTTGTCCGATCATGTGGCCGGCATGACTTTACGCCGTAGCGCACGGAACGCCATTCCCTTCCCACCGAAGTGGTCCCTATTTATCTACTCGCATTTTTAGGTGCTTTTGAACTGCTAGGTTGGCAGGAGCTGGGACAAGCAACGGGAGCTCACTCCGTCATGCAGTCTCGAACTCCCAACCTTGCGGTCGAAAGCCCAGCAACAGCGGATTAACTCGCTGCGCCACCACGTCCCTTCCCATAAAGTATACAAGAGTGTAAAAAGAGGATGCAAAAACCAGCCAGGCTGTCAACAACGAAAAGCCTGCTGAAGCACACAAACCAACAGTTAGCACTAACCCCCTGAGTTTCCCCCCCTCTGCCTGGCCATGTTGCCAGTTCTCCAGGGGACTCGGCAGAGGTGTCACAAGGGTCTGCGTCACGCGGGGTGAGAGCCCACTGCGTTACTCCCGTGATGGATCCCTTCCCGCAGCAGACGGTAGAGATGACAATATCCTATGTGCAGCCTCAATGTAGTGGCGTCACCCCCATTCACTTTATTTATTTATTTAAACACAGTGGTTCCAAAATTGTGGGTTGGAACCAGTGATGTCATGCAGGGGGAACGCGGGGGAACTCAGTTCCACTAGTTAAAATTAGGGCTGACTCCGCCCACTTCACTCTCCTTCCTCCCCCCTCCCAATTCCTCTGCAAAGAACTTTTCTTCTTGGTTGGCCGGCACTCGGAGGGTTAAAGGGAGCGACTCCGGATTCCTAGGGGGGCGAAGGCAGTGATGTCATTCAGGGGGAACGGACCAGAATGGGCGTTCCGGATCCTAACGGGCTCCGTGGCTGGTTCCGGGTTCCCGACAAGTGCCAATCAAAAGTGAGTTCCTGTTCCTAAATCATTTGAATGACACCACTGGTTGGAACCCACCAGTGGGTCACGAAACACCCAGAGCAGCCATATTGAAAATACGGGAAGACGGGATACTGGAAACGGGGAGGGCTGTGTAGCTGTTTTGCTTGTGTCAGGCTGTAAAGAGGCTTTTTTCTTTATGATTCACTTTGCTGTTGGAAAATGACTGAGAAACAGCCCAACTTCTTGCTGCGTTCTCAGGAAAGCGGCAGGCTCTGGCCTCACGATGACGCACTTCCAGGCATGATATTACTTCCGGTGGGTCCCGGACAGATTGTTATTCTAAAAAGTGGGTCCTAGTGCTGACAGGTTTGAGAAGCACTGCTTTAACAGGTAACAGTACAGGTCACCCGGCAAATCAGTCACAACAAAAAACGAGTGGCCAACTTGATGCCACTCACACACAGCAGGAGAAGAGTCCTAATATGAGCTCTGAAGCAGGGAAACGAGAGCTGACTCATACTACCACCTCATTGGCTCCCTGCTGTGTCTTAATAACACCTCATTGGCTCCCAGAACAGCCTCACTGGACAGTTATCAGTTAAAGAAATCCACTTTTTGTTCCTTAAAGGCAGATGTGTTTCCAGTTTCTGGTTATTTGGCTCCAACTTTTGCCAGAACACAGAGATTTCAACCCTGTTTCTTTCATTGCATTCTGCATGAAATTCTGCATCAAATGATATATAACATGGTGGTATTGTCATGGAGATAGAATCACTGGAGACGGCATCCCTGTTGATTTAATAGGAGCCCAGTGAAGCCACCTCGAGTAGACAAAAATGGCTGACTCAGATCATCGCCGTGAGGGAGGATTGCCGTGAATTAGTATACTCAAAACAATCCTGATTCCAAGCATTTCAGATTGCTTTGCTCGTACTGTTTAGGACTGAATAAAAATAAAAACTTATGAACATAAAAACATAATTTTAACATGGAAAAATTAATCTTTCCGTGGAAATTAAATCCCATTTTTCTGACAGCGATTCGCACACCCGTATGCAGAACACGCAGGCATGCTTAAAGAGGTTGAGATTAACTTTTACACACGTGCAGGGAGATCTTTATTCGTGAACTCGCGGCAATCCTCCCTCACGGCGATGATCTGAGTCAGCCATTTTTGTCTACTCGAGGTGGCTTCAAGAAAGTGACGTCATGCCGTCTCTAGTGAATTCTATCTCTATGGGTATTATTCAAAAAGCCCAAGATAGCCACAATGTTGGCCACTAGTGGCGTCACCCACTGCGGGTGGCAGCTGGTGTGGTCTGCACCGCCTGCGCCCTCTAGTGGTGCCCCCGGCTTCAGGCAGCTCCCCCCGCTCACCTGGCCCCAGATGGTGCCTTCGGAGTTCTCCACTTGCTCCCAGCGCAGCCTCTTGACGCTCATGTGGTTGGACTCCGTCCTGCGGTGGGCCATTCCCGGCGGCCCCAGCGGAGGCACACACGGCACAGGTGGAGGCGGCGGTGGCGGCGGTGGCGGCAGGGCTGGCTGCGCGTGGCTGGCGGCGGCGTTGGGGTGGGGAGACGGAGAGGGACCCTTTGGGAGTCCTGCACCCCTGCAGTCCTCTTTGGGCTCGTGGAACTGCAGGGGAGGAGGGGGGGGGGGGGGGCTGAGGGGGGGGGGGGGGATGTGGTCCGACAGGGTGGAGTAGGTCAGGGAGCTGCCCTCGCTGCTGCTCAGGTACTCGCTGGCGCTGCTGAGGTCGTTGGCGGCGTAGCTGGCCTGGTCCTCGTGGAAGCTCATCTGCAGCGGGAGAGGGGAGACACTGGTGGCAGGCAGGCTCAGAGCCCGGGGGGTCCCTCCCCAATGGGGGGGCCCAAGGGCAGATCTGCTACCTGCTCATAAGAAGCGCCCTGCTGGATCAGGCCCAGGGCCCACCTAATCCAGCTTCCTGGATCTCACGGGGGGCCCACCGGATGCCTCGGGGGGGGGCCCCACAAGATCCCTGCATCCTGTTGCCACTTCCTAGCACCCGGCAGTCTGTGGTATCCTACTTCTAAAACCTGGAGGTTGCCCAAACCCATCACGGCTTGTAAGCTGTGATGGACTTTTCCTCCATTAATCTGTCCAATCCCCTTTGGAAGGCCTCCAGGCCAGGTGCCATCATCACATCCTGTGGCAAGGAGTTCCACAGACCAACTGCACACTGATTAAAGAAATATTTTTTTTTCTTTTCTTTTGGGGACCAACCCCCCAAAAGCCAAACCTTCCCCAAAGGTCACTGCCAGGCTTTGCAATCACCTGGAGCCTCCAGGTTCCCCTCGAGGCCACCCTGTGGCTGGTCTCCAGTCTTGGTTTTAGTAGCAGTAGTTTTAGCAGTAGGAAGACCACCTTCAATCAGCCAATCCCCCGCCCCCCTGGCATTTAGGAAAAGAGGCCCAACCTTTGGGGCCAAAGAGTGCAGCTCCCAGTCAAGCTTCCATCCTGGCATTTTGCGGGACTGAGCCGGCCCCTCTGTGGAGATGAGCTGAGGCGGGTGCCTCAGGCGCCAGAAAATGGAGGCGCCTGCCTCTGCCCACCCACCCACCTGCATGGCTCCTCCTCCTCCTCCTGCTGCTCCCTGCATGTGAAAAGGAAGATGGGAGCAGAGCCAAACAGGCAGCCTGGAGGAGAGCTGGAGTGGTACAGCCCCCTCCCAGCAAAGGGTCATACCGCAGTCAGGCCTCTACCACAGAGAACGGGTTCCCTGCTAGGAGTGAATTAAGGTGGAGGCAGTCCAGCCCACCACTCTCCTCTCCGCCACACTTCCTCTCCAAGGAGGAAGTGGCCAATTGCCACCCAGCGCCTGGCCCCCCCGCGAGAGGCCATCGCTCCTCAGGCGTGAGGGAGGTCTCGACCCGTCCCTGTCCTTGCAGAGCCAAGCGCCGCCCCGCACCCCACCTCCTCGTAATCGTTCTCGGGCGTGAGGAAGTCGTCCACGATGGCGACCCGGTGGCCCAGCTGCTCGCTCAGGGCGTCCAGGAAGCGGTCCGTGTCCCGGCTGCGGGGCGGGCGGGAGAAGGTGAAGAGCTTCTTCCTCCGGGAGAGGGGGCTGAGCCCCGCGTAGTCCGTGTGCTGGGGGGACAGGGAGGGGCTGCTGTCCAGGCTGACGTAGGGGTTGGACTCTGCGCTGCCCGGGGAAGGGAGGCTGCCCTGCGAGTGGAAGTAGCAGGGCTGGGCCGTCGACAGCGGGGCGCCGTGCCAGGAGACGGTCGTGCCTGCCTTCCGGGCGCCTGCGGGAGACACAAACAGGGTCCCCTGAGAAGCCGGGATCGGCACTCTGGGCCCTTCTGACAAGCACCCAAAGGTGCCGGGCTCGCCTGGGGAGAGGACGTCAGCATATCCCGCTGGGCTCTTGCACAAAGTGGCAGCTGGAGACGCTGCCAGGATTCGAACCCAGGCCCTTGGGCACGCCAAACGGCAGCTCCACCCCCGAGCGACGGCACAGCCTTTGGGCCAGTGCCCCCCCCCCCCCCCCCCCCCCCCCCCCCGGGGCCCCCCAAACCCCCCGGTTCTCAAGACCCACCTCCGGGATTGGCCTGTTCCGGGCCCGGAGGCGACGCCTTGCGCCTGGCCACATTCCCCAGCTTCCCTGCAAGGCCGCCGGTCAGTCGGGTTTCCAGCTCCGCGTAGACGGCCGACATCTGAAAGCGGACGGAGGAGGTACCTGGGACGGTCAGCAGGCAGCCCCCGGCCTCCGAGAGCCCGCCGTTTTGCCCCTGCACAGCCAGCGAGGCCTCTCACCATTTTGGGGTTGGGCATCTCCGGAAGGGAGGTCCCGTCACCCGCTTGCCTCTCCCCAGAAGCCAGTCGGACGGGCATCTCGCCAGCTTCGCTGGGGCCTGTTGGGGAACGAAAAGGGGCTGATGCACTGGGGGTGCGTGGAAACTGTCATCTCTCTTTTAGAGCAAGATAATAATAATAATAATAATAATACATGTATTTATATACCGCCTTTCTTAAGATCACTAGATTTCTCTAATGACTGTAACTCAAGGCGGTTTACATAGGCAGACTTTTATTCACAAACCCGAAGGTTTTTACAATTTACAGAAATGTTCTATCTTTCAAGAACAACACTCATACAGATCTTTCTTTCTGGATTTAGCCTTCTTTCTTAGCCACCCGTCTGTCTTCTGCTGGCTGATAAGAGGCTTCCCTGCTCCTACCAGAGACGCAGCTGACTTCAGCACACTCCTCCTCCCACGAGGCAGCTGGAACTCAGCTTTTAATCAGCTGCAGTTTGCAAGGTCTGCCGCTCACAGAGACTTCCGGTAGTCCCGAGCTCACGACCTTCAGATCTTCAGCTGTTATCTTCGAGCAAACAGAGGCATTAACCCTCTCGGCTAAATCTTCTGCCCACAAGAACAGCCCCATCATGGCCTGTAACCTGTGATTGACTTTCCCCCTCCATCAATCTGCCCAAGCCCCTTTTAAAAGCATCCAGGCCTGATGCCATCCCCACATAACTGTGGCAAGGAGTTCCACAGACTAATGACACTGTGGGTCGAGAAATATCTTCTCTTGTCTGCTCCAGTTCTCCCGACACTCAATTTTAGTGGAGGAGCCCTGGTTCTGGTGTTAAAAGTTTCAGGATTTTCATCACAGCCACCGAGGAGTGGGCACATCAGGACGAGACATCAATAAACGACATCAGAGAGGACGAGACATCAAAGTAAGCCAGCGAAAGAACCCTCTCGCGGCTCTTGCTACCCAAGAAGGAAGAGCTCAGGAAGCAGCAGTAGTTGTGCGAATGCTTCAACTCTGTGTCCACGGGTACACTACTGACACTGCACACAAGAGGAGACCCAGGATGGCGGCTTCACTTCCTCCAGCAGCCCAGCTGTCTCTGCGTTCCAAGAGTCTGTGCAGCAGAAGGGGTGCCTTGCAACAGGGAGGGAGGAGCCCCTCTCAGATGGCCAAAATTCCTGGGGAGCACCTTGGGATGCACCCTGCCCAGCGCCACTCCAAAAACTAGGGACGCCCCAAGTGTCTGGAGGGGGGAGGAGAGGAGAGAAGCAGGGAGTGGACCTCCCGGACAGTGGCATCTAGGCCAGGTGCCATCACCGCATCCGGTGGCAAGGAGTTCCATAGGTTAATTACGAGCTAGGTAACGACTATTTCCTTTTGTCTGTTCCAACTATTTCCCATCAATCAGATGGGCACAAGCGGGGCTGAGCAGGAAAAGAACACCCTCCCGCTTGGGCCCAGCTACCTCCAGGGCCGCTGTCCTCTGGGCTGTGGGCATGGACGCTACCCCGGCAACCTGGCGTCGATCGGACGGAGCTGCGGTGCCGTTCCTCAGCCTCCGGATCAGCTGCGGCTGGAAAGGAGAAGGCAGCCTCCTCACATGCTGAGCCCCCAGGCCCCCATGGGGCTGAAGCCCCCCTTCCCACCAAAGTTCACAGTAAGTCAGTCCATCGGCTGCAACCTGAGTCCTGAAAGGGAGGAAAGGACCAAGTGCATCACGGAGAGTAGCAGGGAGTCCTCCCAGCAGAGGAGTCAGGGAAGGGTCTGATCGGATTGCAGAAGGGGCCCAACACCTACCGCAGAAGCCCCCTTCCGAAGGCTACAGCAGTACCGCCTCATTGCACGTTTACTCCCCATCAAACAGGGCACCAGCTCACCACTTAGAACATCAGAAGAGCCCTGCTGGATCAGGCCAAAGACCCAGCTAGTCCATCTCCCTTCATCTCACAATGGTCCACCAGAGGCCTCAAGGACAACAAGACAACAAGACGTCTGTTGGACCACTGTGAGACGAAGGGAGATGCCTGCATCCTGTTGTCACCCTCCTGCACCTGACGTTCAGAGACAGCCGACTTCCAGAACCGGGAGACTGGTATACCCATCACGGCGTGTAACCTGTGAGGGCATCCAGGCCAGATGCCATCACCGCATCCAGTGGCAAGGAGTTCCACAGATTAAGGACATGATGACTAAAGAAACATTTTCTCTTGCCTATTCTAATTCTCCCAACGCTCTATTTGAGTGACTGTCCCCTGGTGCAGGTGTTGTGTGAGAGGGAAAAAAAACTTCACTCTCCCCATCCCCTGCATAATTTTGCCCATCTCAGTCATGTTCCCCCCTCAGGCGCCTTTTTTCTTAACCAAAGAGCCTCTGGCTCACTCTCTCTCTCTCTCTCTCAACTCGTTGGCTGCCAGGTTCTCTGTGTTCAGGTGATGGGACCAGAGTTATCCCAAAAGGCAGCTGGACACATTCCGACCGCTTGGCCAAATTGCGCACTTGGGGTGCTTGGTGTCGGGGCTTTAAGCACCACAACAGCCCCCCAAAGGTGCCGTCTTTCCCTGGCACTGGAGACGCTCATTGGCGCAAGCATAATCTCGTTGGCGCAAACACAGGCATTTGCTTGTAAATAACCGGCCCCGTGCCGAAGATTAAAGCCTTTCATTCTAAATTTACCCTCTGCTCGGGCTGTCGGGATGCAAAGCCCACAATCCCCCCCGACACACACAGCTGGTGTCCCCGTTGCCACAGCAACCGCAGACAGCAACACACAGGAAGAAGAAGTAGGTGTGAGCCCCCTTCCCGGCAGGGACACGGGTGATGCGGTAATAGCACCCTGCCACTCTGCCACACTCACTGGCACCTTCCCCAACGCAGCCTGGGCAGCACATCTTCCTGGGTACTCACACAGAGCCTTGACACGATAGACACCGGAGAGCAGCACTCCCATGGCCCACCATAACAACATCAGAAGAGCCCCGCTGGATCAGGCCAAAGGCCCATCTAGTCCAGCTTCCTGTATCTCACAGCGGCCCACCAGGTGCCCCAGGGAGGCATGAGACAACAAGATGCTTGCATCCTGTTGCCACTCCCTTGCACCTGGTACCAGTAGCCCACCACCTTTGTAAGGAGGTTGACTCAGGGAGCACACTGGACGAACAGCAAGACCCCTGGCAGTCTGAGGCCGCCTGCGTCTCATGGCTTGATGGACTCCTCCATCCATCCATCCATCTGTCCGATCCCCTTTTCAAGGCATGCAGGCTGTCAGATGCCCTCACCACATCCTGTGGCAAGGAGTTCCACATGTGAATTCCGATCTGGGTCAAGAACCTTTGTCTGTTCTGACTCTCCCGTCCGTCAATTTGGTTTGGGCTGTCCCTCTGGTTTTGGCGTGGTTGCAAGAGGGAAGAGACATTTCCCGCTCTCCATCCCAAGCGCTGCGCAACGTTAGACGTCTGGCTCCTGTCCACCCGGCCCTTTCTAGACCCGAGAACCCCAACCTTGACCACCTTTTCTTGCCAGGGAGGGGCTGCAGCCCCTGACTCGCTCCAGTTGCTCTCTCGCTCTCTCGAGAGACATCTCACAGGCAATTGCAACGCACTCTCTCGGCCCCTCGGGTGGGGCACCGCAGGTTGCCCACAAGTGCCTAAAATGCAGAGGCCGGCCTCGGGAAGAGGGGGAGGAACGTCTGGGAAAATGGGCCCGCTCCGCCCTTTGGGCGCGAGCCCTGCTGCGCATCCTCGCCGCCTTAGCAGAGCTTCCCAGGAGCCGGCCAGCCACCGTTGCCCGCGCGGGCCGGCTGCCGGGAGAGGGGCCACTCACCCGCCATGGTCTTGTAGCCCAGGAACCTGGCGATCTTCTGCTGGCAGTGCTCCTGCTCCTCGTAGGTCAGCAGCTGGTAGATGAACTGCCAGATGACTTGCTTGGAGGGGCTGTCCAGGACGGGGAACACGTCCACGATCAGCGTGTCGATGTTCCTGGGGGGGGGGGGCCGCAAGGAAGAAAGCCGTGGGGGAGGACTGGGGAAGGTTTGTGCAAGGCTGCCAGGCCGCCCGTCTCTGAACCCCCCGCTGCAGAGAAGCAAGGGGGGGACGGTGGGGGTGCCTTTCCCCCCTGCTTGGGGCTTCCCAGAGGCCACTGTGGGAGAGAGGATGCTGGACCGGACGAGCCCCTTTGCCCCGATCCAGCCGGGTTTATTTGGCTGTTCTTAAAAACGGAGCTCAAATTCTTAAGCAGAGCCTGCTCTCTGGGCCTGGTCTGGGCCAATCAGGGTGGGCCAAGCTCCCGCAGGCTGAGCTGGAGAAGCCCCCCTTGGAGGGGAAGCCCCCCTGCAGCCCCCAGGCTAAGTCAAGAGGCGTTCGCTCCTCCTAGGAGGAAGTCTGAGAAACCACCCTCGAGCCTTGGAAGCTGCGGCGGGGCCCCTTGGAAACCTTATTTTGCGGGGGGGCCTCAGCTCACCGCCAAGGTTCGCAGCATATTAGAGAGATAAATAACATTTATTATCTAGACACTCTCTCTCTCTCTCTCTCTCTCTCTCTCTCTCTCTCTCTCTCTCTCTCTCTGTCTCTCTCTCTCTCTCTCTCTCTCTCTCTTAGAATGGAAAGCAATCAAAATGTGTGCACAAAGTACAAGTGAGTTCATGGATCAAAAGGTTCTAAGATGTTTTCATAGAAACAAAGAAAAAAAATAAAAGTGTGGATTCCTTTGGAGAAGGGACATAGTTACAAAACTGCTTTTTCAGTGGCTGTGAAATGATTTAGTTTAAAAAAATCATTTTCACTCTGGAGGGGGGCCCTTAGGCATAAGGCCCAATTGGCCCATTTGACTTAAAGGCAGGCCCTGCCGGAGGATTCCCACTAGCCCCCGCCCCAACTCCCCCAGAATGAACACGGTGTACAGAAATAACTATTGGACCATTCACATGGCTGCACATTACTCCCTTTTAACCAAAGAGGAGACACTGACTCAAATGTCTCCAGGTGCCCTCTCCCTTCCAAGCGGAGAAACTCCGAGCCTCGCTTACCAGCCTGTGATTTTGAGCCCCCCCTTTCCTGTGCTGATGGGGACAGGTGATGGCACACAAAAAATAAAGGGGAGCAGGCCCTGCTTCTCCCCAACTTGCAGAAATTAGGTTTACGAAGCTTTGCGCTGGGGCAAAACGTCACTAGGATCCGGCTGCTGCTAAGGGCAGAGGAGCAGGGCCTGCGAAAAAGGTGGCGACACACTCCTCTCTGCTCTGCCTGGTCTTTCCAGACACAGAAGCCCAACGTGGGACTCCCAGCCCTGGCCCTGAGCTTGGACCCTCCGCCCACGACACGGACCGAGGTCCTCGGCGTGCCCCGGCGGTACCTGTGCTGGAAGAAGCTCTCCAGGGCCTTGCAGGTGGTGTAGCGCTCGGGCGGGGTCAGCAGGTGCTCCAGCTGCTGGTGGAAGGTCCGGCCCTGGACCCTGATGCTGGAGGGCAGGATCTCGGCCACCCACTGCAGGGACGTGAGTGCCGAGGAGGAGCTGGGGGCCTCCGAGGTCTCGCCGTCTGCAGGCCAAACAGAGCCGAGTGGCCCGAGTTGGTGGTGGCTCAGGTTTTCCCATCGCCCTTCCTCCAAGGAGCTCAGGACGAGGCCGCCTGCGACTGCAACGTCTTGTGTCCGTGGTGCAAAACCCGACGCGCAGCCCCTTGCACCGTCACCTGCTCTCACTCTCGTCCCCAGGGACACCCCCCCTCTCGTTTGCAAAGGAACCAGTGGGAAGACACGGCAGAAAAGGCTCTGGCCGAGCAGCCCTGGGACACGCTCGGAGACGAAGGAGGCCAAGCGGCAGCACTTCGGCACTCGCGAAACGACGACGACCGGAAGGAACCCACAGTGCGAAATCAAAGGTGGCGCCCCACCCCCACCCCACAAAGCTTACTCCAGGGGCTGCTCAAAGGCAATTGTGGCCTCTCCGCAGTGGTGTCATTCAAATGATTTAGGAACAGGAACTCGCTTTTGATGGGCACTTGTCGGGAACCCGGAACCAGCCACGGAGCCTGTTAGGATCCGGGACACCCGTTCTGGTCCGTTCCCCCTGAATGACATCACTGCCTTCGCCCCCCCCCCAGGAATCCGGAGTCGCTCCCTTTATCCCTCTGAGTGCCAGCCAACCAAGTAGAAAAGCTCTTTGCAGAGGAATTGGGAGGGGGGAGGGGGGAGAGTGAAGTGGGCGGAGCCAGCCCTAATTTTAACTAGTGGAACTGAGCTCCCCCACGTTCCCCCTGCATGACATCACTGCCTCTGCCCCTTGGAGCAGACTCAAGTCCCTTCTGGGCAGGCCGGTGGACCTCTCGCCATCTGCAGTGCATCCACTGACTTTTTCCGAAACTGGCTGACCCATCTTGGTTCCTCCTAAGGAGCCCTGGGAACTGTGGCTTTGTGGCGGATTCCCACGGATCCGTGCCTCCCGGAGTGTGTTCCTTGGAGCTCTGTGGCTCCCCAGGGAGAGCGCTGTTAGCAGTGGAAAGCTGCTCCGGGCCCTTGAGTTCCCCCAGGGTCTCTGGGGCCAGCAGCGAGGAAAGCACTGTGGCTGGGAGAGGAGGCCCCTTGCCTCACAGGGAGGTGACTGGAGGGGAGGGGAGGAGGCAGACCACTGGTCTGAAAGGCGTGGGAGGGGGAGGTGTCCACGGTGGCCCCCAGCAGTGCACTGTCTCCACGGCAAGGCTGCCAGTCCGAGCCCAGCGACCCCAGGGTGCCTTGTGGGCGGCAGGAACAGCCAGTCTGGGCAGGCTGCAGCCAACTGACCCTCAGGCCCAGTTCCTGCCCATCACTCCCTCAAGCCCTGGCCTCAGGGTTTGCTCCTAAGGCCACGCCGTTCCTCTGCAATCGCCTGCTCCCCACGTGCCTCTGGTTGCACACCTGCTTCTGGCTGCCGTGAGCCTCTGTGGCTGCCTGGGGGGGGGGGTCCTCTGCGCCCAGCTTTGCCATCCCCAATCCTGAACTCAACATCACCTGGTCTGGGGTCACTTCTGAGCTGCTTGGACGGCTCCTCCCTCCTGTGCCCCGGAACTGGCCGGCCTGGATGGAGCCAACCCCCTCTGGGAGCCGACCCCTCCCACAACCGCCTCTCCGAACGCTCAGCCAAACACTCACCCCCTGAGAAGCTGACAATGCCTTCCTCCACCACGAGGGTCGGCATGGCCCCACTGCCCTGCAGCATGGACACCACTTTCTCGTGGGAACAGTTCCTGGGGAGGAGGGAAGAGCATAAGAACATCAGCAGAGCCCCTGTGCAGGATCAGGCCCCACGGCCCATCTGGTCCAGCTCCCTGCATCTCACAGCGGCCCACCGGATGCCTCAGGGAGCACACAAGACAACAAGATCCCTGCGTCCTGTGGCCACTCCCTTGCACCCGGCGTTCTGCAATGGACTTTCCCTCCAGAAACTGGTCCAATCCCCTTTTAGAGGCTCCTAGGCCAGATGCCTTCACCACCTCCTGTGGCAAGGAGTTCCACAGATTAATTATCAGCTTTTGTCTGCTCTAGCTCTCTCAACAGTTATGGTGGATGTCCCCTGGTTTTGGTGTTGGGTGAGAGGCAACAGAGCATCCCTGCACACACTCTGTCCATCTCACTTGGGCACTGAAGAGTCCAGGCTTGCATGAAACTCCAGGAAGATAATCAGGGGGAGAAGGACAGGAGCTACCGCCTCACCCAGGCTTGCATGAAACTCCAGGAAGATAATCAGGGGGAGAAGGACAGGAGCTGCCACCTCACCCACCTCATGTCCAGCCCATTCAGGAACAAAACTCTGTCTCCGGCTTTCAGGGACGCCTTGTCGGCCGGGCTCCCTGCAAGAAAAAAGCAGACATTCAGGGGTGTCGGCTGCACACACAGGGCCTTCAGAGTGTCTGTTGCACACCAAACAAACAGAGCTTTTGGGAACCTGCAAACACCAGTTCAGGTAAAGAAAACACAACTGGCAGCAATTTGCAGGGACCCTCGTGTCTTCGTACCGGGTAGGACAGACTCAATCCACACAGGGGCATGTCCCCGCAGCGTGAACCCAAAGCTCCTGCTGCCCTTGTAGACCCGAACGGTCCTGGGGGAGAGAGAGAAAGGTGTTAGTCCTCATGGTGGTTGGGATGGGCCAGGCTTGAAGGTGAGTGTGAGCCGTGCCTAGTGGAAGAACTCCAAAGCACAGTCAATGCCCTCCCTTGACAACGCCAGTCTTGCGCCCCTCGGTAGCATTCCTAGAGGAGGGCAAAATGCAACGTTTGGGGAAAGCGGCCCCTCTCCCTCGCCTTCACAGCCATTTGCGGCAATACAATACTAACACGTAGAACAGGAAGTGTTGTTTGTTCGTTTGTTTGGCCATCCTTGCTCTTCTGCAAGCATAAATTCATTTTTCCACTTTTCCGCCAAGGAGCTTTGAGTAGCAGGTTCTCCACCTCCATTTTACCGTCACAACAGCCCTGCTGTGAGGTCCGTTACGGGCGACCGGTCCCAAGTGCAAATTACGAACCTGGATCTGCCCGTCCTGGATCCAACAGTCCGGCCGCAGTGCCAGGATCTCCTCCTGGCTTCACGGCTAACCCTCCTGACAACCCTTGCTGCGGGCTCGAGAGGCCCCAAGGAGAGACGCTGTTACCTGCGCGCCGCCCCCGAGCCCACATTGCTGGCGACCAGCGACGCCGTCTTCCTCAGGCCCTTGCCGTCCTCCTCGCGGCTCCGCGGCACCGAGCTGGCCCGCGTGGAGACCAGCAGGCGCTCGTGGTGGTCCTCGCTGCGGCTGCGCCTCAGGCGGTGGGCGGGCTGCTCGCTCTTGGCGCGGCACAGCTTGCTGATCAGGCTCTGGGACACCACCTCGTCAAAGCGCTGCCGGTGCTTCCGGGGGATGAAGATCCTGGGGAGCATGACAAGGGAGGCGCGTTACGGCAGTGGCGGAGGGGCTTGGCCAAATTCACAGCCCTGCAAAGCCGAGGGGTAGAGAACAAGCCGAGCATCTCGATGCACACATTCAGAAGGACGTGGGGGGGGGAGCAGCTCCCCCTTCTCGCCGACTCCCAGCTGTTGCACTGTTCCAAGAGCAATGCCCAGCTGCTGTCAGGAGGTTGATCTGCCCAACCCATGGAATAGAAGGAGAAGAAGACACTTTTCACGGCGGGTCTTTGCTACTGGCTGAAATTTGGTGTATCCAGTGGTAGAGACATCGCCACGTCTCCTTCCTCCTGCGTAAGAAGTGCAGCAAGTTTGCATGTCCATGGATGTGTGTGTGTGTGTGTGTGTGTGTGTGTGTGCGTGCGCGCGCGCGCGCATGTGTGTGCTTATGCTTGTGTACGTGTGCGTGACACTGGGGTTTGCAAGCCTGCTGGGAAGCAAGCAGCGTTTTTAAAGCTGAACGCCCAGATGGTGTTTCCGTCTCTTTGCTACAGCCTGACAGTGAAATCACACTGCCTCCCCCCCCCCGCTTCCCATACCAACAGCAGGCATCTCCCCAGCTACTGGCACACAGGACTGCAGCCGCCTACGCCAACCCTGCCCACACAAGCAGAGCAGCTGAGGACGCTTCCGTCAGCCTACTACACATTTCCCCAGGAGCACCTCCATGCCCCAAATCATCTTATATCACAGGCAGTGGCATCACTGGGGTGTGTGTCACCTGGTGCGAGAACTCATTGCATCACCCCCATGATGAACCTCCTCCTGTACCAGACCATACAGAATAAATTTCAATATTATACACAGAGCCTTATTAGGGTGGTGTCACCACCCCCCATTCACTTTCTTAAGAACATAAGAACATAAGAAGAGCCCTGCTGGATCAGGCCAAAGGCCCACCTAGTCCAGCTTCCTGTATCTCACACCGGCCCCACCAGGTGCCCCAGGGAGGCATGAGACAGCAAGATGCTTGGATCCTGTGGCCACTCCCTTGCACCCGGTACTCTGAAGTAGCCAACCGCCAATGTAAGGAGGTTGCACAATCCATCATTGCCTATAGCCCACGATGGACCCTTCCTCCAGAAATCCGTCCAATCCCCTCTTAAAGGCATCCAGACATGATGCCATCACCACCTCCTGTGGCAAAGAGTTCCACAGATTAACTACCCGCTGGGTAAAAAAGCACTTCCTTTTATCTGTTTTAACTCTCCCAACCCTCAGTTTTAGCGGATGCCCCCTGGTTCTGGTGTTTTGAGAGAGGGAAAAGAACATCCCTTTATCGATCCTATCCCTTTATTCTTCCTTTATTTTACCGTAGAACAGTACTATACAGGTCAGCCACCCAACAAATCAGTAACCAACAAAAAACCAGTGGCCAACTTGATGGCACTCACACCACTGCAGAATTCTAGTACGAGCTCTCTGAGACACGGGAGTGAGAGCTGATACAGACTAAGCATCTTATTCATTCCCTGCTGTGTCACAACAACACCCCACGGGAACTATCAGTCTCATGGGTCAGTTTGGAGTTCAGGAAATCCACTTTTTGCAACACAAGGAAGTTGTGTTTCCTTTTTCTGGTTACTTGGCTATGACACTGGATAGAATAAAGATATTTCAACATGGTTTGTTTCACTGCATTCTGCATTAAATTCCACATCGCGTGATATATAACATGGTGGTATTATTTGAAAATACCAAGATTGTCACAGTTTTGGCCAGTAGTGGTATCACATACACCCTGTGTGTCACCGTGGGATCCACACACCCTAGCAATAAATACCACTGATCACAGGCACTGTGTGGCCAGGTCAAGCATTCCATACTGTATTCAGAGAACCCCAGTGCCCCCCCCATCTCCAAGGCAGCTCCCACACTAGAGACCTTTCGTGCTGCCGAGATGCTGCCTGTCTGCAATGAGCTGGAAGTCACATTTAAGCAACGCTTCCACACACAGCACTTAAGAGCTCTAGCCTATGCACACATACTGTGTTCAGTGGGGCTTATTCCCTAGAAAATGTTATAGGATCACAGCCTTAAATCTTCTAGTAAAATTTTATCCAGCAACGCTCTAGTTTCTTCTACTATCTTTACTCACCTTTAGGTGATACTTTTGTTGTTGTTGTTGTTGTTGTTGAGTCGCTAAGTCGTGTCCGACTCTTCGCGACCCCCTGGACCACAGCACGCCAGGCCTCCCTGTCCTCCACTAGCTTCTGGAGTTCCCCCAATTTCATGTTCGTTGCTTATTGTTCTTTGCAGCATCGCACTTTCCTTTCGCTTCCAGACACATCCACAGCTGAGCTTCCTTCCGGTTTTGGCCCAGCTACTTCACTCTTTCTGGAGCTACTAGTACTCGTCTTCTGCTCTTCCCCAGTAGCATGATGGACACCTTCCGACCTGAGGGTCTCATCTTCCAGTGTCATATCATTTAGCCTTTTAGTTTTGTAATCCATGGGGTTTTCTTGGCAAGAGTACTGGAGTGGGTTGCCATTTCCTTCTCCAGCGGATCACGTTTAGTCAGAACTCTCTACTATGACCTGTCCATCTTGGGTAACCCTGCATGGCATAGCTCACAGCTTCATTGAGCTACTCAAGCCCCTTCGCCACGACAAGGCAGTGATCCATGAAAGGGAGGTGAAACTTACTTTCATTCAAAAAGATCACTTCCAATGTTAGATTAAAATCTTGGCCGTTACTATGCTCTGCTTCAGTGATGAATTGTCCTTGAATTGTCCCTTGTAAGGAGGTTTGCCTGAGTGTCAGTTTCTGTTCCCACTTGCGGAGGTTACTACTTTCCAGGCCCTCTGGCTTTCTTATTGTAAAGTGGCATTATCTTGCTATTCAAAACATTGAAGAACAACATGAGAGAAAAATCACTGATTAAACCTCCCCTCTCCCACGGGAACAGAAACTGACATTAGACTACTGGAGGGGCAATTAAGGGGCAATTCTTCAAAAATCCCACAACTGGGATCAACAAGAAGCATTCAAATTGTAGGACGTGCAAACAGAAAACTGATGCTGCAATCCTATCCAGCATCATATCCAGTAATTGACTACAATGGGACTTACTTCTGAGTAGAAATGCATAGGAGTGGGCTGTAAATAACAAGCTGAGAACCGTAAACAGTTACCATAGTGCTCCATCTGACTACGCTGAACAGGGTGGTACCATGACGTATTTTATTTTTAAAACTTGGCCATGAACAAGAGCTGAGAAAACCTGGAAAGACAACAACAGATTGCGATGATCTAATGATGGCAATCTGAATTTTCTATAAAAAGCAAGTGAACAAAAGATGGCAATTCTAGAGGAAAGGGAACTCAAGAGCTGCTCTAGACTGTACCGTTTTCAGATTTTGCTTTGCACACCCGGTTTTTCCAGCTGGAATCTGCAAATGGCAGCAGTGCCCACTTGTCTTGGCAGGCACAAGGGACACCGTAAAGTATGTTTACTTTAACATCCCCTGGACTGCAAGGAGATCCAATCGGTCAATCCTCCAGGAAGTCAAGCCTGATTGCTCCCTGGACGGACAAATCCTGAAGCTGAAGCTCAAGTACTTTGGCCACCTCATGAGAAGAGAAGACTCTTTAGAAAAGACCCTCGTGCTGGGAAAGACTGAAGGCAGAAGGAGAAGGGGGCGGCAGAGGATGAGATGGTTAGAGAGTGTCACCGAAGCGACGAACATGAAACTGGGCGAACTCAGGAAGCTAGTGGAGGACAGGGAGGCCTGGCGTGCTGTGGTCCAGGGGGTCGCAAAGAGTCGGACACGACTTAGCGACTGAACAACAAAGTATGTTTGGACCACCCTCGGAGTCAGAGAGGCCAGAACACAGACATGTGCCACCCTCCCTGACTCCGAGGGTGGTCCAAATGCACTTTATGGTGGCCCTTGTGCTGGCCAAACTTTGCTGGCCTAACTGTGCTGGCCTACTATCTCCATGTTAGGATTGCGCTCTTAAGCACAGCAAATCAATACTTTTTACGTGATGACGCCAAGGTTTTGCACAAGCCCCGTTAATTTCAGTGCTACGTGTGCCTAGAAGGCAATTTCAGGAAATGATCCCCCCCCCGTTGTCTCCTCTGTGCAGGAAGGGACACCTTGAAACAAAGAGCCTTTGTGCGAATGAAGCTGTCCCTTAACACTTGGATTCTGCACAGCTGAACTCAGCTCATGGCAATTCTCCTCGGTGCTTCCCGCTCCCCAACCCAACAGGCCAGTTGCGATTCTTATTTAGCATAACCCAATTAGGTGAAAAGCACCAGAGACAATCAGCCAGGGAAAGAATTATTTAAGGAAGGTGCAGAATTGGAGCAATCCGTTTCTACAGAATCCAGTCAAGTGTTTTGTTTTGTTTTTAAGGTCAGGAGTTGCAGAACTGGTCCAGACCTCCTGGTGCTCCTCTGCTCTTCCCACTTCCTG
This sequence comes from Lerista edwardsae, assembly GCA_029204185.1. Lineage (NCBI taxonomy): Eukaryota > Metazoa > Chordata > Lepidosauria > Squamata > Scincidae > Lerista > Lerista edwardsae. Next base: position 1,178,841 of record JAJKFI010000140.1, read on the forward strand.
GATTAGGACCGGACAGTGTCTGGAAGTGTGGAGGGCAGGAGAATGGTGCCAACCACTCCGAGTGTGGCTGCTGGTTGCCAACCCATTGCCTGAGGCAACTGCCTCAGTTGGCCTCATGAACGGACCGGCCCAGAAGACTTGATGCACAGGACTGTTTTTTAAAAAGCCACTACAGGTAGCTTATCCAGACATCCGAAAACCAGACTGTTTGGAAATCCAGACACCTTTGTCCAAGACTTTTTATAAAAACTTTCTGCAGAAAGAAGGCCTTGTGCTCATTCCCACGTACAGTGCCGAGATAGGCTGTTCTGTTCTCTGCTCTGTCGTGTGTGCCTATACAGACACGGCTGAAAAAATGTCCAAGAGGCCGTCTGACACTCAAATGAGGAGCAGTGCAAAGAGCAAGAGGAAGGGTTTCTCATTGCATTTATTGCAATTAGGCCAAAATCCAGACAAATCTCCCATCCCAAGCAGTCCAGATATTCAACCTGTACTGTATTCATGGTTGTTCAGTTGCTGAGTCGCGTCGGACTCTTCGCGACCCCCTGGACCGCAGCATGCCAGGCCTCCCTGTCCTCCACTAGCTTCCGGAGTTCGCCCAATTTCATGCTCATCGCTTCGGTGACACTCTCTACCCATCTCCTCCTCTGCCGCCCCCTTCTCCTTTAGCCTTCAATCTTTCCCAGCACGAGGGTCTTTTCTAAAGAGTCCTCTCTTCTCAGGAGGTGGCCAAAGTACTTGAGCTTCAGCTTCAGGATTTGTCTTCCAGGGAGCAATCAGGTTTGACTTCCTGGAGGATTGACCGATTGGACCTCCTTGCAGTCCAGGGGACTCTCAAGAGTCTTCTCCAGCACCATCATTCAAAAGCATCTATTCTTCGGCGCTCTGCCTTTCTTATGGTCCAGCTCTCACAGCCATACATTGCTACTGGGGAAACCAGAGCTTTGACTAGGCAAACCTTTGTTGGCAGGGTGATGTCTCGGCTTTTGATTAAGTTCGCCATAGCTTTCCTCCTGAGAAGTAAATGTCTTTTAATTTCATGGCTGCAGTCACCATCTGCGGTGATCTTGGAGCCCAGGAAAATAAAGTGTTCTGTATTAAATAAAGTATAAAACTGTATTCATAGGCATAGCCATAGTCATCGAACGTCAGTGTGAAATGATAGTTCCTAAGCACAGGAACATAAGAATCGCCTTGCCTGGAGTCTCAGCACACTACATTGTGAGTGTTTTACAGTGTGCCCACAGCAGCGCTGTGCTGTTGCAGAACCGCATGGCGACCCACTGCGGCTGGAGCCTTTCCCCGTCTGCCCCCTACATCTGAGCCCACAGGTCCTGTGAGCTCTCTAGGCGAACGGCTGTGGACACACCTTTTCCTCCACGCATGTCTCAGAGCTGCTTCCCCCTTCCAAAGGTCTGGGAAGGCGGCGTTGGGAGGGGGGGGGAATGAACAGTGCGGGATTTTTCAGAGCCTGCTAACAGCCTGTGATTCCTGATCCGTGGGGATGAGCCCGGGAATTGGCACCGCTGCTGCCCGGCTCATGCCAGAGACCGGATTGTGCACCTTGGACAAAAAAACCAAGCACGCATTTTGCAGGCATTTGCTTTCAGATCACACATGTGCTACCTGGCATGACCCCGTAGGAGCCAATATCTACAGCTGGACTCTTCCTGCATGTGGACTGCTATCATGCTTCCGGTTCAGGGCCTTACCCCAAACAACCTGTGCGCCCCAGCTTCGGCGCTCTGGCAGCTGCTCTCCCAGCTCTGCTTATCGCTGGCTTATCAAGCGCATCCTTTCTGCACACCTGTCCCCCAAACCACTGCCTGTCCTCGATTCCATCCATCCTGCTCCATTCGCTCAAGCGTGTAGGCGGTGAACCCCTGCTCCCCTGCAAAGCTTCTTGGGTGAGTCTCTCCCGTCCTGGCCTACCTTGCAGGGCTGTCGTCAAGAGGAAGAAGAACTATCCCTGCCTGGACCACTTTTGAGCTCTTTGTGGGCAGACAGAAGACGCATGCAACTGCTAACCTCACCAATGTCACAGCCCAATAAGAAGGTGCCCCACATTGTCCTACTGAGTGGGGAACGGAATCCACATCCTTCTGCGCCAGTCCAAAACCCGGGAGAGCAAGTGCTCTCCTTCAGACTCAGATGGGCAAGGCAGGCACCTGGGTTGTTTTTTTCAAATCATTGCAAAATGGGAAAAGTGAACTCCTGGTCATCTCTCTTGTGAATCGCTCACCCAAGTGGTGAGGTGTTCAGGGACAAGGAGAGTACAGGGTTAATTTTACTTTATATGAGAGAGAGAGAGAGAGAGAGAGAGAGAGGAGCATGCACATGCACATTATCCAAACTGATGCCCGTTCTATTTCCAGACTAGCAAGCAGCACACGGTGGAAGCAAGTCTGCTCCCACAGCGAACAGGACAGCCACAAACCCTGCATCGGGTTCCCTAAACCAGCCCCTTACAGCCCCCCTTGGCCGTTCCAGTCCAGCTAACGCCCCCCCCCCCCCGCGCTTAGTTCCTTCTGCTGGACACCAACATTCAAATGTCTTCAAGTCGCTCTTTTGCTCTTCCCACTGCTAGGAAGGGGTCCCTCTCCAAAGGGCAGAAAAAGAGCTTGGAGGAACATGTGCCCCCTGCCTTCTTGGCACCCGCAGCGGACAGACCAGGCCTCTTGGAACAGAAGCAAGAGCTTCAGCAAAGGCCAGCCAACAGCCATACCAAGTTCACCGCCAGAGACGGCCGCGCAGATAAATGCCTCCTCATTTCCCAATGCAATTCCCAAGAAAAGAGGCTTAAACGCCACCAAGAGGGAGATTCCCCTTCCCAATGACAACTAGGATGAGGGTATTAGTCATTAAAACGGACGCCATGCACTATCAACAAATAATGTACCGGAATTGGTGGAAGAAGCTCCGGTCCTTTCCCATTTTAAGTGGAGCTGAAAGGTGCATTTCTGGTAGGGTTTATTCTCCTGATGACTGGAGACCAGGGAGAATACGTGTCCAGACCCCCATCTCACGGCATCTCTGACTGCCGGACTGCTTGGATCCAAGAAGGCTTTGCCTGACCTGAGTCGCCACCCGCAGAGACGGAGGCTGGGCACTTTCCAACCTGCTTCTCCAGCTGCCTTTCATTGCTCTCCGGCTTGGCCTCCTTGCCGGGAACTTCAGGCAGGTTGCCCAAAATAGCTCCAGCCCGTCCAGGCAGCCGTTTTCCTTAGGGGCAAAGGAAGGAGGGCACTGATCCTGCCTGTGGTCCGGAGGGGGGGGGAGGCTCTTCCGAGGGTGCTAATTGGTTGCACTCTGCAACTATCCTGCAATCCCGGAGAGAAGTCTCCCAGCTTCAGAGCAGTAGCAGTCTTTCTAGAAGGGTAAGAAAGACTGAGGACAAGAGCCCCCGGGCGCGCCCCCCCCCCATGGGAGAGACCTGGAGAGAAGACCAGCCCCAGGGCCTTTTCGCTCTGAGACTGAGTCTCTTCCTGCCCTGCTGTGCTGCTGAGGTGCACAGTCCAGGGGACTGGTGAACTTCCCTTGCATCCGCTAGCTTGGATTTCGTCTCTGCCAGCAACTGAACGGATAACAGCCCTTCTGGTGGGGCTCAGCTGGATGGAGCCACCCCACTGCGGGGGCTCAGGGAGAAAGTGCCTCCCTTGCTCATGGGGTTGCCAAAAACACATGGGGAGCCGCCGGCCATCCAAAAGGGCACGACCCAGACTCCAACAAAGGAAACCCCTGGTGGCATTCACAAATATACAATCAGGAAACAGACACAAAGCAACAAGAACAGCAGTTCAATCATTCAAAATTTGCAACTCTTGTTTCTCAGTGACAAATGCCGGAGTGACAAACTGTAGCCTTTAAGAGATCTGGCCGCGCTGGACAGCTAGCAGGAGAGAAGTAGCCATCTGTCTAAGGAAGTCTTGGCATTCTGAGGCTAATAGTAGCTGGATGTCGGCATCATCCAGATTCTGTAAATATGGTGGCAGATAGAGATACAAATTGTCTGCCAAAGCTCTCTGCACATAGGACAGTGCAAAAGAATATGCGATAAATTCTCAGTAACTCCCTTGTTACGTATACACAAATCCTCTTTGCCATCAACTGCAGCGCTATTAAAGTGGGCTTTTAAGACATTGGAGACATCACATCTTGCTATTGTAATGTAATTCTTAGAGCACAATCCTAGGCCGGCACAATTAGGCCAGCAAAGTTTGGCCAGCACCAGGGACACTGTAAGGTATGTTTGGACCACTCTCAGAGTCAGAGAGGCCAGAACACAGACATGCGCCATCCTCCCTGACTCCAGGAGTGGTCCAAACACGCTTTACGGTGGCCCTTGTGCTGGCCAAACGTTGCTGGCCTCACTGTGCCATCCTAACTCAAGTTAGGATGGCACCCTAAATTAGATACAGATACTTCGGCTTGCAAGCATAATTGTAGATGTAGAGGCAAACATACCTCAGCAAATAACTCCTGCCTCTCAATGTCGAATAACAGAATAAGATGCTCTCATTAAAAGTACAGCACCCAAAATATCAGCAGGAAAGCCCATAGACTGTATTTTATGCAGAAACAAAGTAAATTCCACTGGCTGAACAGCATCTGAACTAATAGCTCGGAGTAGGAGTGCCCCGTTCAGCTGCACAACACACCCAGAGCCCGTGTTTAAGAAACCTGGCCCAGGCTTGTGCCTTCAGACATCTTTGTCCCATCTCTAGACACAAAGCGGCATATGGGACACAGTGTGAGGTTCCCATAATTTTGTACAGGAAGTTTGATTGGGTTCTCTCTGCCTCGATGTCAAATGCAGGTAACCAAATTTGCATGCGAAACAGAAGCTGAGAGACAATCTTTGCGTTGAATATGTTAAAATCAGCAGGGACAAATGAGTTGCCTCTGGAGTAGAATCATTATTTAATGAGGGTAACGACTGGCTGCATCTGCTGACAAGACACCACCTGTATCACCTGCCTAGTACACTTTGAAAGTGACGATCAAGTCAATTTCGAATAAAAACACATAACGCCGCTTTCTGAGGGTTGGGAGAGTTAAAACAGATAAAAGGAAGTACTTTTTTACCCACCGGGTAGTTAATCTGTGGAACTCTTTGCCACAGGAGGTGGTGACGGCATCTGGTCTGGATTCCTTTAAGAGGGGATTGGACGGATTTCTGGAGGAAAGGTCCATCGTGGGCTATAGGCAATGATGGATTGTGCAACCTCCTTACATTGGTGGTGGCCTACTTCAGAGTGCCGGGTGCAAGGGAGTGGCCACAGGATGCAAGCATCTTCTTGTCTCATGCCTCCCTGGGGCACCTGGTGGGCCGCTGTGAGATGCAGGAAGCTGGACTAGGTGGGCCTTTGGCCTGATCCAGCAGGGCTCTTCTTATGTTCTTATGTTCTGTATTCGTAACTTTTGGAAAACACTTAAAACTCGCGAAATTTAGAACAGTTTTCTCCTATTTAGTGGGTAACCTGGCCCTGCCTTGCCTTTACTTGCCTTTATGGGAGCAGGTGTAGGACCTCGATAGCATCCCAAAGTGATGCTATCACTCTGAGAGAGAGAGAGAGAGAGAGAGAGAGAGAGAGAGAGAGAGAGAGAGAAATGGATGGTTTTATCACGGAAAAACCAGCTTAAGCTTTCCTTGGACCCGCTGCAGGATTAAAAACACAACACTGGATCGGATTGCGCACTGGAGGAACAGGCTGCAGCCCAAGGGGGGCTTTTTGGGACCAGTTCAAACCACGAGTGGTCAGTCTTGGCACAGAGACTCTTGGGCACGCCAGCATGCCCAGACTGTGACTGCCCTCCTCCCAGGGAAGAGTCCTCAGACAGCAGTGGTGAGCCGTCACTGGTGAGTGGTAAAGGCACTGCTGCCCAGCGCACAAGGCACTTCTGATCGGTCAACGTTTGCATGACAAAACCCAACAAAAATCCATGGAGAGAGACAACCGTGGGGGGGGGGGTGTGGGCACTCTGGGCAAGGAGGCCTCCCTTGCCCAATCTTCTGCTCGCTGCAAAACCTGCCTCCTGACAGCAGGCGCTGCAATCTGGCCCAGCACCCTCCTCCCCACACTGTCCCCACCACATGCAAGGCAAGAAGGCAGAAAGCCCCGGCAGTGGCAGATCGGGGGGGGGCAGGGGGGCACGAGCCCTGGACACTGTCTTGGGGCCGTCTAGGGGGGCGCCAGTGGCCCCCGCAACATTGCACGGATAGACCTGGCCTCCGGAGCCCAGATCTACCCATTAGAAACGGCCGTGGGTAGACCTGGGCTCCCTACCCATTAGAAACAACAGCGGAGCCCAGATCTACCCATTAGGACCAGCCACGGGTAGACCAGTGCTCCACAGGTCTCCGCAGGGTAGATATGGGCTCTGCTGTTGTTTCTAATGGGTAGGGAGACCAGGTCTACCCGCGGCCATTTCTAATGGGTAGATCTGGGCTCCGGAGGCCAGGTCTACCCAGGGCTGCTTCTGGTGGGTAGACCTGGGCTCCCATGGGGGCGCACTTCTATTGGGTGCCCCGGGCGCCATTTTGACTAGGTCCGCCCCTGGGCCCCAGACACAGCCGATAGGGAACCCTTGCTAGAATCATCTCCTCCATTAAGATTGCTAATCCCCCTTCCGAGTCATCTCAACCAATGGCTGTCACTACATGTTGTGACAGGGAGTTCCACAGGTGCCTCATTCAAAGGACTTTCTAACATCAAAAAGCTTCTTCTGGCGATGGTACCTTCAGCAGCCTGGTGGGGAGGGGGAAAGCTGCCCCATCTATTTGGGCAACCCTTGACGTTCCTCACAACTCCAGCCCCGTGACATCCTTCCGCGGGAGTCGATGGGACCCTACTGGTTCCAATGGGAGTCGGTGAGAATTGCGAGGTGGTCCAAGGGGTCTGTGGTGCCAAGGAGAGTGCTTTTGCACAGTGCCCTGAGCATGGGTGTGCTCATGAGTGTGAAACTGAAAGTGACTAAAACACCATAGTGACCTTGTCTTTCTACAGATATTCCCCAGTGGTGTCGCGAGGGCACCTGATATCGGGAGCCCATGAATTTTTAACCCCCTCCATACAACCACTCTTCCCCAACACCCCTTCTGGAAGTGCCTTTCAGAGACCTTCAGAGGCCCAGGGAGACCACACACAGGGTGCAATCCTAACCTGGAGCTGGGCCGGCACAGTTAGGCCAGCAAAGTTGGGCCGGCACATGGGACACCGCAAAGCTGTTTGGACCACTGTCGGAGTCAGGGGGGATGGCGCCCGTCTGTGTGCTGGCCTCTCTGACTCCAAGAGAGGTCCAAACACACTTGATGGTGTCCCTTGTGCTGGCCAGACTTTGCTTTATTTACCTCAGAATGCCAGATACAAGGGGGTGGCGTTTGGACCACTCTTGGAGTCAGGGGGGATGGCGCCCGTCTGTGTGCTGCCCTCTCTGACTCCAAGAGTGGTCCAAACATACTTTATGGTGTCCCATAAAGGCACCCCCCCTTTGACACCCCTTCAAGGTGTCCCAGCACTGCAGGGGGCTCTCCTCCGACACTGGTGACCAAGCGGACGAGGGAGGCAGACAACAGCTGTGTTGCCCACCATGGCTCCCCTCGGCCCACAACTGTCTCCCACGCGCTAATCCACCCATGGGGCACCCATCTTCTTGCGTGGCCATTGAGCACCCTCCGCTGGGGCCAAAGGGCAAGAAGAGATGCCCGGGGTGGGGGTGGGGTGGGCTGCGGCCCGGTCTGCTAAGGGGTGACCTTCCCAATTCTCAACTAGGAGAACTCAGCCCCTGTGCGCCGTCCCTGAGGGGCGGTCAGTTCAATTGGAACTCCGGCAAATGGCAGAATCTGCCAGGATTGGTGGTGGCTGGAGAAGGAGGGGGGCTGCGGAATGCGCCTTTCAGCAACCGGAGAAGGTTCCATCTTCCCAGCTCAGGTAATTTAATTCGCACAGATCAAGTGCCTTTTCACCTTCTTTGTCTTCCGAAGGGCGGTTCGGGCATCAGGAGAGACAAAAAGACTGCACGGAAAGGACTGGGAAAAACAGGCAGAAAAACTGTCCCTACCCGCCCCTCTTGCAACAGGCCGACAAGGCACGACCAACGCGTGATGTTCAGGGGCAAGCTGAGACTCGAGCCTGGGGCTGGCAGCTCACGGCTTCTGCTCTTCAGCGGGATGCTGTTGAGTGGGGGTCCCAGGGCCGGCTCAAGACATTTCAGTGGGCGAGGTGCCCCAAGGCCAGTGATGTCATTCAGGGGGAACGGACCAGAATGGGCGTTCCGGATCCTAACGGGCTCCGTGGCTGGTTCCGGGTTCCCGACAAGTGCCAATCAAAAGTGAGTTCCTGTTCCTAAATCATCTGAATGACACCACTGCCCAAGGCATTTACTCGTGGCGCACCAGGGCCAGCCCAGAGGGTGACTGAGTCCCGTGCCTCAGGCAGCAAATTAACCGGGGGGGGCGGGCACTTTGGCTAGCCCACTCACCTCCACTGCTCATCCCCCCGCTGCTGGATTGTGGACTCAGCCACTCCACAAGCAGGAGGTGGCGACTCTAGTGAGACGTGGCCACCACCGGCTCAACTCATTCCCCCTCCACCAAAGGGAGGGCAGGTGCCCCCTCCTCCTTTTCCAATCCAGGGAGAGGAAGGAGAAGCAGAAGCGGTGGAGGCAGGGAGGAGGACAGAAACGGGTACCCTCCCCCCACAAACTGCTGCCTGATGCAGCTGCTTCAGCTGGCTTCTTGGATGGGCCGGCCACGCCCCCCCCCTTGGATCAGGCTCTCCCTTTGGCTCTCTGCAGACTGCCAGCCAGCTTGCGCCAGTCCTGGGAGCCAACGGCCAGAAGTCCGACTCTCACCAACGCTTTGCAATTCCAGCATCCCGAATCTCGGAGGGGGGGCAAACCCCCCCCAAGCAAGTGCCTCATTCACAGCTATTTGCTGCAACGCCTTTGAACGGGGGCACACCAGCCCAGTGCAGGATTTGGGGTCCCTCAGAAAGACCCCCTCAAAAGTAGAGCCCCCTCCCCTCCCCTTGCGAAGTCAGTGCACCGTTTCACCACAGGCAGGAGAAGGGATGCTGCCAGGCTCAGGAGAGGGCAAGAGGGACATCTCTGTTTGAGGCAAGGGGAAAAAAGACTAAGTCACCGTGGAAGCCCCAGCGCCCGACTCCAAGGGGCCGGTCGTCGGTCGCCAGCTTCAAAGCGCCCGTCCCCCGCGCCCACCCGTTCTGCTGGCTTATTTGTGACCCGTCCGGACTTTCCAACTCCAGCAGAGGTGAAATGGCAGGTCAGAGTTAGGCTCCCCTTGGCGCTGACACAGAGGAAGAAGCGAAGATGCTCTGCGGAGCAAACGGTTCTTATCCGCTCCAAACCTGCCAAGGCGTCTCCACGATTCCTCCAAGCCTCCCTCCCTCAAGAGAGACCCACTTTAACTCGGGAGGGAGAGAACTTGCTCATGACCCTGCTAGCTGAGTCTCTGGATAAATGGATATATTGCCCAGATACTCCAGGGCAGAGGTATTTAATAATACTGGCAAATTAATTTATCTTCACTGAGTGCTGAATCGAGACATAATGGTTATCGTTACGATTTTATGCCGATTTCTTCCATACTTCTTGTGTAGACCCTTTCCAATTTCTTTTGACCAATCTGTTATTCCATGAATTGGCTTTTTCTTCCCAGGCAGTTTCTTGGTCATGCGTACGTCTAATGTCCGTCATTTTAAGATTTTTAGCAGCTCCCTAGTTTTACTCATGACTTGGTTTTCAATATGATTCAGTATGTCTATTTATTTTTACATTTGAGACTTTGCATACTATGGTCTTATGTTTTCCCTAACCATTGTCTTTGCGATAAACACTGGGTATTTCTGGCCTTTGACCGCAATAAAGAATGACTGATTGATTGCTCATGACCAGGTCATGAGTGTTGTTGCTGGTGCGACTACCCCCTCTCTCTCTCTCTCTCTCTCTCTCTCTCTCTCACACACACACACACACACACACACACACACACACACACACAGAGAGAGAGAGAGAGAGAGAGAGAGAGAGTGCAAAAATGCAGGAAGCCAGAGTCCTGCTTCACGTGCCTGAGCCCCTGTCCTCCTTCCACTCTGCAAGAATGCTTTGTATTGCGACCACATTGCACTTCTATGCTCCGACTCACGTCTGCCACACTGCACGTCGGCTACTGAAGCACTTCTTGCACCTACCTGGTCTACTGATACAGGTGGCGGCCCAAGGAAATGTTCCTGTGGCCGCTTTGGAGGGTTCCCCCTCTGGGTCCCCCCCCCCCGGCTTAATGGGCCACGGTGGGAAGCTGCAGACAGCAAATAAAATGCCTGCTTGGCACTGGCTTGCCTTGCAGGATGGGGGCTGGGGGCTGGGGTGGACTGGCAGCCACAGACCCTGGCTAGATTGGCTGGACACAGGTCCTCAGCTCGTTGCTGAGGGAGCCCAGGGAGCTGCACCTCCTGGACAGGAAAAGGGAGAGAAAGCGAGGAGGAGAGGAGTGGGCTGGAGCATCTCCTCTCCTCCACATTTCCATCTCCTCATCCTTCCCCAATCTGAAGAGCAGAAGGCAGGACTGTGGAGGTGAGTCTGGGGACTCAGCCTGGGAGGAAGGGATGGGTGTACAGTAGGTTTTATGGCTTGCGTTTGTGTTCTCTGGGTCTCTGCAGCCCTAGTTAACCTGCCAGGACACCACCCCAGCTCCCAATAAAGTTAAACCCCACCCTCAGTCGGGTGTCTCGCTTGGGGGTGGTGCAAGGGTAATAGGCTAGTTTAGAATGCCAGATGCAGGGGAGAGGCAGCGAGATACAAGTATCTGGTTGCCTTGCGTGCTCCCTGAGGCAACTGGTGGGCCACTGTGAGATACAGGAAGCTGGACTAGATGGCCCCTTGGCCTAATCCTGCAGGGCTCTTCCTATGTGTGCCTGAGGCACACATCTCAGTTGGCCTTATGGGCAGGCCATCCATCGGTAAGAAGGGAAGGAAACGACTGTAGGGCAAGAAGTGGATCTGCACCTACTTTGGGGCACTTGCCAGGGGAGGGGGCTCATCAAGGGGGGGGGCTCACCAAGAGCCTCACACAGGGAAGCTCCACAAAATCCTGTTCACTCAAGAATGGGAGACCCATCGAAGACGGCGGCGGCTGTCACAGCCCAAACCATTTCTGTTGACACAAACCCTCCGGCTGAGAGGACGAAAAGGAATTGATTGTTTCAGCTGTTCCCAAAATGAGCTCAGTGGCCTTTGCCTCTGTAACCAGAGAGCTCCCTGGTGGGAAGAGATTTAATCTCTGGCAGAGACCAGAAGCACCTTCCTTCAAAAAGGGCGCCTGCACTCAAACCCCCCTGGAGCAGAGCAGCTGAATGGACGAGGAGGGAGGAGGTTGCCATCGCCAGTCACCCATCCCGGCTTGCCTATGTTTAAAAAGCAGCTGTACCATTAGTCACCCTAGCAAGCCTCTGGTCCCCTATGAGCCTCTGGCTGACAGAGAGAGAGAGAGAGAGAGAGATATCTGGTGCAAGGAATGGAGGTTTAGGAAAAGGGAGCTTAAACAGATAACTACTCCAATATGGCAGAAGTTCTGCTTTTTTCAATTAATGCAAAACCTGAAAGGAACTTGAAATAGAGGGATGTTCTTTTCCCTCTCTCAAAACACCAGAACCAGGGGGCATCCACTAAAGCTGAGGGTTGGGAGAGTTAAAACAGATAAAAGGAAGTACTTTTTTACCCACCGGGTAGTTAATCTGTGGAACTCCTTGCCACAGGAGGTGGTGATGGCATCTGGTCTTGATGCCTTTAAGAGGGGATTGGACAGATTTCTGGAGGAAAGGTCCATCGTGGGCTATAGGCAATGATGGATTGTGCAACCTCCTTACAAAGGTGGTGGGCTACTTCAGAGTACCGGGTGCAAGGGAGTGGCAACAGGATACAACAGGATCTTGTTGTTTCATGCCTCCCTGGGGCACCTGGTGGGCCGCTGTGAGATACAGGAAGCTGGACTAGATGGGCCTTTGGCCTGATCCAGCAGGGCTCTTCTTATGTTCTTATGTATTCATATTCACATTGAATATTCAGTATATTTACACACTGCCTGCCTGCCTTCCTCCAGGGAGCTCGTGTGTGTGTGTGTGTGTGTGTGTGTGTGTGTGTGTGTGTGTGTGTG
>JAJKFI010000140.1:1191022-1295168 GCA_029204185.1 Lerista edwardsae
GTGTGTGTGTGTGTGTGTGTGTGTGTGTGTGTGTGTGTGTGTGTGTGTGTGTGTTCAGGGCCCCTCCCTCTCCCTTTAAGGTAGGTCATCAAGTAAGAGTCACTGGCCCAAGACCACACAGTAAGCCTGATGGCCGAACAAGGTCTTGAACTCGGGTCTCTGCAGCCCTAGTTAGACAACCTGCCACGAGACACACACCCCCCAGCACTCAATACTGGGCACTGAAACCACACTGCAGGCAAGTCCAACCTCCAGTCTAGGGCTAGAGAGGAACAATCCCAGCTGGAACGAAGGCTTGTGCCTGTTCAGGAGAACTGGTGGCAGTCAGCACCACTCCACAAATTTCCCCGCTGTTCACCGTTTGGCCCTTGAACCCCCAAGGAGTTTGCAAAACCAAAGAACAAACACCTCCTTGAACTATTCTGATATTTCACCATAGGTTGCTGTTTGAAGCCTGAACGCCAGACTGTGTGGGTAAAGGGAGGCTGCTGGCGTCGGGCCAGTGAGGATGGCGGGAGTCGATGCGCACTTCTGAGAGTCACAGAAATCCGCTGTTGAGAAGCAGGGGGACGTCTCGCACTTGCAGGAATGCGTGGAGCACACGGGGCAACATTGCCGGAGCCGATCACGGATGGTGCTCAGAGAGCCGCATGACTGAAAGCAGGCTGTTTGCACGCCGGCCGGCTGACAAGCGGCAGAGACCCAAAAACTTCCTACAGCCACTTAAGTTTGTCCAGCTGAGTCACCTGCTTTTCCATGTCCTTCCTGCTTGTCTGAAGCCTAATTAAAATGAAACAGGGTGATGGCTAAGAACCTCAGCCCTGCTGGATCAGGCCAAGGCCTCATCCAGTCCAGCTTCCTGCATCTCACTGAGGCCCTCCAGATGCCTCTGGGAGCACACAAGACCACAAGATGCCTGCACCCTGTTCCCACTCCCCTGCGTCTGGCAGTCAAAGATAGCCTACTGCTAGAACCAGGAAGTTCTTTAGGTCTTTCCTCCATCCAGCTATCCAACCCCCCCGCCCTTTTAAAGGAATTTAGGCTTTCAGTTGCCATCACCACATCCTGTGGCAAGGAGTTCCACAGATGACACAAATAGGTAAAGACCTATTTCCTTTTGTCTGTTCTAACTTTCCCCACCTGACAGTTTGAGTGGGTATCCCCTGGTTCTTGCATTGTGACGGAGGGAAAAGAACTTCCCTCTCTCCACTCTCTCCAGCCTGTGCATAATGTTATAGGTCTCCATCCTGCCCCACCCCCTCAGGCGCCTTTTTTCTAGATGGAACAGCCCCAAATGCCACAGCCTTTCTTCATAAGGGAGGTGCCCCCCCCAGCCCAGTAAACCTTTGGGTTGCTCTCCTTTGCACTTTACAGTTGAAAGTACATATAATATATTAGGAAGCCAACCGCACTAAAATCAGAAGCTGAACCAACCACCCTGTTGCAGTTGGATTTTGTACACCCCCAAGTACACAGTCACAAGACAAAAACAGGCAAGCAGCAGAGGCTGCGGGGGGGGGGACAACGACGCCCACTGGGGGCTCCTGAGTCAGAAGCCAGCCTCTGAGCCTTTCCGAAAACCGACAGGCTCCCTCTGCAGTTCCCCTGCAGCAGCCTCCAAAATTGGAGGCAAAACTGGAGCAGCCCAGCAAAGTCACCACAAGGTCTCAGCACCATCCGGATGATTCCCAAGGCCGGCAGCAGCGACCACATCAGGTCACCACCTGCCCTGCCCTGCCCTGCCCTGCCCTTGGTGGGAGGCAGAGTTCTCCACCACCACCCCGGCAGCCAAGCGTCCAAGCAGTGCTGGTACCCAGCGCTGAAATCCTCTCCGTCGTCAGAGGATGCTGGGGAGCAGAAGACTCTGCAAGGCTGCAGCAGAATCCAAGGCTGAGATGCAAAAAGTTTCTTCTTGCTCTTTCACTGCGTCCCACGGAGGGGTCACCTCCGCAGAAAACTAGCTCGGGTTGGGTTTTCTAGCCCAGGGTGCAATCCAGACCCGGACGGTGCTCACTGGAGAATGCAAGCTCACCAGCAGGCGTCTGCATGCCCCCCCCATCATTGACGCTTCCCCCCCCCAGAAAGGACGGCTTTGCCACTTATGCCGCAATCCTATTCACACTTTCCTGAGGGTGGGGTCCGGCTTGCTTCCGAGTAGACCTGCATAGGATCGTGCCGCTACTCACCCGAGGCAGCTCATCTTCGCTTCTCCTCGGACTGGTGTCCTGCATCCTTGACGGGGAAGCCGCTATCGCCGCGCGCTTTTCCAGCGTCCCCAAACCATATGGCGGCGGCGGAGCGAGCGGGGGGGGGGGCAGGGCGGGGGGGGCGGTCTGCTGGGAAGAGGCGCAAGCCCGGAAAGCGAGGCGGCGGCGGCGGCGGCACGTGCCTGCTCTCCGCGGCCGAAAGGATCAGGACAATGTCAGCAAATTACACTCGGCCAGGGCTTAATTCTGGATAAAGGGGTCGAAATCCAGAAAGGCGGAAGGCGGGGGGGGGGAAAGAGACCGGCAGACAAACAAATAATAATGCTTTGAAACATGAAAGACACGGGGGGGGGAGGTGTTTCTCCAGCAAGGCGGATTTAGCAAGTGCAGGCAGAAGTGGGGAGGGGAGGGGGGCGTAGAGGGCCGGCCCTGGCGGCTGTGGCTGGCACAGCAATTGTGCCCCCTCCCCTCCCTCCCTCCGACCCAAAATAAGCAGCGGCAGGGAGGACCGCAGCAACTATCCCAGCCCTCCTCGGGCTTCCAGAGCTGCATTCCTGGGTCTGCAAGAGGCGGGCACCAGCCCCCGGAGGAGGGAGATGGGGCAGGCGGGGCTCCCATGCCGGCCCCCTCACTCCCTCTGGTGCAAAGGCGAGAGGGACGCGGTGGTCCTTTTTCTCTTGGGCGAGGGGAGGGCTCCGGAGGGCTGATCCCGGGGGCTCCACGCTGGAAGATGCCGCGTTCTGCCTGTCTCCCATCAACCCTAAGCTGGGGGCGTCACCTGTACCCAGGCCCAGGGTCAAGAAGTGGGCCCAGGAGACAAAGGGGAGGGGAGTCAACCAACCAACCAACCAACCAACAGGTACTTATATAGCGCTTTTCAACACGAAGTTCACAAAGCGGTTTACAGGCAAATAGTAATAATAATAAATTTAAATGGCTCCCTGTCCCCAAAGGGCTCACAATCTAAGAAAAAGGCAGACCACCAGCAACAGCCACTAAAAAGACTGCGCAGGGGTGATGAGGGACAATTACTCTCCCCTGCTAAATATAAGAGGAACACCACTAGAAAAAGTGCCTCTTGCCCAGTTAGCAGGGGTTAGCAGTCAAGAATTTCCTGGTCTCTGATCAGGTCTCCATGCATTGCGTAAAGACGAGCGCTCCACATTTTCTGGAAGCCTACGTGGGTTTATGCATTGTCAGTCATAGAAATGATGAGCCAATGATAGAACGAAATTGTGATCCGGATGAGAAGGGAGGGGGCCCCAAAGAATCTTTGTGCCCCCTATAAAATTCCTCTGAGAGGCCCCAACCGACCCCAGAATTCCACCACAGCTTCACTGGATGCTCCCGAGCAAGAGAGACCCATGGGTGCCCTTCCTCTCTTCCCCCACACCCAGAGAACACAGTTCTCCTCCTGCAACATGGCCCGAATAGGGGCCCACCTCACAGGGTTGGTTTGAGAGCTTGCAAGCAGGTAAAATGCTTGGAAAATTAAGATTATATGAGAAGTCTCAGGAAGAGAGGCCCTCCAAGGAACTGAAAGGAATCAGGAGATACAATATACCATGTACTACTGATTAAGTACATTCAATCGTTTATGTATATTTTGCTTTTCACAAATAGCTTCTAGGCAGCGTAAGAAAGCCTAACAGGATATGTTAATGGGGTTGCAATAAAATCATTCAAAATATTAATTGAGACGGGGGGGGGGGAATAACTTCCACTGCAGCTCACAAGCCAAAAGCCTGGTGAGTCATAAAGGTCTGGAGTGTCTTTTTAAAAGGGAGGAGGTGCTTCCTGAAGCTGGGAGTTCCACAGCCCAGGGAAGGCCCCTGACCTGCTTACACAGCCCACCTCATTGATCCTCCCCCCCCCTATTTACATCTGCCTTTTTGCATGATGGGATTGCAAAGTAACTTCCAACCCCCCTTCATTTCCACAAGAACTGTCTAGGGAGGTGGTTGTGTCCTTTGGGGGCTAGATCCTCCTATCATGCCTTCCGCCATCTCCCAATGATTGCCCAAACCTCCAACTACAGCAATATCCCCCTTGCCTTAAAATAGGACTGCCTGTTCTTTGTAACCTGGACAAACTGATATCACACTCCTGTATGTGCCAAGCTGGCAGGAACTGAAGCTTTCCTCAGCTTATCCTGCCCAAGATAAAAATCAACCTTGGTTGTCTTAATTATTGGCTGTAAATTACGGCCCAAATCGCTGGGATGGAGGAGAGGCTGTGCGATCAGATCCTCCCCAGTGAAATATATTTTGTGAAATTAAAAGCAAAAGCAGCAGGGTGGGGGTGGGGAAATGGGACAGAGATGCTGGGGTAGGTTTAACCTGAGCTGTTCTCCCCCACGAAATCTCGTACCTAGCACTAGCCTAAACACATGCACTCTCCAAGAAGTCCCGTTGTGTTCAATGTGGCTTACTCCCAGGAAAGCGTGTATAGGATTGCATTTTCTTTCTATCGCACACAGACAGCGGGGAGCCCTGCAGAGGAGGAGAGTTCCTCCCCTTCCTGTCCCAGGGCAGGATAGAGACAGACACTCCTTTCTGCCTTTCCCCTCCCCTGAACTAACAGTAGCTGGCGGGGGATATTCCTATCAGTAAAATGATGCAGGGGAAAGACCCAGTGCTGGTACCCAGCGCTGAAATCCTCTCCGTCGTCAGAGGATGCTGGGGAGCAGAAGACTCTGCAAGGCTGCAGCAGAATCCAAGGCTGAGATGCAAAAAGTTTCTTCTTGCTCTTTCACTGGGTCCCAGGGAGGAGTCATATCACCTCCGCAGAAAACTAGCTCGGGCTGGGTTTTCTAGCACAGGGTGCAATCCAGACCCAGACGGCGCTCACCGGAGAATGCAAGCTCACCAGCAGGGTTAAACGCCCCTGCTTGCTTTCTGACTAGAACCCCAAAAGCAGGAGAGAGCGGCTGATGGGGCAAGGGGGAGCATCTGAGCTCCACGCTCACCTGCCCAGGAATTTGCTTGCAATGTCAGGAACTGAACGCCCAGGTCTTCCTCTCACACCAAAATCCACTCCTGCTCCACCCCACCCCCTTCCTCACTTCAGCAGCCTCGGAGCTCACGCCTAGGCACAGCTCACGCCTAGGCACGTCTACTCGGAGGTAAGTCCCACTGTGTTCAATGAGGCTGACTCCCACCCTCCAGTGTGTCTAGGACTGCAGCCTCCATTGCTGGCCCCTCTCTCTCCTCCCCCCCCCCCCCCCCCCCCCCCCCCGTGTGGCCTGATCTCCGTCTTATATCCATTAATCAAGAGGCAGCCTTCCCACCCCCACCCCCAGGAGCCCCGAAACAGCCCCGGGGAGGTGTGCTTATCGTCTGCGCAGATGGCTCTAGCCGAAGGCCCGGCAGCAGCAACACTGCCGGGTGCTTCCAAAAGAAGCCAGACGGGTGCCCACCCCCAAGCAATGGATCCCCCCCTTCCAATTCATTTTGCCCGATTAGATTAGATGGTAGAACTATTCTGTGCGGAGGGTGGGGGCCGAGGATTTTCAGCACAGATTAAGGACCAATATTGAGTTGCCCGCTGGCGACCCCCCCCTCCCTTCAATCTTCGCACCACGAAGCTCAGCACAGTCCAGGAAAGGCTGGCCCAGTCCTTGTCCTCTCCGGGGGGGGGGCGGGATTTGCCTCTGGGTCTTGGAAAAACAATCGCCAGGAGGACGCAAGAAGCAGCTTCTGTGAACTATAAAGTGAGTCAATTGGACAGGCCGTAAAGGGTCTCAGGCAAGAAGGTCTCTCGGGTCATCAGGAGAGGTGTGGTTTTTTCCCCCACAAACAAAAAACAAAATAAAAACCACGTAACATCACTTTCCGAACTTCCCATTTTCGTAAAAAATAAACTCTAAATCTGCAACAAAATACAACCATTTTCTAACACCTGATTAAAGTGTGAGGACTGTGGGCGCAATCCCAACCAACTTTCCAGAGCCAATGGGACATGAGCCATTCAACCTTATTATTACTATTTGCCTGTAAACCGCTTTGTGAACTTTGTGTTGAAAAGCGGTATATAAATACTATTTGAATGAATGAATTTGAGTGAATTTCTGAGTCTGCTGTGGAAGACTCTGCAGTCAAGGTGTGTTTGTTCCCTTACCTCGGAGCTGCACTGTCCGTATCCCAGTGCTGGGAATTGGGTTAGGACTGTGCCCTGTGCCTGCATCTGCCGACATTATACCACCGATATCACCTACCTAGTACACTTTTAAAGCGGTTACAATTCATGATTAGGACTGTTTGAAAATGGGTTTTGTTTTTTTTTAAAGATTTCATTTTTTGGCAGAAAGCAATGTTATGTGTTTTTATTCCAAGTTCTCATTCCAAGTTTATTTTATTTATTTATTTATTTATTTATTTATTTATTTATTTATTTAAAGAATTTATACCCTGCCTTTCCCATGCCAAAGCAAATGCCCAAGTTCTCATTTTTATTAATTTTAAATGCTTTAAAGGTGTACTGAGTAGGTGATATGGGGTCAGCAGAAGAAGCCACAGTATTATTTCTAACTGGAAAAGTGATCTATTTTGATTTCTGGAGAACGCATTAAATACCAAAATGTGGCGTTCTGTGTTTTTATTCAGATATTTTTACACCCAAAAGGCAGTGTTTTTGCGTTTTTATGCATTTTTACACCAAAAAAACAACAACCCCACACCCCTAATTATAATGTATAAAAATTCACCCTTGGAATTAAAACACACACCACCACTTTCTGCACTTTTTTCCTTGGCGAAATACAAAATCTGTGCAAAACTAAAACCGTTTAAGAACAACTCTAGCCATCGATCTCACTGGATTACACTGCAGGTCCTCTTCCACTGACCAGAAAACAGTTTGCAAGAGCCCTGGAAGGATTGAAGACGGTTTCAGCCTATGGCGGAAGGGAAGGATCCCCTTCGCGGGGTGCTGGGTGATGTTGTTATGGAAACTGCAATTTCTCCCAGTTTCGCGGATTAGAAGCAGGAACGGGGAAAACAAAGCCAGATGGAGCCCTGATGGCCTAATGACCGGGGGTCTCGGGAGGGCTGTAATCCTCTCTGAGAGCTTCACGTGCAGACAGAGCCCCACCACCACCACAAGGCAATCCCCCCTGCCCCCATGGAAGATGCACCAGCCACCAACCAAGGTGGGCTCATTTGAGTATGATCTTGTGCTCTGACACTGAAGCCTGGCTGCACTGGAGTCTAGATTTGATGAAAGCTCAGGTGGTTGGTTTGGGTCGGGACTGGTTCCTTCTTCCTGTGTCCTCGACTTCCTGACCCGCTTCCAGTGATGTCATGCAGGGGGAACGCGGGGGAACTCAGTTCCACTAGTTAAAATTAGGGCTGACTCCGCCCACTTCACTCTCCCTCCCCCCCTCCCAATTCCTCTGCAAAGAGCTTTTCTTCTTGGTTGGCCGGCACTCAAGAGGGTTAAAGGGAGCGACTCCGGATTCCTGGGGGGGGG
This sequence comes from Lerista edwardsae, assembly GCA_029204185.1. Lineage (NCBI taxonomy): Eukaryota > Metazoa > Chordata > Lepidosauria > Squamata > Scincidae > Lerista > Lerista edwardsae. The sequence continues at coordinate 1,198,699 of JAJKFI010000140.1, forward strand.
GCAAAGGCAGTGATGTCATTCAGGGGGAACGGACCAGAACGGGCGTTCCAGATCCTAGCGGGCTCCATGGCTGGTTCCGGGTTCCCGACAAGTGCCCATCAAAAGTGAGTTCCTGTTCCTAAATCATTTGAATGACACCACTGCCCGCTTCCCTCTGGGAGATCTGAGAGATCCCTGCTAAGAACAGACACTTCGGTGCTATCAGTTCAGTGGTTCTGTTCCACTTGGTTATGCAACAGGCACGAGGTGTGGCCCTGGCTGACCCCCCCTCCCCCGCCTGCGTTCTGGGAACACTTGAATGGGAAGGTCTTCTTCAACTGCATCGTTGCTTTGGTTTTGTAAGAAATGCTGTGGATCCAGCACAGCACTTCTCAAACTGTGGGTCGGGACCTGATTTCTGGTGGGTCCCGCGAAGCCTCCCATGAAAACACAGGTGATGGAAAGATCGGATAACTGGTTGCCTCCAGCCCTGAGGCTATTCAAAAACTGGTGAGCATCCTCCGCTCTGCAAACAGCCGAGCTCCTGCAGTTTGCAAGCTTGTGAAAACAGAGGGAGGTCAATGTTTGAGTGTCTTTTTTCTGGCGTGTTTTTTCCCCAGGAATGTCAAGGACAAGCAGAGGGGACAGGTGAAAGCTGGGTCAAATCACTAAGCCCTTCATGCTGTGGGGCCATTCGTTCAGCACAATAAATGGATTGAGGTGTTTTGCAAATAAATAAATAAAAATATTCATTTCTTTCTAGGTCACAGTTGCTCTGAAGTCTCGTAAAGCCAATCTTTTTAAAAAGTGGGTCCTGGTGCTGAAAGGTTTGGGAACCATCGATCTCAGCATGTGGACTTCAGCATTTGACCGGTCCTCTGATGCTGAAGGTGGGCTAGGCCAAACTAGAGCTCCCCCTTGAGGCCGCATCCTGGCAGGACCCAAGCCTGCAGCAGGTCTGGGAACTGGTGACCGGAGGAGTGTGCCACCACCCAGCTCCGGCCAATGGAGAGGACTGCAGGGAGATCAGCTGGAACAGAAAGGAAATCCCTTCACCCTAATAGGCTAAGCCAGGTCAGGTGATATTCCCCCACTGTTATATAGGCCTCCAAGGCTGGCTTGGAGCAATCAGGAGTCCCACTGGATGAGGCCAAGGGCCCACCTAGCCCAGCTTCCCGTCTCTCACAGCAGCCCACCAGGTGCCTCAGGGAGCACACAAGACAGCAAGATCCCTGCATCCTGTGGCCACTCCCTTGCACCTGGCATTCGGAGATAAACTGCTTTAGAATCAGGAGGTTGCACTTGCCCATAAAGGCTTGTAACCTGTGGAGGACTTTTCTTCTAGAAATGTGTCCAATCCCCTTTTAAAGGCATCTAGGGCTGATGCCATCATCACATCCAGAGGCAAGGAGTTCCACAGGCTAACTACACGCTTCATAAGGAAATATTTCCTACTGTCTGTTCTGACTCTCCCAACTCTCAGTTTCAATGGATGTCCCTCGATTCTGGTGGTGCGTGAGAGGGAAAAGAGCCCCCTCAATCCACTCTGTCCACCCCCTGCATCATTTTGTATGTCCCAGGAGAGCTCCTTTTGCCTGCCTTCACTCTTCTGTTCCAGCCCTGCCCTGCCCTCTGGTTGCACAAGTCAGGCCTGACACATTTGCCGTCAGTTCATCCAGTGGAGTCCTGCCTCAGAAGCGGAGCTGGTCCAGGTCTGACCCAAAGCAATGCACAGGCCACAGATTTGGAAGGGGAGACACCAAGATTTGCTGGGGGATACCAAGGCACCAGGCTAATCCTCTGGCCCTCATTCTCAAGGTTCTTTTTTTTCTTCTTTTTTTTGAAAGGGGGGGGGGATGGCCACCAACTGCTAGAGACTCCAGGAAGTGAGACTGCCACTGCCAGGATCACAAAGTAGGCAGCAACAGCAGCAAAACAAAAAACAAAACCCAATCCACAGCAGTTGCACAAAACCTCTTACTCCGTGGAGCCCTTCCCGTTTTGAGCAAAGACATTTCTACAAATAATTGGAGGCCCAGCCCTCCTAGTTTGTTTTCCAGCCCCATACCTCTGAGCTCTGCTACAGTTTGCTGCAACAAGGTTTAAAAAAGGAGATTTTTTTTAATATTCCCCTATCATTTCATAGGTGTCTTTGGTATCCGCGGATAACTGAAACTGTGGATACCAAATCAGTGCGTACTGGGGCACAACTCTATACCCAAATGCCTATCTTCCCTGATCCTTTTTTCTTGATTTTTCCTTCCCATAAAGCTGGATATTTGGCAGTCTCCACACGTCAAGACACACACATATGTCCCCGTGAGGACTGAGCTCCTCTTCTTCCCCATTTTCCCCCCAAGTGACATTTTGAAATCAGCAACACTGCTGCAGAGAAGCAGGGCAGACAGATCACTTTGGGGATTAGCTCGCTCCTCCATCTGTGTCCAGCCAGCCAATAGCTTGGCGGCGGGGACTGGCGTGCCCCCACTGATTGGCCAACGGAGCCCTCCTGCCCAGGTCAGAGAGCAAGTCAAGATGCCCAGCTGGTCGGAAACCAGCCAATCGGATGGGCCTGTGACATCACTGTTTGAGGTTTTTTAAGGTCAAGCTCGGGGGTGCTTGGTTCCCTTCGAGAAAGCGTCTGCAAATGCCCATAAGCCCTCATCCGCCTTCCAGGATACCCTTTGCAGCTACACCCCTTGGCACTTAGTCCATCAAAGGTGTGATGGACTCACCAAGTGATTTGTGAGGAAGTGCCAGACAGGGAATGGTGAGATTTAGACACCTTGGAGCATGGCTTTCCTGCAGTTTACTTGTACTTCCTGTCTGCATTTTTGCTAAAATGCGTACCTGAGCACTGCCATTTCCCAAGCTTGCTTGCTTGTATTCTTTCCCTCTTATATTATTACATGCGCGCGCGCACGCATGCACACACATACACACTTGCATTTTAAATACACTCTTTTTACAGTGGAGTTGAAGCAGACACAGGCCCATTCACCTCTGCTCACGATTACTCGCATTTATACGGAGAGGCCTTTTGAGATTCACAAACATCCCAACCATATGAAGAAGGAGGAAGCGATTTACGCATTAACAACTCTTGGATGCCGGTTCTCATGAACAGAACCACACGAGTATCAAAGACTGACAGCGGTCGTAGAACAGCCACTGGCCACTGACGTTGCGAGCAGCTACCACTTCACCATCAGGACAGTGGCACTTAGTAGTTTGGCAAGGCTACTGCGAGCATCTGCAGACCTTTGAAAATGCCCACCACAGCAGCGGGTGAAACATTCAGTGAAAGTAAACTTATTCAAGCCCAGATAACTCTAAGCTTGCATCTTTTTACATTTTAACCCTTTATCTGCCCCTGATTGGTTAAACTCAACAGAGCCTTGAGCTAGCCTTCCTAGGTCCCTTAGGCTGCTGCATGGTTTCTAAATGCCAAGGGGTGTAGCTGTAATAGTGATTGGTCAACAGTGCTCCCCCGCTACCAAGTAGCAGCTTGTTTAACCCTTGATACACATAGCCTAATCTGCCTTGTCAGTTTCACAACCCACCAAAAATTGGGTCACAACCAGTGGTGGGATTCAAATAAATTAATTATCAGGCTGCAGTAAGCAGCAAGAAAGTAATTTTGTCCCTTTAAGGGAGCTCACACCCCCAGAGCAGCCGGCAGGTGTGTTTCATACCACCTGTAAGCAATCAATGCAGGAGGGGCTTATAGCCGTGAGCGAAGCAGAGTGCTATGCTTCTGCCTGTGGCTGTTTCCCTCTGGACCTTTTCTGAGTAGCTTAGTGTTTTGCTAACTGCTCGTCTTGCTAGTAGCTTGTAGCTGTGTGCTCTTGTTGCTGGATTATTGCTTGCTTCCAGTCAGTTGCTCGTAGCAGGTGTTCTTCCCTACGCTTATCTGTTCTGGGACCCGTGGGCCAGGAGAGACCTACCCAGTGGAAGACTTCTGTGCAAGGAACAGAGGACTTTGTACTTTGGTTTCTACCTGGACTATACCACAGGTGAAGCTTGCCAGCCAGTGTTGTACCACTGGATCCATCTGTATTACCATCTACCTGTGTGTACTGCTTGTATCTACCTTTGTTTCTGATTCCCTCGTGGAATCCCTAAACTTATAAAGTAACCTGAACCTCAAACACCTTGTGGACCTTGCCTCTGTATGCAGCCTTGAACAAAGGGGACTCCGTCCCGGGGTTGAGTGAGCGAGTCTGATCAACGCTGCTGTTTGGTACCTGAAGGAGCTACGCCAATACTTCCAGCACGTGATACCATTTGTGTGCGCCCCGACATTAACAACTGGTTCTATGTCCTTCAGGGTGGCCTTTGGGGCCATCCGCTGCCTTTCTTCCCTCTCCCAACCTAAAGTTAGCAACCGGTTCTGCAGAATGGGTGAGAACTGGCTGAATGTCACCACTGATCACAACCCAGGCGTGGATCCCGAACCCACAGTTTGGTAGCCACTGCACTACAGTATTAGAACCAACAGGGAGGGAGTCTTTCGAGGACAGTCTCCTTCTGCCTTGTTCCGCCCTTGCAGTGACAGCAGAGTCTCACAACGTTGGCTCTGGCACAGGACAAAGCTGGGGAAAGAAGGGGGGGCACCGGCATCAGGGCCCCTCCCTCCAGATCACCATAGGCCACCTTCTCTTATTTCTCCCCAACCCCGACAGCATCAGTCAAGGTCCACCATATGCATATTTACCATTCGTTTAAAAAAGCCAACTTGACTCAAAAGCCAGCTCACAATCCCAAAAAGGAGAAGGGCAAATATGGAGGAAACACACAAAGTGGGGGGGGGGAGGATAACCAAGACAACCTGAGCAGAAAGGTGACAGCCATGACCTGAGAAGGTACGGTCCTTCGTGATGGCCTTCCGCACCACAAATGTCTACAATGTGTGCAGAAAGAAGAAAGGAAACGGGCCCCAAACGTCTGCCCAAGGACCAGTACCTGATGTTGTCGATGAGGAGCTGGTGGGACTCCTTGGTGAGGACCATAGACAGGGCATAAGCCAGGTGGTCGACCTTCCGCTCGGCCGCATACTGCTTCAGGATCATGAACATCTTTTCTTTGGCTTCCGGCTGGTCAGCCAGGATCTCCTGCACCTGTGCCCCAAGCAGGAAAACAGAGACTGAAGCCTTTGGGGAGAGTCTTCTGCATGTGTGGCCTGCCACTGGCCGAGCACTTGCAGGGCCTCACTGCCCATTGGCTGAGCTGTTCTGATGTCATGGAATGTTCTCTCTCTCTCTCTCTCTCTCTCTCTCCCAGTCCTTAGCAGTAGTGTTACCTGGATCAAGGCCTGAACCCCCTTCTATGAGAGGAAGGGTCTGCTGATGTCAGGATGACAGGGAAGGCTGGGGAAGGAGCCCCCACCTCAGAGGAAGCCTTGGAAGAACCTGCCTTGCCACAGACTCCCCATGGCCCAAGGCCCAGATCTAGCTTAATGGCCACTCCACCTCTGATGCGGAGGGCTCCTTCTCAGAACCCCCTGCAGTGTGTGAAGGCCCTTCTCTGCTAAGACACCACATCCATCCCCTGATCTCTCATGAGCTAGCCCAGTGCTCTTCAACCATTTACGTGCCATGACCCCAATCAATCAACCAACCAACCATGGGGACCCACCACTGATCTCACCCCCCTTCTGGAACCCAATCTGCTAAGTCAGCGACCTGCAACTTGAGTTGACTCATGAGTCATAGCACGCACTTGTTGGAAATGGCCGAGTTGTTTTGACTCGAGTCCTGAATCATTTTGAAAAACAAGTCAAGTCCTTGAGCCTTCCTCTTCCCCTCCACCCCCCCCAGCCCTGCCTCCCAGAACCACCTACCCTCCTCCCACCATGTTTCCCGCTGCCATCAGTCTGAAGGAGGGCTTCCGGATCACCCACAGGGTCTTTCAAGGCGATGTGGAAGTGATGGGAGAAAAAAAGTAAGCAAGCAAGCACACGAACACTAAAGAGAATCAGAACTCAAGTCAAGTTTGAGTCATCTTTTCTGAGTCACTGGCCCTGAGACTCGAGTCATGTGGGAGTCCATGGTGCCCGTGACTCAAGTTATGTTCAAGTCACGAGAAACACACGTTATCAGGACTCTAGTCCGAGTCTTGCGACTCAGGTTCCCACCCTTGCTACTGTGTTTGTGTTGCTTCATTTAAAGGTCACACTTTTGCCCATTGCAAGGAGGGGCCGGTTTGGTCCTAGCATCCGGGGGAGCTGGATGCAGGATCTGGGTTCAAGACAAATCAAAGGTCAGAGTCGAGATCCAAAAGAGCTACTGCATCACACTGGCTATCATGGCAGGAGCTTTTCTCAGATTGTCCTCGCAAGCTTCCCCACGAGCATCAGCCCTTTCCGTGCCTGCACCCTTTCAGCGGCTCCAGGGAGGGGACGGAAAGGGGAGTGCGGAGAAGCGCAGCAATTGTGCATGAATCAGAGACAGGGAGTCTTGCCAGCAGCCCCACCCCCACCCGCTCCCGGGTGCTTGGCCCATTTTGAGGCTCTCCAAAAGCAATTATCGCCGTTTCTGGTGACCTACATCCCGAACCCACCAGGGACCCAGCGATGCGGAGCCGTCACATGATCTGGAGCCGCGTCCCCACCAGGCCCACGAGCAGGCAGTCCAAGGTCATTGCATCTGGAGCAGCAGGAGTCTGTGCTGGCTTCTCTTGCAGCGGCGAACAAGGGAGGGGTGGGTTGGATCCGCTCGAGGGCAAATGCCCCATCGAATTCCTCTGGGAGGCAACGGTCCTCCCCTGCGCTTGCTCCCTAGGAACGGGTAGACTGCCCCTGAAAGTGGAGGTTCCACATGGCCATCTTGGCTGACAGCCACAGGCCACTGTGGCCTCCACCCCACCTTCCTGATGTCACGTAGGAGGTCGATGGCTTAGGGCCACAGGACAGACCCCCCACTCCACTTTTTCAGGACCCATCGGCAGAGGCGGATCTAAGGGGGGGGCAAATCTGTAAGTTTTGCAAGAAGCCTTACCCTGGCATGTCAATCCCGCCTCTCCCTTGCTGCTGTAGCCAGTCAGCAACGCCAAGATGTTGCTGTTCCCTGTGAGGATTGGCTAGAACGGTGCAGGAGAGGAGTGATTTCCACTGCAAGGTGAGGCTTCTTGCAAAACTTAGAGCTTTGCCCCCCCCCTTAGATCCGCCTCTGCCCATCAGTTCACTTTGGACAACCCTGCCGTTTCTTGGTCAGCTGCTGGTGCCCCCCTCCACATCATGTAAGGCTGTGGGCAGCCAGCAAGCCCAGGGGTTGGGTGGCATCGCAGGCCAAGCCCTCAGCATCTCTGCCCCAGAGACACTACAGCCACTGATACTTTCATTTAGTTTTTACATTTTTGAAAATCCCAGTCGTCCTCCCATGCTGCCTGGAGACGAACACGGGCTCTTTCACACGCTCACATACAGATATTTTCACCCTCCCAACAAACCTGTGAGGAAGGGAAGGCTGAGAGATGATGACTGGTCCAAGCCCAGCCCTTTGGCTTTGTGGCTGAGCGAGGATTTGGACCCAAGTCCCTTGGTCCTGATCCAGCCCTCTAACCACCGCAGCACTCTCGGCGTCATCAAAGCCAGAAGTCGTCGTCCCCACTGCTGCAGCCACAGATTTCACAAGCTCTTTCCGTGCAGGAAGGAAGACCTCCTACTTGCCAACCCACTGTGTTTGCCACTGTGCCAGCCTGGTTCCCCCCCCCCCCAGTTAGAAAAGGAAGAGGAAGTGTGGAGGTGAAGGGGGGTGTCTCCGATGTCCTAAGGCCAGCAGGCTCCAAACTGCAGACCACTGTGTGTGGGGAAAGCCACCCCCGTCCCGGGCAGCGCAGGTCGTTTTGTCGTACACCTGCTCCATGTTCGCTCTGGGCATGTGCGTCTGTGCCTGGCATCCTGCTGCACAGCCTTCTGGGATGGCCAGCCAGCCCCGAATGTCCAGAGCATCCCTACCAGTCAATCAGCCGGAAAATGGAGCAGCTGCACAATGGAACAATTGGCACTACTCATGACGGCGAAGGCTTTCCCCAGATGCCAGACCCCCGGCCTGCAGGTGTAGATTGGAGGCCCCTGCTCCAGAGGCGGATCTAAGGGGGGGGCAAATCTATAAGTTTTGCAAGAAGCCTCACCTTGCAGTGGAAATCCCTCCTCTCCTGCACCGTTCTAGCCAATCCTCACAGGGAAAAGCAACATCTTGGCGTTGCTTACTGGCTGCAGCAGCAAAGGAGAGGAGGGATTTACATGACAGGGTAAGGCTCCTTGCAACACTTACAGATTTGCCCCCCCCTTAGATCCGCCTCTGCCCTGCTCTGTGCCCCACTCTTCTCCTCCGCACTTCCTCTTCCACTCTGTCCCAAAGCAGGCTGGGAGGAGCAGCAGTGGAGGCACGTAGCGGGAAAGGAGGCAGGCGCCCTCTGCAATTCCACTGCCTGCCTGAGGCAACCACCTCAGCCGGCTCCACAGATGGGCCGGCCCTGCGCCTTCTCTTCCAGGCCGCCTGAGCGACCCCCGGGGCTGGCTCACCTTCTTGCTGAACTCCTGCGCCTTCTGCCTCCGCTCCTGGTGGATGGCGTCCGCGCTCTGGACGAACTCCCGCACGCTGCTGCTGGCCCACCTCTGGAGCCGCCCCGGCCGCAGCAGCCCCAGCCGCAGCGCCCCCGGGCAGGCCTGGATCGTGGCCGCGGCCTCCTCGTACCGCTGCACGGGGACCCCGTTGACCTCCAGGACGTAGTCGCCGGCCTTGATGCCGGCTCTGGAGGCGGGTGAGGCGGGGGCCACGCCCTCCACCTGCAGGAGGCCGCCCCCGTCGCTCCGCAGGGTGAAGCCGAAGCGCCCCTCCTGCCCCGGCTCCAGCTCCACCTGCTGGGTGCGGGAGACCACGCCGATGCTGGGGGGCACGTTCTCGCACTGCCTGGCCAGGCCCACCAGGGCCTCGCGGTTCAGGGACGAGACGGGCTGGCCCTCGATCTCCAGGATCTGGTCTCCGGGCTGCAGGCCGGCCAGCTGGGCGCTGCTCCCCTCCGCCACGGCCAGGATGTAGCAGGGGCCGCTCCCGCCGATCCGGAACCCAAACTCCTCAGGCCACCCATCGTTGGTCGCGGGCATGGTGGCGACTGCAAAGGGAAGCGGGAGAAGGAGTCGTGAGCTGCGGCCAGTGGTGTCATTCAAATGATTTAGGAACAGGAACTCACTTTTGATGGGCACTTGTCGGGAACCCGGAACCAGCCACGGAGCCCGTTAGGATCCGGAACGCCCGGTCTGGTCCGTTCCCCCTGAATGACAGCACTGCCTTCGCCCCCCTAGGAATCCGGAGTCGCTCCCTTTAACCCTCTGAGTGCCAGCCAACCAAGAAGAAAAGCTCTTTGCAGAGGAATTGGGAGGGGGGGGAGGGAGAGTGAAGTGGGCGGAGTCAGCCCTAATTTTAACTAGTGGAACTGAGTTCCCCCACGTTCCCCCTGCATGACATCACTGGGATTAAGCCACAGACCCATCTAGTTCAGCTCCCGGCATCTCAGGAGGATAAAAAGGAGACGCCCAGCATTTAGGAGACATCACCCCACTGTTCCCATTGGGGAACAAAACCGAAGTCCACAGGGCAGAGACCTCAGCCCCCTCACGCACACTCTCCTGGGCCTAAAGCCAACTTACAGAAATTGCCAGCCATGACCATCTGACAAGGGCCTTGCAAAGACCATCTTGGAAGGGGCCGGCGTATTTCACTCCTCTTCAGCCCTTTCCTCCACGCCCAGCTTGCCACAGAAGAAGAGCGCTCAGGGGTGAGCACCCTGTGCATGCCCTGCGCCAGAGAGGCTCAGGAGCTTCACCTGGCCGCCTGAGGAGGACTCGAACTCGCAGCTTGCTGCTCCTGCCATCCCCTGCCCATCTCCTCAAGCGGAGAGGTGGTTTCTGAAGAGTCGCTCTGGAGAATTCCTTCCAAGAAGGGGAGGCGGGGTTGAGAGTTCAGTGGTGTCTGGATGCTGCCGATGACCCAAGACTTAGCTCTTTAAGAGCAGCTTAGGTGCCTGCCGGGAGCTAAATTGAATTAGAGACCAGCCAGGGAGCTGGGTGAGCCAATTAGAATTTGAGAGATGTGACTGAGATGCTGCGGGGGGGGGGGGTTTGAACAGAAAGGGATCCTGTAGTTCACGGAGAGCCACAGTGAACTTTCAGAGAGAAGCGGGTAGGCACTAGATCAATGTTTCCCAAACTGCGGGATGGGACCCATCAATGGGTCACAAGCCAATTTTTGATGCTGCGAAAAGTTTCTGAAATTTCTTTTACAAAAAAGTGTTGCAAGCACTTGCAATTGCCTGGTTTGCAGCTCCAAATTGCAACAGCGGGCAATCTAGTCGGAGAGTCCGCTCTCAAGGCTGAAAGGCTAACCTGTGGAATGAGGTCACCTTCGTACCCCCAAATTAACACGTCACATTTTCTGATCTCCTCTAGTAATTGATTTGCCGTAGATCACATGTGAACTCAGTTTTAGCCTTTTTGTCTGGTCTGGAAGTCTCTAACTAACTGTACATTTTGCTCTCCAGTTCAGCCTTCTGGGTACCCTGGAAGGACTTGTAAAGATTTGGGGGAACAGTCCTTTAACAGAATTTCCAGGGAGAGTCTATCAAATATCTACACACATATTAAATGCAAGATCTCTAGCAGCCTCCAGAGCACAGGGTCTTCATTATTATTAAGTAATAATAACTTATTAATCATGATGAATAAATAAAAATATTATTTCTTTCTGGATCACTTTGTTCTTTGTCTAGTAAAGCTATGTGGGTCACGCTAGATTGTCATTTTTAAAAATGGGTCATGGTGCTAAAAGGTTTGGGAAGCAGTGCACTAAACAGAAGCCTCTTACCATTTTTTAAAAACATGAAACCTACTAGACACATCGTCCCATCTTTGTCAGTCTGGGGTAGGCAAAAAAACTGCCATCCATGGCCAATTCGGATGACAGAAAAAAATTCATACCCTCATAATGAGCAACCAGCTAATCTCAGACTGTACATACCCGTCATGGCTTATAACCTGTGATGGAGGATTCCTCCCTAGATCTGTCCAATCCCTTTTAAAAGCATCTAGGCCAGATGCCATCACCCCATCTTGTGGCGAGGAGTTCCACAGACTAGAGGTGGTGTATCCTCTGCATTGAAAAGCAGATCTCTCAGCAAAGCAGGACTGTGTCATCAAAAGGCATGACATTCCTTCAGTTTCAAAAGCCCTGAAACAATCCTTAAGATAAACATTTGGCTCCTGGTCTGTACTGAAGTGAGGCAATTGGACCTGAGGACAGTTCATTCTGGCTAAGTCGCACTGAAATGAATGGGACTTAGGTTGGCCAGGGTGAACTTGGCTGACTGATTAGTCAAGACTAGCCGCCTTTGGACGCAACTCTGGGAACAAGACACAGCAGAGGCTCCTCTTTGAATTAGATGTGCATTCCAAACCGGGTGCAAAAATGCATGCCATACTTCTGGGTCAGCTTTTTTTCCCATTTTGGGGTCCCCAAGGATGAGAGCTGGTACACAGCAGGCCAAAGGTACTGTCATGTTTACACAGAAAGCCAAGGCTCCATTGAGGCTTGACCGGTCCAGAGGTTTGGCACTGTCTGCCAATCAGAATGGCTAATTTGGCTGGGAGGGCGGCCCATCTGTGAGGCCGACTGGGCCAGTCGCCTCAGGCAACAGTTTGATGGGAAGCGCCCGCTTCTGCCCACCCATTGGTCTCTGCTCTTCCTCTTCCTCTTCCCACTCCTTTGATTGGAATAGGAAGGGTGGGGTGCAGCGGATTCTACACACAGCCGCAAGGCCCAGGCCCCAACCTCAGGCCACGAGACTTCTACTTTCAGCCCTGAGGCCTTGACGCCGCTAATCAAAGTGGACCCTGCTGGATGAGACAAGCCGGTGGTCTATCTCTGTATGCTCAGGCATGACGCACAGAGGTTAAAAACAGCAGGTTGGAAGTGGAAAGACCTGGGTTCGAATCCCTGTACACACTCAAAAGCTACCTAGGCCAGTCATTCTCTCTCTCCATATCCTGTCTCACACAGTTGTTGTGAGATAAAGCGGGATGAGCCATATTTGCCCCCCTTTCACTCCTTGCAAGAAATGTGCAGCTCACAAGGGACAGACGGTTCAACTGCTCACTTGCACGAACGTCATCAGAGTCCTGCTCCTTTCCAGGCTGCCCCAGTTTGCGCTGACATTTCTGAGAGCACAGTCCTAACCTGGAGTGAGGCCGGCACAGTTAGGCCAGCAAAGTTTGGCACATCGTAGAGCGCGTTTGGACCACTCTAGGAGTCAGAGGGGATACGCACATCTGTGTGCCGGCCTCTCTGACTCCAAGTGTGGTCCAAACATACTTTACAGTGTCCCTTGTGCCGGCCGAACTGTGCTGGCCTAACTGTGCCGGCCTCACTCCAGGTTAGGACTGTGCTCTGAAACACACACCTCTAATTGGCAGAGGTTGTTTTTTAACCCTCTCTGCCCCAACAGCTGCAGAACGCAAGCTGTGATCACCACCACTCCAGCTTGGGCGAGAGACGACAGCATTCGCTTCCCTTTCCCAGCACATCCTTGACAAGAATGTGAGGACCTTTCTGCGGCTGGGGTTTGCCAACGTGAATGCTCCGCGAGCCACGCTTACCTCTCTCGCGCAGGGCCCAGCCGCACCAGCAGCTCGGAACGAGGACGGTCTCACCCCACTAAGCCATCCCAGCCGCTTTCAGCATCCTGGATCAGTTACCGACCTGTGGGGCCAAGCGGCGGAGTTTCTATGGCAAACGCGATGCAGGCGCGGTAACCTGATAGGGCAGTCATGAGCAGGCCGACCTTGCCTGGGAGAGGAGTGGAGCGATGGGGCAGGAGGCACATGCGTGGGGCAGGGCCGTGTCCCCAGGGCCGTGTCCTGGCGGCTTGGAGGTTATTTGGAGTGGGTGCCAAATGCAGAGGGAACGCAGGTGATCTTGGAGATTCGTTCCTTGCACGTTCTCACTGGATCGAAACTCTCAAGGCTATGGAGATGGAAGCAATAAGCAACCTCAGGGATGACTCTTTGGGTACCCACCTCTGTGCCTCCACTGCTCCTCCCCGGATAAGATAGAGGGAGGGGGGCAGAAGAGGAAGTGTGGAGGAGAAGAGAGTGATGGGCTGCACCGTCCCTGAGACAGAGACACTCTAGCCCTCTGTTTCTTCTTCTATTCTGCCCCCTCCTTCCTTTTCCTACCCAGCAAGTGGAAGGAGAAGCTGGCACCAGTGGCATAGCTAACAGGATGCGGGCAGGGGGGGGGGCAACTGCATAGGGAATCAAGCTTTAGGGGGGCAACAAGCTGAGCTTAACACTAGGGGCCAAAATTGTGAAAGCCTTGAAAAGTACGAATAATACCATCATGCTATATATTATTGGAAAGGTAATGTAATGCAGAATGCAATGAAACAAACCACATTGAGATATCTGTATTCTATCAAAAGTGATGGCCAATTAACCAGAAAACATTTCACTTACTGAATTGAATTTGATTTTGTCCTGAGGGGTATAAAATCTGACCCCGGGTAGCAGATGCCCGAGCTTTACCACCGGTGCCAGGGGGCTAGGGGTCCGAAACCAAGCCCTGTGCTGCACGAGGCACTCTGGGGCACCCGCCAAGCCTGCCCCCCTAGTTATGCCCTGGGGTAGTGGTGGGATTCAAATAAATTAACAACCAGTTCTGTGTCCTTCAGGGCGGCCTTCAGGGCCATCCACTGCCTTTCTTCCCTCTCCCAACCTAAAATTAGCAACCGGTTCTGCAGAATAGGTGAGCACTGGCTGAATTTCACCACTGCCCTGGGGGCTACCACTGTCCCCAGTATTGTGGATTCAGGGACGGCCTGGGCCAAGGAGGCTCTCAGACAAAGGAGCTCTTGACCAGTGGCCAACTCTGTTACTAGAAGCAGACCACGCATCTGTCTGTCTGAGCGGAGCATCGACCTATGGGTTGGGGAGCAGATAGAAGCCCACTTTCTCCAGAGGTGACAAGCAGGGGAGCAGGTGGCCTGGAGAGAGCGACCCCACTGTGCAGTAACGCCCACCGTCCGCCCTTGCTGCTGTCCTCATCCGGCTCTCTCGGAGATTTCCATTTTGTCCTCCAGAGAAAAGGGAAATCAAATACTGGCTGCTGGCTGCCAGCATTAAGCGGTTGTGTGGGGTCAGGGAGCCCAGGGTCTAAATCCAGCCTATACCATTAGGCAGGGGCTTATTGGGAAAGCCCCCAGGCTACAGGCTCATCCAATTACCCACAGTGAACAGCGATGGTACTGGAAGCTGGGAGGGGATCACCCCTTCAGATGCCAGTTTCATTTTCTAGCCTAGTGATAAACTCCATCAGGGGCTTGTCACAGGTCTGGGTTCCCCCACAGATCCTTCTGTCTGTAACAGTCTTTGGAACTCTTTTCTCTTGGAGGTCTGTTCACCACACACACACACACACACACACACCCAACTGAAGGTTTTTCACTGCCTAATCAGTAGAATCCTTTTCAGCAAAAGTTTTGTTCATTTTCACCTCACTGAGGGTACCCCTTATCTGGACTGCTTGGGAGGGGAAGGGGTCTGGATTTCAGGTTTGTCTGGATTTTTGAATAATTGCATAAATATAATGAGAAATGTCTCCTCTTACTCTCTTCACTGTGACCCGTTTGCATGTCCGCTAGCCAAAGGTTTTTAATCGAATTTTTTAAAACTAAAAAAATTATTAAACCCATTGTGTTGTATATCATATGAAAGCCCATGGAAAGAGCCTTAAAACAACTCTATACCTCTATATCTCAACCGGTGTATGAGGTATAACTAGTTAAAGGATCACTAGCATGCCATTGTTTGATAAAATTTTGAAACTTTAGACTTAATTTTTCTCTGTGAGTTAAAAAAACTTAAAAATATGCATTCCTTCAACATTTATATAGGATCTTTAAGTATTTATTTATTTATTTATTTATTTATTTATTTATTTGAAGACTTTATACCCTGCCTTTCCCATGCCGAAGCAAAGGCCCAAGGCGGCTTACATGAGCAGGCTAGTCTAAATCACCATTTTTTTTAATGGGGTTTTTACAAATCTACAGTATTCTTGTGATCTGCCAATCCTCAGGCCCAGATGTTGCCTTCCCAGTGTGGTTCTCTCCTTGGCTGCCTGCCATCAAGCCTCAGCAGGCAATCACAGGTCAAGCCTGGACAGGTCCTCAAGGTCGTATTCCCTTCTTTGCTGGCTGGCCTCCTCACACACTCTACGGCAACTCTCACTTGTGGTGAGAGTTGCCAAGTTTCGCCAAAATCTAAGAACGTGAGGTAGAAAATGGCTCTTAAGTGTGATGATTTGACACGAAATGACCCATTAAGATTTGCTTTTATGTGTATATTTGCAAGTTTTCAAAAATTGCTTGGTATTTTTAAAATGTTGCCTTGGGGGGCTCTTTGCAGGCAGAAAGGTGGAATATAAATGCTTGGTTTAAACTATCTGAATCTCTGCCCACTTTAGCCAGGATCCGGAGTGCTATTTTAGATGCTTGGGCACGCCCGTGGGAAATTTTGAATTTGTCCCCATTGTACAGGAGACTCTGCCTTATAAAAAGAAACACAAACTGCTTTCAAAACTCCCAAGAAATCAGCTTGTCATGCAGTGTAAGGCGTATAGGCGCATGGTGGTGTTTGAGAACCACAAGACAGAAACCTGTTTGGGCTGGCAGACTACGAAACTGCACGTCATCTTTTGATCCCGATTCCTGACAAAATTTAATGCTTCTAAAGCAGTGGTTCCCAAACTGTAGTTCAGGACCCACCAGTGGGTCACAAGCCAATTTCAAGTGGGCCACGAAGCACCTAAAGTAGCCATATTGAAAATATGGGAAGATGGGATGCTGGAAAGGGGAAGGGCTGTGTGTTTGTTTTGCTTGTGTCAGGATTGTAAATAGGTGTTTTTCTTTCTGATTCACTTTTCTATTGGAAAATGGCTGAGAAATACTTTACTGCTGCATTCTCAAGAAATCAGTAGGCTCTGGTGTCACAATGATGGCACTTCTCATCATGAGATCACTTTTGATGGGTTCTGGACAGATGGTCATTCTAAAAAGTGGGTGCTGGTGCTAAAATGTTGAGATACTTCCCAACAGGTAGATATCCCAACAGGTGGATAAGTATCCCAACAGGTGGATAAGTTTTAATGGAGTTTTTCTAGCTAGGAAATGGATTCTCTACCTGGTCATGGACTAAGTAGGAACCTTTTGGCCAAATTATTCTTGTGCACTCTCCTTCCCTGACTTCTAAAATGGATATAAGAGGGACTGTGATCTACCTCACAGTTTTCACTTGTGATAAACAAGAACATGCTTGTAATGTGCTAAAACCGGCAAGGCTGCTGTCGATATGCACCTGCTAATTCATGCAAATTCATGCACAATTAAAATTTCCCATAACCATATTGGTGTCGGTGCTAATAACTGCCCAGAGCGCTTCCAAACCAATTGGATGCCTGGCATCCCTTTGGAAGAAAGCTCCAGGAAAGCTTACAGAAAGCCTGACTTACAGCCCAAATCTGTGTGTGCTTTTTCAGGAGGAAGCCCCGTTGCTTGCAATGAGGCTACTTTCTGGAAAATACACTTAGACATAGCCCAAATAAGGACTGGCTGCCCCTCAACATGGTTTTTTAAAAGCCCAATGCTTTTTGCTCTGTGGCTGTTTCACCTTAGAGCGCAAGACACCCCACTGATGTAAATGGGAATTACTTCCAGGTAAATGTGTACACCAGCAGTTCTCAAACCTCTTAGCACCAGGACCCACTCTTTGGAACAATAATATGTTGGGACCCACCAGAAGTGATGTCATTAACTTGGAAGTGATGTCATGACTACAAGTGTCGTCATCAAGCAGGAAAATTTCTAACACTTCCCCATATAACAAAAATAAAATCTAATTTCTTAAGTAAATCAAAAGTTTACAATAAGCTTAAAAAATTATTTAAAATAAAGAACGCTTTTAACCCTTCCAAGCAGTTGCTGATCTGTTTAAAAAAAATTTCCAAACATCCCAAAGGTTGCAACCTTATCCACACTTACCCAGGAGTAACCCCATTCACTATCATTGTTAAAAACATAGGCAAGTAGCCTATTAAAAGTACAAATCTGTAACATTTCCCCAAACGCAGTCACATACCAAAGTAGCATCAAGTGAAATATTCCCTTATCCGGTCTGCTTGGGATGGGAAGGTGTCTGGATTTTGGATTTGTCTGAATGTCGGAATAATTGCATAAATATAACAAGACATAATATTGCTGTTTTCACGGTGATCCATTTGGGTGTCTGTTGGCCTTTTGGACATTTTTCCACCATGGCAGACTCCACAGAGCGGAGAATAGAACTTGCAGCCTGTATGTGAGAATGAGCACAAGACCTTCTAGTGGACACTACAGGAAGTTTAAAAAACAATGTATTAGACAAAGAAGTCTGGACTTCGGATTAGGGGTTGTCCACCTGTATTAAAAAAATAAAATGCACAGTGAAATGAGTGGGGACCCACCTGAAGGCTCGTGACCCACTAAGTGGGTCCCAACCCATAGTCTGAGAAGCTGGGCTGGTGCACAGCATTGCAGACTTGTGGTGCTTTACTCAATTCATAGTAATAGTATCTTGTGCAAAGACGGCTGTTAGCTTTGCTGCCTGAGCTGCCAGGAGAAGCGGGGTAGAGGCCCTTCGGACCAACGGGAGCGGGAGCAGCAGCAGCAGCAGCAGCAGCAGCAGCCCCCCCCCCGCTGCACCTGGGGGGGGCTCAGGGGTGGGTTCTTCAGAGGGGAGGTGGTGGCCTCTTCCCCCCCATTTCACTGCTTGCTGACTTGGAACTAGGAGTAACCACCAGAGGTAACTTACCCCGGAGTGAAGAGGGGGGGGCTACCTCGGGGAAGTCACGCCTCCAGAGGACGTGACGCAATGACTCGCAGGAGGCCACGCAACGTCCCTATTGGCTGCGCTCCTTGCTTGCCCCGTCGCTTCCATGGTAACCACTGAGGCGAGGGCGGCGGGGGGGCACTTCCGGCGCTCCAGGAAGCCGACCTCTATGGCTCCGCCAGACAAGCAGACAAGATGGCGGCCGCGGCGCGGGGGGGGACCCGAAGTCACGTGAGCGCGGGGAGTTGTGGGCCGTTGCCAGGCAACGCAACGCGCCTCGCCCGCGGCGCGGGAGGGAACCTCGGCAGGCCCTGAGTGCGGGGGGGCGGCCGGGCGAAATGGGAGCGCGTGTACGTGTGAGCGCCAGCTTGCTCGCAACACGCGAACATCCCGAACTCGTAGTGCTGGGCGCCTCAAGGGGTGTTGCGGGCGGGTCTCTGCCCCGAGGAGCGCACAGTCGGCAGCCAGGAGATAGCAGAGGAAGAGAAAGGGGGGGGGGCTTTTGCGGGTGCCCCTCGTAAGGAATTAGCACCCAGCACAAGGGATGTCGCAGAGACCGCGAAGGAGGGTGATTGGTCGAGGAAGGTGGCACCACGTGGCAAGGAGTTCCACAGCGGTCTCACCCATAGCAAGGAAAGACGGAAGCTCAGTGGGCTTCAGCAGATCAGGTTTCTGTTTTCCTTCGCTGCCTTACAGCGTAAGATCTTGTAATTGCTCCTCAGGCCCAGATTCGTACTTGGAATGAACAGTCTTTAGGGGATCCCCTGAGACGGGTTTCCTGACGACCTTGGCTCCCGCTTGCTCACAGGGGAGGAAGAGCCCTCTTATCTTCCAGAGGAGCTGCAGGGGGGATTCTAGGACGGAATGGACTTCCTGGTTCTCTTCCTCCTCTATGTGTTTCTGGTTCTCCTGAGCATTCTGTGCTGTGCCTTGTCTGGGAGGAAGCACAGCTTTCCCTCGAAGGTGGTGGCTTGGGGAACTCAGGTAAGGCACGTGAACTAATGTGGGTGAATCAGTTTGCTGATTTTTATCTTGTATTTCTGCAAATGCAGCCAGAGTGGTGTGCAATGTCAGTGTATTGGAACATCAGATCAGGTCAAGAACCCCTCTAGTCCAGCTTCCTGCATCTCACAGTGGCCCTCCGGATGCCTCAGGGAGCACACGAGACAACAAGACCTGCATCCCATTGCCACTCCTTTGCACCTGGCACTCTGAGGCAGCCTACTTCTATAAATAGGAGGTTACACCACCCATCATGGCCTGTAGCTTGCAATGGACTTTTCCTCCAGAAATCTGTCCAATCCCCTTTTAAAGGCACCTAGGCCAGATCCATCGCCAACTCCTGTGGCAGGGAGTTCCACAGATTAATTACACGCGGTGTAAAAAAAAGTATAGTATAAAAGTACATCATCAGCCTTCTCCCTGATGTGCTAGTTTTCTATGTGAAGGGAAGTTTTCTGTATGGGGGAGTATCCAGTCATGTCAGCCCCCCTTGCAGCCTGAAAGTACAGCCCAGAAACCCATCCCCTCTGCTCTTTTGGAGAACTAGGCCTGTGTGTCAGTAGCCAATTCTTTGGGTACCAAGGGGAGGAAATGAACTGTTGATGGCTGTTTGCTGTCACTGTTTGCTGTTTGCACTGTTTGCTGTATCTGAGTGCTCCTGCGCTGTTTAATATCTGCTGCTTTGTCATCTTTGATGCAGGTGCTTTTGTGTATAGTTCCAGCCCAAGTTCTGAAGGCGCCGCATAGACTCTTCCATACCCGGTACTGCTCGCTCATTCCTTCCTGTGCTCCTTCCCCTCCGCTGTGCCAGAAAGTTACTGCCAACAGGCCCCTAGATCTCCATAGCTTTGCAAATGGCTTTGACAGGCTAATCCCCATTCTCTGTGCCTGTAGGAACGAGGTGCAGAGGGATCAAGGCAGGTAGTGTTCATCCTCCAACTCCCCCTGCCCCCCCCCGCACCAGCTAATTTAAACTGATAGGTTTGTCCTGTTCACAACTGGGGGAGGGACTACAGGTGTTGCCCCCAGATCCACAGGGAATAGGTTCCTGCTGCTATTGCAGGTACTGGAAACCACAGATAATAGCAAACCGGACAAGAAGCGGTTCACATTGTGCAAATGACGTCGCATTGTTTTCAGTCCTCCAACCTGCTTCCTGTGAGCTCTTCCTGTTTAGATAGCTGTTAGGTTAAACAGGGAGTCCAAAATCATGGAGGCTAAAAACCACTAGGCCTGTGAGAAAACACCAGGTCGGAAGTCTGTTTGGCTTTTCTGATTAGGTGCGTTTAGGCTGCATAGTCAGTGCAGCGTGTCTTATTTTCACTCTCTGTGCAGAAACTGCTTCTTCGTGGTCCTGAACGTTGCCTTGGAAGTGCTGGTCTACGGCGAGTACAGCTGGGAAGTGTGTGGCTACTGCAGGGAGCTGGAGTTCCACGCCCTCCTCCTCCTGCTGCCTTACCTGCTGCTGCTTCTGAACCTGGGATTCTTCCTTCTGTGCTGCAAGAGCAACCCTGGTAAGGCCACTTTTCACCTGGAATTGTGGCTGTTGCAACACTGGCAGTGGCCTCATCCTGATTGCCAGCGGGTGAGGTGACAAAACCTGAGTCTGGACCCACAGGTCTTCCTATATGGGGTGTCAAACCTGGGCCAGATGTGACTCCCAGGAGCTGCCCAGCCCCCCGTGATAATGGGGCTCTTTTCAGCAGCACCGCTTCTGTGAAAGCTCTGGGAGGGAGAGACAGGCAGAGGTCTCAGACAACAAGGAGTGCTTTGGGGAAAGGAGCAGAGCAAGAGGGGTGAGAGAGGGAGACACTGCCCAGGTGTGGGGAGAGCCCAGTTATCCCCCGGACACCCTTTCAGTACTGCTTCTGCCTAGTCGTCACTTCACAGACCGTCCCTCAGCTGCTGAGCACAAAGCGATACTTTGGCAGAAGTGGCGCTGCTCAAAAGACAGATGAAGTGACCATCGGGCTCGCATACTGGGATGTTATCAAGATTTGCGCGTTTTCTCTTCTGCCCTTTGCAGATGATGTGAGAACAGAGTGCTTCAGAGGCCGTCACTTGCTTAATGACATCACTTCCTGCTTAAAGGGGTCACTTCCGGCCCTCAGCAGGCACCATGAATACTATTTGGCCCACTATAGGACATCTTGCTTAGGTGTTTCTCTCCAAGAACTTGGGCTCGTCAGTAATACCCACTTTGTGCCCCTGCTGTGTTGGAAGTCACGTGGCTGGAGGGGATTGTTGCAGTCTTGGACAAGAAAAAGTTGTGGGCACAAAACACTGTCCCATCCTGTCCCCCAATTAGACAGGGAGCATCCCATTAAAGGTGCATTTGCTGCTTCATTCTCTCTCCTTACAGGTATCATAACCCAATGCAACCAGACCCTGTTCCTCCACGTCTACACTTATGATGGGGTCATGTTCAAGAAAGGCATGGTGTGTCCCACCTGCGACGTAAGGAAACCAGCCAGATCCAAGCATTGTGGTAAGACTCGTTTGCAGAGGTGTAGCTACATGGGGTGGCATGGTATTGCAGGCGCTGGAACCTGCCAAGTAAGTGTCCGTGTCCCCCTCCCCCCACCATCGGAGCCATCCTAGGCAGCGACAGCAGTTGTGCCCTCCCACTGGGTGCACAGGGCCCCAACTAATGGCATTAGCATGTTGCCTTACCAGTCTGGGCAAAATGCAGTAATAAGTTTTGCCCCAGAGGTAATCTGTGTGCCAGTGTTAGAAGAATAATCTAAACTGGGGTTGAGAACACAAAACCCCTGACCTGACTCTGCTTGTGTGTAGGCGTGTGCAACAGCTGTGTGCATCGCTTTGACCACCACTGCGTGTGGGTCAACAACTGCATCGGTGCCTTCAACACGCGGTACTTCCTCCTCTACCTCCTCACCTTGATGGCCATGGCTGCCGCCATCGCTGCCATCACCGCCACCTTCCTCGTCCAAGTGGTGATTTTGTCCGACATGATGCTGGGACTTTATCTGGATGACCAAGGCCGAGAGCACCCAGTCAACGTGATCTTCCTTATTCAGGTAAAGAGGGTTGTGGCTCCTGGGGGCTAGCTGTGGAGCCACTGATGGAAGCATAGTTGTGTTGGGGCGGGAATGTGTGTGTCGGCAGGATGAGACTTTCACAGCTGTGCAAAGTGGATTTCAGAAGCTGAGCCAAGACAGCCAAAAAGTAAAGTGCATACTTTCGAGGCTCTGTGTGCTCGCTCTTTAAAAAAAAAAAAAAGCTACCCAGTTTGAGATTAGCTTCTGCAACAAGGGTGTGGCTTTGATTTTTTGCTTAAAGGGTGTGGCTCCTTTTTGCTTAAAGGAGTGGCCCTTAAAGGCAAAGCAAATCAGCAAATCAGACTGATTGGATGAACTGCTACAGGCAGCAGCATTTTAATGCGTGGTTCGGTATTGGGAGTTAAACCAGGGGTGTCAAACTCGTTTCAGCGGGCCAAATAGAATTCATGGTGCCTGTTCATGCCAGCCCAGTGATGTCATTAATCAGGTCATGACCAGAAATCAGCACTTTTTTTCTCAGCTGTTAACTGCAAGTGACAAGATGAAATACACAAATCTCGATCTTCTTGAGATACGGAAGGGCCCAATTATGCAGGCCCCCCTTTCAGCAGTGGCGCCAGGGCCAAATAAAGAGTTTCCGAGGACTGCGCCCAGCCCCCACGCTTATGGTTGACACCCCTGTTCAAAACAGTAGCAGCCAGTTTGGTCAGAACACAGCACAGGCGCGAGGACTGTTCCCCAGCCCGCTCTCCTCTCCTTGCAGCACCTCTTCCTGACCTTCCCTCGGATCCTGTTCATGCTGGGCTTTGTCCTCGTCGTTGCGCTGATCCTGGGCTCCTACTTCTGCTTCACTCTGTACCTGATCCTGACCAACCAGACGAGCAACGAGTGGTTCAAGTCGGCCGGCTGCCAGCGCTCCTGCTCCCAGCCCTGCAGCAGGCACGGCGGGTACAAGAACATCTACTCGCGGGGAGCCTGGGGCAACGTCCTGGAAGTTGTGAGGCCCCTGAGCAGCACTGGGGAGAAGAGGAGGTGAGGGAGCAAAGCACTGGGCAGCCGGACCTCCCTTGCCTCCGAGGCTGTGGCCAAGGACCGCAGGCTGGGCTGCTGGTGGAACCCCGAGTGACGGCTGCACCCCCTGTGGGCTCCTGCACCCCAAGCGTCGCTGCTGCCACGGCCCCACTCTGAAGCTGGCGTGAGAGGGAGCCAAGAGGGCTTCCGCTGCTGTCCATCCAAGTCTTCCTCCAGGGGCACAAGGTGCTCCCCGGCTGCCAGAGCCTTGTGCTGTGCCTGTTGCTGGGCAGCCAAGGAGAGACCCTCCCTCAGTGACGGAGCCCCGGCTGCACCTGCAGAAGGGCCGCCTGTGGGAGACCCCGTCTGGCCAGGGAGAGAAGCCGCCCTTCTCGGGGCAGCCTGGGGCCTGCAGTATTGACCCTCGTGTTCTGTCAGAGCTCTGCAAGAAATGAAGTATTTTTTTTTACAAAAAAAAATTTATTTACACAGCTACTCTGTACAATCTGCAAATAAAAGCGGTCTGGATACAAAAGGAACGGGCAGGCGGGTGTTTGTCACGCTCCAGAGCGCCCTGCACGGCACGAGCCGCGAAGCCTTTTCCAAGCCTCTGGGCAAGGCTCCTGTCCTCCACACGCAGCCGACCCCTTCTGCAGACTAACCTAGGAGAGCCCCCCCCCCCCGCAGGAGCCTCTCCACAGAGCTTAGCTAAGTACATTTCCCTGCACAGGGGGTTTTGTTTTCCCCTCCTTTCCCCTCCACTCCTGGATAAAGTGCTTGGCTCAGTCCCTGCCTGGCCTTTGCGAGCAGCAGGGGCCACACGTGCTACGGGGCACTGCCCAGCCCTTAGCGCCAGCCCTCCTCCTCCCCCCCCCACGAGTGAGGGGTCAGGTGTGAGGGGGCTCTGGGGGCCGCTCAGCAGGACGCCTGGGGCGCAGGCCTGAGGCAGCCCCGGGAGCCCCAGTGCCACGGACATGGCTGTCGCCTCCTAGACGATCACGGTCTGGACCTCCAGCTCCCCCTCCTGGGAGGCGATCACAAACTCCCCCGTGTGCTCCATGATCTCAATGTCATCGGAGGCCACCATGGTCACCGTCGCCTCCTCGGCCTCCATGGCCCCCTCCGCGGCCAGCACCGTCCCCTCCCCGATGGCCGAGGCCAGCGTCATGGCCACCTGCTCCGTGAGGCACTCGGGGGTGGCGATGGCGATGGCGTCTGTGCTGTCGGGGGCCAGGCCCGGGGTCTCGGCCATGGTGACATTCTGGACGATGATCTGGTGGCCAGAAGTGGCCTGGTTCACGATCTGCTGGACCACCTTCATGATGTGAGTGTCCACCTGCGGAGGGAGGGAGAGAGAGGGGAGGCCAAGGGCTGACAGCCCTGCCAGCCAGCCCAGCTTCCTTCTTCTCATGGTGGCCCACCAGATGCCAAGAGCACAAGACACTCCCTTGCGCCAGGCATTCAGAGATGGGCTTCCTTTAGAACCAGCAGCATATGGTCAGCACAGCTTGTTACCCAAGCTGGACTTTCCCTCCATTAAGCTGTCCACTCCCCACTGGAAGGTATCTTGGCCAGGTGCCGTCACATCCTGTGGCAAGGAGTCCCACAGGTTCACTTCAATGCAAGCCTTTTCCGCTAAGGAAAGGGGAGTAAAGTGGACCAGCGGGAGCCAGCGAGCACCTATCAGCCGTGTTGTCCCTGCCAGCTTGTGGGGCTGTTCCAAAAACTCTCAAGTAGACCCATAATTCACCCCATCCGGCAGTTAGCCGGGACCTGGAAAAGGCACCCACCTCGTGCCGTGATCCTTCTATGAGTTCAGCAGCTTCGCTGGTTTCCATGTCATCAGTCGCCGTCTTTAAAACAGAGAAGGCCCACATTCTCAAAGGACAGTGAGAGCTTGGGATAACAGCCCCTTCAGAACCCACGTCAGCTGCCATCAGTGGACCCAATCCGCTGCCCAAATGCAGCCTGCAGCATCACTGGGAGAGCACTGGCCGACAAGCCCACCCGCCCAGACTGAGATCTTGGTCTTCCAGAAAGCCACTCAGCCATGCATTGCTCAGTTACCTCGATGATGTACTCTTGGGTATCGGCTACCACGGAAGAGAACTCCACCAGCACCGTCGGGGGGGTCCTCAGAAATGACCGTCGCAGCCAGGTTGTCGGCGGACTGGCCTTCCTCGGACACCACCACTTCTTCCGCCTCTTTCAGGGCAAGCAGGCAGCCCCCTGGGTGAAGCGGGAGGGAGAACAACATTGGGCCCAGGTGAGTTCACTACCCACCACTACGCAGAAGCTGCTGCAATCAAAACAACTGCATCTAAAAATATTCTGCACCCAGAATGCCAGGAGTTATTGCCACTCCTACAGGCCGGCTAAGCAGAGTGGCTTATTTGGGCATGATTTATTCTGCTGCTGCTAATGGGGGGGGGAGCAACAAGCCACTGGAAACACACCTGCCCACTCAGGCCAATGCATGGATTAGAATTTTTTGGAACTACAGAATGACTAAGAAATACACAGGTGCACCTTGCTTGACATGGGAATATGCCTTGCCCTTCTAGCAACTTAGAACACTTCCAGGTTTTTTTGCAAAGGGAGGACACTTGCTCACTCAGTCACTTGTAGTTCGCTCATTTAACCAGCACAGCAGCAGTATGCATTTTATTTTCTCATTCTCTTACACTAGGGCCACTCCCTAATTTCCAGTATTTAGCTTCCAAAATTTTGCTCTGATCAATCTATGCAAACAATTCCCAGGAAGGCATTCATATTTTCTTCCAGGAACAGGAACACCACAAATCTAGATCTATGAAGGACATTTCTTAATCGTTCCTAACATCTACGTCACTTCCTTCTTACACGCTGGCTGCAAAGTGGCAGTGTTCTGTCACCTGTGCATTGCCATTTGCCGTCCTGCCATAATAAGCCTTAACCATTTTCCCTCACATTGGAATGAAGCAGATGTGGAATGAATTGGAATGAATTGTTCCCACAGGGCTAACTGGATTCCCAGATCTGAATTCACCGGTGATGACGGACAGGTGTTCAGGCTCTGCTCCATTTCACAATGGGAGCTTCAGGCATCCCAGGGAAGGGAGGACACAACCCCTCTCTGGGGGCCAAGATGTGCGAGCAGGAGGCGGCAGGGGGGGGAGGGAGGGAGGCAGCCCAACTCACCCTTGGTCCTCAGGTGCCTGTTGAGGGTGCCGTGCTCGGCAAAGCCGCGGCCACACTTGTAGCACTTGAAGGGCTTCTCGCCCGTGTGGTGGCGGATGTGGCGCACCAGGGAGCCCTTCTCCCGGAAGCCCTGGTTGCAGAACTGGCAGACGTAGGGCTTCTCGTCAAGGTGAGTCCTGAAGTGGACCTGCTGGGCATTCTGAGGGTGGGTGGGTGGCAGGAGCAGGACAGTGAAGGCAGCGCACGGGGGTGCCAAGGCCCACAGGCTCAGGGTGGCAGAGGAGCCTGACCCCAAAAGCGCAACAGACTCATCTCCAACCAACGCCAGAACTCTGAGCCTCAAAGCAAGCACTGCAACGGCCTTCCGTTGGCCAAGGGAAGACCCGGCATTGGCCCGGCTGGAGGTCATTTCCCGCCCCGCTTCTCTACCTCTGAAGGCAGCTTGTAACGTTTTAAGGAGTGCGCACAGCAAGCCACCTCTCCAGCCAGCCCAGTGCTGGGGTCTGCAGGAGCTGGTGTCAACAGCTCCCTCCAAGCTGGACTTCCATTATCTACTGTACACAGTGCATCCCCCCTTCCCTGAACGCTCAGAAAAGGAACAGGGTTTTATTATACCAAGCGGTGCGGAAAGCAGACATTTATCCCAGGTCCCCCCAGGTGTTCACGGCCAATTCCACACAGTGGCTTGACAAGGAAGAAGCCTGGACGGCCTTGGCTGGTGCTCACTCACTGGTTTTGGCCCTGCCTGGCCGTTCCGAGTCCCCCAGGCCAAGAGAGGCGGCCACGAAAGCTCGCCTCACCTTCGTCTTGTACCTCTTGCCGCACTTGGGGCAGGGGTACGGCCGCTCGTCGGAGTGCACCCGCCGGTGCCCCTTCACGTGGGCGATCGTCTTGTACAGCTTGCCGCACTCCCCGCAGCGGAACCGCCGCTCGTTGACGTGCACCTCCTGGTGCTTCTTCAGCAAGTAGGCCTTGGTGAACTCCTTGCCACACTCCTCGCAGGTAAAAGGCTTGTAGTCTGTGGGGGAGAGGCAAGCGGAGGGGGGTGAGTCCAAAACAGGAAGGGCAGAAGGCCAGACACCAGAACCAGGGGGGCATCCGCTAAAACTGAGGGTTGGGAGAGTTAAAACAGATAAAAGGAAGTACTTTTTCCACCCAGCGGGTGGTTAGTCTGTGGAACTCTTTGCCACAGGAGGTGGTGATGGCATCTGGTCTTGATGCCTTTAAGAGGGGATTGGACGGATTTCTGGAGGAAAGGTCCATCGTGGGCTACAGGCAATGATGGATTGTGCAACCTCCTTACATTGGTGGTGGGCTACTGGTACCGGGTGCAGGGGAGCGGCAACAGGATGCAAGCATCTTGTTGTCTCCTGCCTCCCCGGGGCACCTGGTGGGCCGCTGTGAGATACAGGAAGCTGGACTAGATGGGCCTTTGGCCTGATCCAGCAGGGCTCTTCTGATGTTCTTAAGGCGACCTGCACGGACTGCAAAAGGACACCCAAGAGGTGTGAGTGGGGGGTGGCATGGGGGGAGGGGCTGCTTTCCACCACCTCCACTTGGTTTTCCTGCTCAGAAGCGTTCTGCTTGGTACGAAGTTGACAGTGGCCTCAGGCTTGCTACTTACTTAGCTAACTATCTCACGGCTGATGCACTCGAAAGCCATAAGCCACTGGGTGCGAAGGAGAACGGGAAACCAAGGATCAGTTGATGGACAAGCGCAAGTAGCAAAACTAAGCATCGCTGGGGGCCTAATGCATCAACTCTTACAAGGTTCAGCTCTTACAGGTTTTTCTTTTTAAAATAACCTGACATAAAACAAAACTGAGGCCAAAGAAACAAGCTCTGCAGTACTACAAGTCACAGAGCAGAAGGTACATTATGGCTTGTCTCGGGGGACCTGCGGGGACCAGCACAGGTGCTCCCTGACAACCTGAGTACCTTTTTACTATTTTTTTTTTTGCCTGATCACTGCAACCATCTCAAGAGTTATAAATATTTATGACTCCACCCACCAGAGAACAGGGAATGACACCTCCCGTTCTATGGAGAACCCTGAGTAAATCCAACACTTTTCTGCGGGTGTAGAGGGCAGTTGTATGACAAAGGAAAAGGGGAAGTAAAAAAACCCTGAAGACCTCTTCTAGTGGTGACTCCAACCAACAGTTACCCACAAAAATGCCTAATGGTTGCAGGCTGCAAAGAGATCTTATTTGGGGAATCCCTTCAAGAAACCAGTTCGCTGGGTGAAAAAGAAAAACGTGGCACATGTCAACATAGCAACACAGAGGTGACAGGCCTGGTACTTGTCAGAACAAAGCGTGTTTAGATGGATATTCATAGCTGCTCAGTACCACCTGAATAAAATGAAGAAGAAAAAAGGTTGATCTAAATCTGGTTTTTCCATCAGCAATTTAAATTGATTCCAACTTGGCCATGACTCCGCTGCACAACAGCAAAGCTAACAGAAAGGGACCAGTCTATTGCATATACAACCAAAGGCTATGGATTATTTTGGCCACCTATGCTTACGCTGTAAGGTCTTTAACATTTAAATTACTGCGCTTTGCCCTGTATGCGGCTGACGCTCTGTAACACAAACCGACTTTGCTGTTCTTCTTGTATGTGTTGTCTAGGAAAAAATATGAGAAGATTCGTTTTAAAACTCCCAAGGATCAGCAGTGAGAACTTGAGGTGGAGCTTGAGACACCTGCCATCTTATTTCGACAAGGCTAAAAGGCAGCTTCCACCTCCCTTTTCCTGCTTCTGAGCTCAGGCTCTTCTGCGTTCATTAATACGGGTGTTTTGTGAACATCTCAAGTGAGCCCCCAGAATTTTTTTTCGCATCTTAGAAAACGATCCATTTGCAGCTCTGCTCAACGGTGACCACCAGAGTGGCCGTCTGTCTGCAGAAATCCGAGCGAGGCCCGCCCTTACCCAGGTGGCTGCTGATGTGCAGGTCGAGGGAAGTGGGCTCCCGGAAGACTTCGTTGCAGTAGGGGCACACGTGGCGCTCGCAGTCGTCCAGCACGGCTGGGCCTGGCTGTGGACGAGAGGAAAGAGTCTGTGCAACCGGTGGAGAGCCCCGAGCCAGGATCCGTGGCGCCAGGAGCAGCCAAGGCGCGAGGGGAGGTGGGTCAGGCCTGGGCGCTCTCAGGCTGCCCCACCCCTCGCGACACAGGCGCCAGCCCCCCCCCTTCCCTGCTGGCGAGGAGCACGAGCACCGCCACTTACAGGCCCATCTGGCTCAACCTCCACGTACTGTGCCCCACACAGCTTCTCTGGGGCCGCCCCCTCTTTGCTCTTCGGCTCCTCCTCCTCCTCCTCTTCCTCCTCCACCACCACATCCGCTTCGTCAGATCTCGGCCCCTCCCCCACGGAAACACGTTCAATCACAATCCCGGAATTCCTCATGGCCTCTCTCAGCAGGTTCTCGTCATCCTCTGCGTCCTGGGGCAGCTCCTCGGAAGTCGAAAGCTGAAGGACACAAAAGGCCAGTGAGCGCGTTGGGAGAGGAGGCCTGTCCGGTTCGTCTCTTCCCAATAACCACAAGCTCTGCCTGAGGCCTGTTTCTCACTAGCTTAGTGGTGCCTAAGCATCTCTGAGGCTGCTGCCTGACGGGTGAATGCCGGGGGGGGGGTGGCTGTAATGGTGATGGGGCAGCAGTGCTTCCCCAGAAGACACCAGGGTTCAAAAAGCCAGACGGGGCTCGGACACCTAGGCTGCCCTTCAGACGACGCTCCAAACGGGGCTTGGAGGACAGGCAGCCGCAAGAGGAGCAAATGACCAGCCGCCGTTTGCCACTTTTAGAGAAAAATAACAAGCTGCGATTTCTGGCACCTGAGAGGCAGAGGCTTCCACTCTCCACCCCCCGCTGCTTGTTCCCTCTCCTCCCCGGTTTGGGGGGCTGCCTGACTCAGCCTGCGTGCTGGGCTTGATGCTTCCCCAGAAAGCTCTTAACATGCTTCAGGTGACTCCCTGCATGGACTTCAAGGGGAGAGGCCTCTTCCGTTGCCTGGAAACAGGCAGGCATCCCACCTCCCGTCGCTATCTGAGGCAGAGCCAGGCCCACGGCGAGAGCCACTGATCCACGTTAGTGACAAGACGCCCCCTTCCCCCAGGGGGCAGCACCAACCTCTGTCTCGGGCGATTTGGCCTCCACAATGGGGAGCTCCTGCATCCGGACGTGGACTTCGTGGAGGACGTTCCCTTTGGCATCCGTCACCAGATGGATGACAGGCGAGGAGTCCGCAGACTGTGCGGCCAGCGAGGGAAGAGCCTCCGGGTTGGAGTTGCTGGATCCTGCAAGGAAAGCGGCAGATCTCAAGAAGCCTCCAGGCTGCTTCGAGGCCTCCCCTCTCCCCACCCCGCCTTTCCAGCCTTTGTGCTTTCCAGCCTTCGTTCCACTAAGAGCAGACAAAACCACTACTAGCCTTCAGCACTTTCCAATGACCAGAAGTGCTTCACTCACTCACTCACTCACTCACACTACCCTCACAACTAGCCATAATTTGCAATGGGAGGTAATAATAATTCAGGGCTGCAGCTTGAGGACGGCCTCCTCGTGAGACAGAGGCAGAGAGCAGGGTTGGACGAGGGACTTCCTACTTGCAGCTTGGTTTCCAGCCCCAACGCTACCCCGGCCTCTGTCTAAAAAAAGCCTCCCAGACGAGGAAAGCCAAGGGAACTCCGTCAGCAGTATTGCTCACCTGTTATTTCAATTCTTTTAATACATTTGCGAACTGCAAAGTGCTGCAGAATTGGAATAATTGTGATAACAGACTGAGTGCTTTGTGATTCTCCTTTCAAAATCCTGGCAATGCGAATTCAACCCCAAGATCAAGACGAGTGGGCTGAGCTGGGACCATAACCAGACGTAGTCTCAAGGCGGGGGTTGAACAAAGCACCAACCACGCCTGGGGGGAGGAGCCACAAGCCCTTCCACTGACCTGCAGCCAAGTCCTCTTTGCCAACCGCGATCTCCTTGTTCAAGTTGAAGCGGATTTTCTCTGTGCAGGGAGTCAAAGATTTCAGGTGCCGGGTCAAGGCCCCCGACTCACGGAAGCTCTTCCCGCACTTCTTGCACTTGTAGGGGCGCTCGTCTAAACAGGTGAGAAATATCAGAAGGCCGAGTTCATGGCACGGAAGAATGCAGCCCATCAACCCCGTGCAAGAAATCCTCTTCCCAACTAAGTAGCGAGTGGCACGTCTCTCTCAAGACATGACCGGTTCTTGTCAGGCCGAGAACAAGATTTGTTCCTCCAACATTAACTCAACAACTGTGCCAACGGTTGAGACGCTCCGTACACAGCAGCATCACCCTCTATTCTCCCAGAAGCCACGTTCCGCCCTCACCTGTATGGCGGCGATGGTGTCGGATGAGGGAGCCCTTGGTCCTGAAAGACGTCCCACAGAGCTTGCACTCGTAGTCCTTCCTGCTGCTGTGGGTGATCATGTGGGCCTTGAGAATGCTGGCCTAGGGCGGGAGAAAGGAGCCACTTCAGAGGCTCACACACGCACGGCTTCAGGTTTCGCCCAGTGGGCACCTGCAAGCGCCAAGCTCTCAACAGCACGTTTTGCTGCATAGGGTGCCGTAGCAACTGAGGCTTACTTAGGTGAAAGCCCTATTGACTGCAACAGGACTTACTTCTGAGTAGACACGCCTAGGATTGGGCTGTTAAGACACGCATTCAGAGATTACAGAAGCGCCACTGTGACTTCGTCACGATCCAGCTCGGGCAGAGCTGCGCTGCTGTGCAGCCCCAACGTACCGTCTTGAAGGTCTTGTGGCAGAGCTCACACACGTAGCGGCCTTCCTTGTTGACCAGCAGCTTCACCTTGATGAGCTCCAGAGAAGCCCCTCCTTCCGGCTCCTCGAGGCCGCCCGGCTCCTCCTCAGCCTCGTCGTCGATGTGGCCGTTGGGATTCTCGTAGATGTGCTCCTCGGTCACAATGACTTCCTTGATGTGCCCGCTGCCTGCAAAGATCCACCCAGAACAACTGACACGCCTTGGGCTGGGCGGCTTCGCCCAGGGGCTGCCCTGCCGCGGCTCCCCCCCGCCAATGACCCACCAGCCAGGTCCAGGAAACTGCGCCCACTGGGAGGACTGTCCACGCTCAAGTAATTTACACACACCCCGTCTGCACCCCTGACAGTGCCCCGACCACCCTTTTCTCAGTCTGTTTTCCCAGGGCTTTTGGGAGGGGGACAGAGGAGGGGAAACAGGGGCCACCCTGAGTTCCTTGGAGGAGGCGTAGAATATGAGTGCAACTAAAAGAACTAAAATGTGACTAAAACAGGACACGCAGGGTCAACACAGCCAGACAGATGCTCCATCTTCACCCCCGGCCACGAGCCTTGCCACACAGCCAGATTTTTGCAAGATGCCCGAGGGCCGAGAGAGGCCTAACTAGGCGAGTTTACTAGGGAGAGGGTTCCTAAGCCTTATGGCCACAGCAGAAAAGGCCCTGTATTACGGTCACATCAGCCAAACATCAATGGACGTACGGGACTCGACCCTCCTTCCCCCGCCTGGCAGGTAGAACAGCAGGGGATCTGTCCTCATAACCCAAGAAAATACAGTTATCCAGGTGTCTCTGAGGAAGACATGAAATGCTTTCTCCAAATTTAAGCACACAGTAACGTCTACAGCAACACCTCCATGTTCCCGGGTGTGGCTCCTCTCAGACGCTGGATGAGCTTACTTAGTAAGGCGGAGGTGTGGCTGTCCTCGTCCGTCATCGGAGAAGCTTCAACAACGATATGAGCCACAGTGATGGGCTCCTCCAGAGGCGAAATGACCTGGGGGAACAAGCAAGGGCTCAGACGGGAAACGGGGCCTGGGTGGAGTGGGCAACCCCATTGCACCCCCAAGGCCTCAGCCTGGTGGCACTGCAGACAGCTCTCTGCCAGCAGGCTCACACGCTGAAATGCCCCACACACTAGCCTTTTCTCTTCCCCTTCTCCTCGTAAAGTCATCATCAAATCTCATTCACCATCTTATTACTTGCCCAGTGCCATTTAAACCCATCCAGATGGACCTCGCAGTTCCCAGGGGGACCTTCTGTGGCCCGAGTCACCCAGTACTTACCAAAAAACAGGGCAGTACTTTTATAGTCCCCCCCCCCCGGTTTGAGTCCACTGCATGTTTCTCCCAGCAACCCCTGGCAAGACCTGAGGGTCCGGGAAGCCCCTTGCCCACTTCCCGCTCTCAAAAACTTGCCTGTGCTGCCACCGCAGAGTCTTGAGGTCTCTGGCAAAGCTTCTGCAACTTGTGCTGCACAAAGTCCTCCAAGGACGTGAACTCGGCCTGGCAACGCCCACACCTGTGCCGGTCATCTTCATCTGAAATTCAAAGGGCAAGAAGACTGGCACTCCTTGGGGAGGCAGGAGGACCGCCCAGGGGAAGCAGAGCCACAAGAGACAGGCAAGGACCCTGTGCTGGACGGGGTGCGTCACACACTGGTCCCAGCAGAACAAGCACACGCGGCTTGCAAACAGTCCCTGAAACGTGAAGAGCACAGATGCCTTCCCCACCTGTACTAACAGAGACGTGGCCAGGAGGTACTTCGGAGCAACCAGCAGGAAGAGCCTCGCAATCAAGGCACTGTGGCTGGGAAACAGGAGTGCTGCGCCTTCAGCGACAGCCACTGAAGCAGGCGATGCTTTTCCCTCACCCAAAAAGTGTTACCTGTCAATTTTCATATTATCTGGCTGCTGCGAAAGGCCCAGGAAAAGAGCCAGTTCAAATGGGAGCGATCAGACAGGGGCTGTTGGGCCAGGTCCAGGGGGCCTCTCATCATAAGAAGAGCCCATATGCTGGATCAGACCAAAGGCCCATCTAGTCCGGCTTCCTATATCTCACAGCGGCCCACCAGGTGCCTCAGGGAGCCCAGTAAACAACAAGATGCTTGCATCCTGTGGCCACTCCCTTGCACCCAGTACTCTGAAGTAGCCTACTACTAATGTAAGGAGGTTGCACAACTCATCATTGTGTATAGCCCATGATGGACTTTTCTTCCAGAAATCCGTCCAATCCCCTCTTAAAGGCATCTAGACCAGATGCCATCACCACCTCCTGTGGCAAAGAGTTCCACAGATTAACTACCCGCTGGGTAAAAAAGCACACCTAGTACTGTCAAATCCTGCTGAAGCCGCTTTTCTTCTGATTACTTCGAGCTTAGACCCTAAGTGCACCGGACTACTTCCTTTTATCTGTTTTAACTCTCCTAACCCTCAGTTTTAGCGGATGCCCCCTGGTTCTGGTGTTTTGAGACAGGGAAAATAACATCCCTCTATCGACTCTATCCCTTCCGTGCATTATTTTGTATGTCTCAATCATGTCCCCCCCTCAGGCGCCTTTTTTCTAGGCTGAAGAGCCCCAGACGCTGCAGTCTTTCTTCATAAGGGAGGTGCCGCAGCCCCATCATCATTTTCGTTGCTCTCTTCTGCACCTTTTCCAGCTCCACTATGTCCTTTTTGAGGTGCAGCGACAAGAACTGTACGCAATACTCCAGATGTGGCCTTACCATTGATTTGTACAATGGCATGATAATATTGGCTGTTTTATTCTCAAATATTGGCTGTTTTGAGCACCTGCTGCCTGATCACAGTGCCCACAAGAGGACAGACAGTCTTGCATTGAGAGACGCATTGAGAGGCACACTGTGCTTGAACCCAAGGGTCGCGCATAGCGATCTCAACTAGGCGCCGGGGAGACACGTCCTCCGTAAATTTCCCTAACCTCTTCTGAAAGCCATTTAAGCTTGTGCCCCTGCATTAACCAATTCCACAAGTTACACCCTATGCTAAGAAATGCTTCTTTTTCAACAGTTCTAAATCTCCCACCAATCATTGCACTTCCTGCCCCCAGTTCTAGCGCTGTGTTCTCAACGCAACGCACATACGTTTAGGTCTCAATCATGCTGACTTATCTACACACATTGACACTTGCCACCTGGTTGCCCATTTGGAGCTCTTCAGAATCCAATTTTGTTTTATCCGGAAACCTGGCCCCTAACTCCAAGTCATTTTTGTACAAATTAAGAACTGGTTCCAACGTCTCACCTGCCTGCTTTGGTTCGCTCCCATTCTCCGCTTCCTCTTCTTTATCTACCTGCCCAACTCATCAGGAGGCGTGTGCTCTTACTCCACAATTGCCATGCTTACTCAAGATCCTTCAGTTTCAAAAGTCCAAGTTCCCAATGCCAATTAGATCAGCCCTGCCCACATGCCAGTTGAAGTCAAAGAACTCTGGATTAGCAAGGCAGGATTCCGCTTGGCAGAAGCCACAGGGATTCTTCTCCCACAAGGCTTGTTCTCCTGCATGCTTCATAATTTTACATTCTACCAGTTGACCCAGCACTGGCCTGTGATTTCCTAGATCCCAACCTCGTTGAAAAAAAGTGGTGATACACTGGTTCATTTCTCTTGGCACAGAGGCCAATTTAAGGCGTCAAACATACAAATTTTTGCTAAATCAGCCATTTCATATTAGTACTCTTTAAGAACTCCTGAGTGGTTGCCATTCAGACCCTGTTACATTTTTCAATGTTTAATGCACCAATAAGCCCCAGAACGTCCATCTCATGTTGCTTGCATTTGAGTTAGTTCTTCAGATTCCCTCCCAGAAAAGATCAACTCAGGCATAAGCTTCTGCCCTGCAGCAGCTGCAGTGAAAACAGATGCAAAGAGCTCACTCGACTTCTTTGCAATCACCAGATCCCCTTTCGGCTTTCCTTTTATTCCCCATCACTGAACAGTGCAGCCGCCTTCTTGGCAGGTTTCCTGCCTTTGACGGACGTGGGAATTTCTTCCCTCCCCATCTTTTCTATCCCTGAGGCCTGGGATAACTGCACCCTACTGGTTCTCTTCATCCCCTCAGGTTTCTGTTATGCCCACTGCATCTTTGTTCTTCTTTGTGATCAGACTGTCTGCCTCTCCACCCACATGTCGTGTCCCTTCCCAAACGTCGCTGCCATCTGCCTTTGCTCCTGTGACTTGTGGGTCTCTGTCGCTGGCTAGCCTGTCCTGCTCCGCGCTCTACCTCCCAACTGCATTCTGTCGCAAGCTGCAGAATCTGGAGCTGAGCCTAGTTCCATTTCACTGCAAGCTCTCCTGCACACAGAAATTAAGCAGAAGGGCAACGTTGACTTCAGGTGAGCTGGGCAATGCCCTCTCAGCAATGCCACCAGCCCTCAGCTCTGCTCGTGCTCTCCCATGTTTGACAGCCTTGAAAGTTAACCAGCAGCACGCATCAATCAAAAAAGCGCTGCATACATTAGTAAAAGTCAGCACGCACCAGTCTACAACCTGCATAACCTTAAAAATCCTACACAGGTCCAAAGGCTTTTTGAAATAAAAATGTCTTCAAAGGGTGCACAGAAATGGCTAACGCAGGGGTCATCCAACCTTTTGGCACCAGACCCATTTTTTTAAATTACACACTATCAGGACCCACCTAGCTTTACAAGAAAACAAAGTGACCAAGAAATATTTTTATTTCTTGATTACAAGTAATATTTTATTTATTTATTTGCAAGCCAAGCCGTGTGCCTGTAAGCCAATCGGGGGGAACCTATCCCCTGGCAATCTAAAGCGTACAGATGGTGCTTTACAAAAGCCCCACACACACACACACACTGCTAAAGCTGGACATACCAGAGAGGATCAGAATGCAATTAGGACCAAAGACACTTTGAACATCTCTCAAGATCGCATCATTTTAACTGCAACGCACTCACTCAGCACCTCCCGGGGTCACAGGGGCCTATCTACAAGGTCATCTAGTCCAACCCCCTGCCTGTAGCATGAAATCTTCCTAGAGCAGTGACCGCAAACCTATGACACGCATGTCAAAGGTGACACACAACTTTTGAGGTGACACACCAGCATTCACCAACACCTGACAAAAATTGAGTTTTTTCTACTCATTTTTCATTTTTGTAATTATTTGATGTATCTTTATATATTACATAGTACCACAAATGACTGGACTGTATTTCTTGTTTAAATAAATGAATATAAAGGATAGATTCTCTTTTTCGGGGAGTGGGATTGACATGCCAATCAGCGTCAAGCTAAGCATTTTCCAAAGTTTTGACACACCAAGCCCAAAAGGTACCATCACTGTCCTAGAGCATCTCCAGCAGGTGCCTGTCCAGCCTCTGCTCCAAGGTCTCCAGTGAGGGAGAACGCCCCACCTCCCTCGGCAATCTGCTCCACAGTCGAACTGCCCGAATCAAAATTCCTGATGTCCAACCGGAACCTCCTCTCTGGCGGTTTGTACCCACTGGACCTCTCAGAGGCAGCTGAGGACAAACACGTCCCTTCCGCAGGGCCCGCACACCAAGTTCCCCCAACCTTTCCTTGCAGGGCTTGTTCTCCAGCCCTCTGATCATCTCTGCACCTGGGCGAGCCTGGCTGCATCTTTCCAACAGTGAGGTGCCCAGAATTGGACACAGGACTCCAGGTGGGGCCTGACCAATGCAGAGGGATGCAGAACCGCAGCCTCCTCCGACTGGGCCCTGGGGCAACTTCCCAGATTGCAACAGAGTGCAAAGGGGGGGGGGAGATCGGTTCCCTGGGAAGCACCTGGTGGGGCCAGTGTGAGAGGCAGGAAGCTGGACCAGATGGGCCTTGGCCTGATCCGGGGGCGGGGGGGCTCTTCTTAGGTCGCGCCAGGCGTAGCGCATCAGTGCGATGGCACAGGCGCCTTCCGAGCCAAGCCGCGCGGCTGCAGTACCGTAACGCTCCGAGTAGCGGAGGCCGCGGCCCGACCCTCGGATTACCGCACTGCCGCGAATAGACGCGGACCCACAAAAGCAGGCGAGGACGGGGGCGATTAAAGGGCCAAACCGACGCCGCTCCGGGGGGGGCGCCGCTCCCTCTCCCCCCACTAGGCCGCTGCGGTGACGTCCGCGGGGGGGGGTCACCCCTCAGGCCCCCTCCCGGGCTCCGGGCCGGTACCTTCCTCTCCGAAGGGCGCCGGGAGGCTGAGGAAGGCGGAGGGCGCCTCGCCCGGACCGGAGACCGCCTCGCCCGCGCGCTCCTGTCCCCGTGGCCCGGCTGCCGTAAGCCCCGCCGGCCCAGCGCCCGTTGCCATCGCGGCCTCCATGTCGCAAGGCGCCGCAACCACCAAGATGGCGGCTTTACGGCCGTGTCGTCATAACAACGAGCCCGAAGGCCGCCGACGGGGAGGCGGGCGGAGCGTGGAAGGAGCCGGCCAATGGCGTGGCTGCCTTCCGTTTGAGGCGCACCTCACCTGAAAGGGCGGGGCCGCGGGGAAGGCCACAGCCAATGAGCGGGCGCGGTGCAAAAAAGTGAAATTGGGCTTACCTAATAGGGGCACGTAAGTAGGCCGGAGTATGGCGAGGGAAGCGCCAGCGTGGGCGGCACGTCCAATCGAAAAGCGGCCCTTTCCCTCTCGGCCAATCAGCAACGGCGCTGCGTGCAGACGCCAATGGCGCCTCGACCAACCACCTCCGGAGAGGCGGGGCCTTACGGCTCCCCGCCCAATGGGCGTCGCCCGGGGGCGAGACCTCGCCGCGCGCCGTCCAATCAGCGCCGCGGCGGCGCGTGAGGGAGGACGAGGTCAGCGCCCGCCGTGCCGTCCCCTCAGTGCCCTCCGTCCGCGGCGGCGATGGCGAAGCGGTGCCAGCGGCTGGAGCCGGCGCTGGCGCAGGCCGTGCTGGCGGGCGCCGACGCGCTGCTCTTCGACTGCGACGGCGTGCTGTGGCGCGGCGAGGCGGCCGTGGCGGGCGCGGCGGAGGCGCTGGGCCGGCTGGAGGCGCGCGGCGCGAAGCGGCTCTGCTACGTCACCAACAACTCCTCGCGCACGCGCCAGGCCTACACGGAGAAGCTGCGCCGCCTGGGCTTCCCGCGCGCCGAGCCGCGCCAGGTCTTCGGCTCCGCCTACTGCGCCGCGCGCTACCTGAGCCACGCCCTGCCGCCGGGGGGCTCCGCCTACGTGCTGGGCGGGGCCGCCCTCAGCGCCGAGCTGGAGGCGGCGGGCGTGGCGCACCTGGGCGCAGGCCCCGCCCCCGCGCCCGACTCCGCCCACTTCGGCGCGCGCGCCCCGCTGGACCCCTCCGTGCGCGCGGTGCTGGTGGGCTACGACGAGCACTTCAGCTACGGGAAGCTCTGCCTGGCGCTGCGCTACCTGCTGCGCGACGAGGGAGGAGGAGGAGGGGGCGGCTGCCTGCTGGTGGGCACCAACCGAGACCACCGCCTGCCCCTGGAGGGGGGCAGCGCCGTGCCCGGTACGTGGGGGTGGGCGGGTTCCTGGGCATGGACAGAGTGCACTTCCCCGGCCTGGCTCATGGGAGGTCCTGGGCTCTGCATTTGTTGGTGGGCACCCACCGAGACCATCACCTGCTACTGGAAGTAAGTGGGTGGGTGGGTTCCTGAGCATGCGCTAAGCATGCTCCCTTCCCTGGCTCATGGGAGGTCCTGGGCTGGTGGGCACCAGTCGGGATCACCACCTTCCTCTGGAGCGGGGCAGTGCTGTCCCCAGTATGCAGGCAGGCAGGGCATTTCCTGAGCATGTGCAGAGCATGCTTCCCTCCCCCCCCCCCACTTGTGGGAGTCCTGGGCTCTGCAACGATTGGAGGGTAGCAGCTTCCAGACAAACAGAGGAGGGCAGGAGGACCTGCAGTAGTCCAGGGCATGGCTCCTGGGCTCGGGTCTTGGCATTGCTGGCTAGCTAGAGCGCAGGTGTCAGCACTGCAAGAGGCTTCGTGGGAAGGCCGCTGCAAGTCAGGGCAAACATCTGTCGTGAGAAGCAGAGTGTCTGGATTCTGTAGAACAGCTGCTCCCAGACTGGGTGGGGACCCCTTAGTGAGTCGTTTTTTGGTGAGTCACGAAACTGACAAGCTGAGAGCTGACAAGGAAAATGTATTGAGCCCTATGGGAACCCAAGCGGAGCCATATGTTTGCTTACAAGTAGGGTAATGTGCTGCAGTCCACTTCGAAGGGCTGGCCGAAGGAATGCAAGTAGCGTGCTTAGAACGCAAGAGGCTCAAATCCTTTTTTGCCCAGCATACATTTAGAACTGGAGTTGGCGGCTCTTGCAATGAACAGTGTAGAGGCCATACCGGTGGGCAGGATGGAAGCCTGGGAGTGACTAGTTGGCCTGGGAGCGACCTGCCTGTGAGATTGTCAGGGTGGGTGTGGCACAGTGCCGCTTCTGCCTTGTGACTTCCCTCCCCAAGCGCAGCTCAGCCCTGGACTGGGGTTCCCCTTCCTTGGGGGAGCAGCGGAGCAAGCCTCTCCCGTTTGTCGCTGGCTCCCTTTGACGGGACCTTCAGCATTCTAGGGCTGCCCCGCGCTGTGCCTGGCTCCCAGGCCAGCCTCCTGAGCGTGCCGTTTCTCTTCCCTTGCCAGGAACCGGCTGTCTTGTCAAAGCCGTGGAGACTGCTGCGGAGCGGGAGGCGTTCATCATCGGCAAGCCCAGCCGCTACATCTTCGAGTGCGTGGCCAGCGAGTTCGGCATTGACCCGGCACGCGCCATCATGGTCGGAGACCGCCTGGACACCGACATCCTCATGGGCAACAACTGCGGCCTGACCACCCTGCTCACCCTCACCGGGGTCAGCACGCTGGAGGAAGTGAAAGGGCACATGGCCAGCGACTGCCCTGAGCGGCAGAGCCTGGTGCCCGACTACTATGTCGACAGCATAGCTGACCTCCTCCCTGCCCTCCAGGATTAAAGCAAGAAAGGAAACTAGCCAAGACACACTCACACTCTTTCTCTCCACCCTCAGTGACGCGAGGCTGGTAGTTTTGCCTTGGTGACTGCAGTACACACACTTGCTGATTGCACCTGAAGATGCTTTTAGTGCATAACTTTCAATTTGAGTTCTGTGTTTACGACTTCCTCTAAAAATGCACTTTGGAACAAAGAGGGAAGTGTGTCGCGTCAGTAGCTTTTGGACGTTGTGAGGCATCAAGTGTGTCTTTTAAGCATCAGGCGGTGTTAAGGCATCAGGGTAGAGGCTTGCTCAGCTGGACTGGAGAAGGTCAGGCAGGCTTCTGGAAAAACCTTGCACTGTGGTCTTTTTGTGCGTGTGTGTTTAGAATTCAGGGAAATGAGCAGTTTGAGGGCAGTCATTCTTTTCTGATCCCTCAAACATGACTCTAAGCATGTTTTGATGCTTACTCAGGTCCCAGTTCAGACAACCTGGTTCAGGTGCAATTTCAAGGGAAGAAAACCACCGGCATGCCCAGCGGTGGCAGTGCCAGTTGCACATGCTTAGTGTGCAAAATGTGAAGGGCACCAGTCCTTTTTGCACATTTCCTTCCAGGGAATAGATGGTTGTAGACGCAGTTGTGATACAAAAAACTGCAGAAACCTGTTTAAAAGTGAACTATAATATATTGAAAATAGGTTTTATTGGCCAGGAGAAAAAGAGAGAGGGGTGTTGCTCAGTTGATTTCTAAAGATCTTACTCATGTTGTGTTCTGTATGTACCACAGCAGTGATTATATAATCCACAAGCTTAAATGCAGTTTAATTAACAAGTCAGGCCGTTTGAGGACACAAAAATTGTCATTGTGCTTGAATTGATTTTCTGAACATCCAAATCCCCCGGAGGCCTCACTGAAGGTGGTGGATCTTAGATGGCAGTGTAGACTGTCCAGTGGGGCTCCATGGGGTGTTAGTAGGTGCCATTTTCCTCTCACGCCATTTTGGAGTCTGTGCTGGGGAAGCAGTCAATGTCACTGTCCCTTAGTCCAGAGCTTCCTCGTTAAAATCTTCCGTCTAGGTCGGTGAGAGGGCCCGAGAAAAATCCTGGGCAGATCTGCCTCAGCAGTAGCTGCCGACCAACGACTTAAAGCCATTTTGCTTTGCAATTTCGAGGTGAATACAACAAATTGCACTTTTTGAGTGTCAAACCATGTAATCAGTCAAGAAATTTAGATATGCAGACATAAGGATATTTTTTTAGAAAACCTGTTTTGGGAATCAAGAGGATGCTTGTTTTGCTTCTCGGAAGCAGCCCACGCATCTCTGTGTTGTAGATACTTGAAAGCTGTTTTATTGACATGTCACTTTTTCACCCAGCAATAATTGTGTTGTCCACAGTGGAGCGTACTTTGCCAATGAGTGTTGGCATTCGGGCTGGCTTCTTTGGAAGCCTGCTCACGGTGCACTGTGATGCTTTCTTGTAATCCGTTTCCCTGCAGAAAGCTTTGTCGAGGTTTACAAAGTGTAATTTGTGAGTCTTGCTGTCGCTGTGGCCCTTTGGCAATGCAGACTGCCTTCATGCACCCTTTGGGCTGACTTGAATATCGCCTGAAGTTCTTCTTCTGGGACTTGGTGCTTATGCAATTCTGGGGAGACTTACGAAACATGTCCAGTGTGTATGTATAAATGTTGTTCTGACCTGTCAGCAGCTGCTGAGACCTGCTTTGCCGCCCAGGGAATCGGTTCCTTCTTTGCACTGTTTCCGCCCTTGTGAAACTGCTGATGAAAGACTAAGCCGTGTCTGTAAAACTGTTAGAAAACTTTAGTCCAATTCCTGAGTCACATTATTAAATGTAACTATTGCTGCTTTTTGGGTGTTTGTTATCTTTTAATTTTACATCTTTTGCTGTGTCTTGCTGCAGCGCAGTGTAAAATATCACTTTCCACCATATCTTCTGATAGCAGAATAATCTGAGCAAAATAATCCTTTTAGTTTTTAGTCCTTCTAATTCTTCTTCTGTGAACGAATACATTTGAGCCTTGTTTTGATTGAGCAATGGCAGTTCAATCTTCACCACTGCAAAATAATATTTTGGATTTTTGCCTGGTGTAGGATTCATGCTAGTGGTTTCTGTGAGCAAAATGGTGTAATGAACTTATTTATTAGTGTGTTTATTTTTCACCAGGAGCTCAGGGTGGTGTACATACT
Organism: Lerista edwardsae; assembly: GCA_029204185.1. Classification (NCBI taxonomy): domain Eukaryota; kingdom Metazoa; phylum Chordata; class Lepidosauria; order Squamata; family Scincidae; genus Lerista; species Lerista edwardsae. The sequence continues at coordinate 1,241,704 of JAJKFI010000140.1, forward strand.
TCCCTCTTTTTAGTCTCACATCAACCCTGCGAGGTCGATGAGGCTGACAGATCACGACTCGCCTGAGGTCATCTAGGCAGCTTCATGGCTGAGTTCTCATTTCCTTTTGTCCATTTTGTATTCAGTTTGTGTGATCCTTTTCTACCCTGCTGGTTTACGGGCCATAGAAGGTGCTTTACAAGCCATAGAAATGGCACAGTCACAATACACTAAAAAACAGCCGCCTATAACAATTCAGTCCAATCAAAATCACAGCCGAAAAATAATTAGTACTGGTGTTCTGTAAACAGTGGCACACACATGACCTGCAGACGAACAAAGGTACAGTGTGCTGGATGCAGAAGCAGGTATGTCTTGGCAGCGGGGCTCACGTGTTCTCCCCACACAGTTTGCATGTTCAAATTCCCTTCCCCACTTCCTTGTCTGTATAAACCACAACTGGCCGTTACGTGCAGGTTAGGCAAACAGTGGCTTGTGCAAAGGAAGAAAGGGAAGCCGTGTGGGAGACTGAAGCTTGGGTGCGACAGCCAAACCATGATTTGCTGTTGCGTTGGAGTAGAGCTCAGATGCCTGTGCGGTTTCCTCTGTTCCTCACAAGAAAGCTCATGTTTGGCAAAAGCTGGCGAGACTTGCAGGAATCTAATGGCAAAGAGGTAGAAGAGGCTGCCCTCTGAAGAGCGTCACGCCAGCATTTGAGGAATAGGATGCAGATCTCCCCTTTCCTCCTCCAACTGTCTTTTTCTGCCTTTGGAGAATGTGCTATCCTGACCCAATATCTGATTATGTGCCTCCACGACTCTGCTCTCCACGGGCACAAAAGGGCTCTTGGCCACAGCGGTGCAGGAGTAGGCTGGGTGCTGTTCCCCCTGCAACTCTGCCAGGGAAAATATGACCCTCTTAACCTTGAGCCGCAAAATGCGCAAGCAGGCTTGTTTGAAGTCGGAGAGCCAGCCGACCCACATAAAAGCATTCCTCTCCCTCCCTCCCTCCCTCCTTTTTTCAATGGATTTCAAGCAGCCAAGAGTGGGGAGCCACTGGTGTGATCTTTTGCCAGGCCAAATAGCTTGGCACTGAAAGATGGCAGGTGCTTCGTAACAGGATGAAAAAAACCCCACCAGGACAAGCCCTCCTCCTCCCTCGGCCCACGCCTTGGGCCAGAGCTGGCTGTGGAAACCCCTGGTGGGTCTGGCCGTTTCAGAGCGCTGTGGGGCAGGGTGAGCTGGCCCGATTCTCCCGCTAGGTGACCTGGCGCCCGTCCTGATGCGCGGCTCTCCTTTTGATGAATCCTCATTAAGAGACCTTGCTGGGCACCCATCAAAAGAGACGCTGCAGAAGAGGGAGACGGAAATGATGACTGGGCTGGGGCACCGCCCTGATGAGGACAGGCGGCAGCGTCTGGGGCTGAGGTGGTGATGGCATCTGGGCGAGGCGCCTTTAAAGGGGATGGGACGGGTTTCTGGAGGAAAAGGCCATTGCAGGCTGCAGGCTGTGATGGGTAGTGCAGCCTCTATACTTTAGAAGTAAGCTACCTCAGAATGCTGGTAGCAACAAGTATGCAGGTATTTAGTTGTCTCATGTGCTCCCTGAGGCACCTGGTGGGCAACTGTGAGATACAGGAAGCTGGATTATCTGGGCCTTTGGCCTGATCCAGCGGGGCTCTTCAAATGTTCTTAAACATACACAGTCAATCCTCTTTATATGTGACCTTAGCTACCTGCAAAGAGCAGAATTGCTACTTTCCTCGTTATCCACCATGCAGAGACCTTCCAAAGGCCGCAGGGACCCTCAGAAGGGCACCTGCAACCAGCACTGACCTCTTCAACAGTTCTGGCAGAAGCATCCGCTGGCCACGTTTAAGAGGTCCGTGCTGGTCGCAGGTGCCCTTCTGAAGCTCCCCGCAGCGTCTGGAAGGGCTCTGCAGCATTCCGAGATCTTTGGGCACTTCCTGCTGCACTCTGTTGGCTTCCCGAGGGTCTCTGCAGGGTTCTTCTGATGGCAGATAAGGCACCCCTTGCACTGAACCCCATTGATCCCATAGGATCAATGGTTGATTATCTGTGCATTTGCTACCTGCGAGGATTTCCAGGAACCTCGCCCTAGCGAATAATGAGGGTTGCGTGTACTTAAATTGGATGAATCCTTCAGAAGCCAGCCGGTTGAAATAACTTTTTCTCTGTGGCTCATCCCAGTATCCCGATGGGGAGGCCGCAAAGGGTTGCGATGGCCGGCAGGTGTGAAGGTCAGGTAGCACTGGAGACTAATCCCCTGAAAGCATGTCAGGCCGGGGTGGGGAACCCCTCCCTCTCTCCCCATCCGTGGGATCCGATTGTGGGCACAGGTGGCTGCTCCCCCCGCTCATGTTTGCTTCCTCCTCGCAAGTGAGAGTGGCCCCACCACACTTGGGGCGCCTGCCAGGGGGTGAGGTTCCGCCACAAGGCCCCGATTGTGCTCCCTGTGAATGCTCCGGCTGTCTCGCCCAGGTCAGGAAAAACATCCCGGGCCCAGGACAGCATCTCTCGGCAGCCCCCCCCTTCCCTCCCGCCCTTGGGGGAGTCTAACGTTTCACCTCCACGCGTCTCCCTCCAAGTGGAGGTGCCAAGGTGGGCCGTTTACCTGGCCTTTGATGGGCAGGTGCTCAGGTTCCCTGGCCAGAGAACTCGGATCACGCACAGCCTCCGCATTATCCGAAGATAAGAGCTGCAGGAGCAAGGGGCTGCCTCCGGAATGGAGCCACAGGTGGTCTCCTGTACCATTCCCTCTTCAGTAAGTACCTTGCCCTTCTTCCCCTACCCCTACCCATGCTTCTCCCCCTACCCACCTCGGCGTCCATGCTGGCCCGGACACCTCTATTTCTCCATTCGTTTTCCTTTGGGGGAGTACAGCGCAGTAGGATGGATGCTCAGGTGAATTTCTCAGTGGGGAGGGCGAGAGCTGTTAGGATTTTCCAATCTGGGGAGTCAACGAATCTTGGAATAGCCCTGGAAGCTGTGGGGGGGGGGAAGTACTGAGATGGGGTGTGAATTGATATACTGACATGAGACTGATCCAGGCCTTTTATTACTCCAATACATAGACTTTGTATTTCTGGTAGCAGAAGGAATTTCCTAAGCTAAGCTGACAAACGCATACAATCTGGAAGTGGGGGGTGCATGCTAGATATTGGCACATTCAAGGAACCCTTCATGAGTTGGCGCATGTTGGAGCGATCAAACCTGCATTTATTTCACAAGGCCAAGTATGACATTAATGTTTCTCCTGCTTTTGAAAGGCCCACCTGAATAGCTTAATTTCAGTTTCTTCTCTGTGTTAAAACCTTCTGATTTGAGATGGGGTTCCTGCAAATGCAAATATCTTTTCACTTGGGGGCAGGGGATGTGACGCTCGCTTCTTAATATCTATACTTCCCAGCCTATGTACAACCTCAGGGCTGTGCTGCATTATTTTAATATCAATATATTTATTCAATTTTTACCCTTCTCCCTGAAAGGCTCCCAAGGTGTGCGCTCGACAAATTAAAAACACATCTGGAATTAAATACATGGCTATAAAATACACCTTGAAAGTCAACCAGCAACACAAATCAATCAAAAAAGCGCTGCATAAATTAGTAAAAATCAGCACATACCAGTCTACAACCAGCACACCCTGAAAAATCCTACACAGGTCCAAATAAAAATGTCTTCAAAGGGTGCACAGAAAAGGCTAATGCAGGGGTCATCCAACCTTTTGGCATCAGACCCACTTTTTTTAAATGACACACTATCAGGACCCACCTAGCTTTACGAGACAACAAAGTGACAAAGAAATGTTTTTATTTCTTGATTACAAGTAATATTTTATTTGCAAAAAAACACACACAAAAACCCTGATCCATTTCTCACCATGAGGCAGCCTTAACGAATAGCCTCCAGCGGTTTAGTGATGTGACCCAGACTTCACCTGCGCCCCCCCCACTACTTTTCATTGAGGGATTGGGGGGAAAACACAACAGAAAAAAACCGCTCCAACACGCATCTCCCTATCTCTACCCAAACTTGCGAACTGCGGGAGCTCCGCTGTTGGCCGGGCAATGAGCAGCTCTTTGATTTTTGAAGAGGGCTGGAGGCAATTCGTTGTCTGATCTTTCCATCCCCTGTGTGGTCACTGGGGGCTCTGTGGGACACACCAGGAATCAGGTCACAACCCACCAAGAGGGTCCCGACTCACAGTTTGAGAAGTGCTGGGCCACTGCAATGTTTTGAAGGTCTGCACACTTTTGCAGAAGAAATGCCGGCAGCAAGCTAAACGGGCTAAATGAATTTGATCTGCACGGATCTAGGACTGTGCGTTCGTCTATCCCTGGAGCTGCTATAATTGTGGCCAAGGCAATGAGCACAAACAGCATCCTGGCCTACTGTGTTTCACGGTGTCTGAAAAGCAATTGATGGCTTGCTAAAGCAGTGATATATGTGGCCGTCTGCAGCACGTTGTGTTCATCTCCTTCCAGCAACGTATTCTGGGGAGGCAATTTGAACCCCTTTGCCTCTCAACTGCGCGTTCTGTACATGCCAAGAATCTCCAGGTCTGCAGGTTTGTCTTGCCATCAATGACATACGAAGAGGGTGTCCGGGGGGGGGGAGGCACCAGGTACTAGGCTGCAGGGGAGTGTCCGAAAGGCCGCCCCAAGAATGTAAACTGTGTTTCTACTCTGGCCGTTGTTAATTTCATGACACTTACTGAAAATAGTGTTGCAATGGGAAGGGTTCCAAAAATTTATGGGCCGCAGTTGCCAAATTACCTTGGGATGCCCCTGCTTGCTGTTCCAATGCATTTTCCCCCCCCCAAATAGTTTAGAAGACAAAAGGACAGATGCGGAAAGCGGAGGGTTGTCTCCTGCTTTCCCTGTGGAGACCTCGGTGGGCAGCTTTTCCGCCCCTGTCTGACGGATGGGTTTTGTGGCTTTTAGGAGACAAGTCCCCCAGCAGAGTCCAAAAGCCCGCCCAGGAGGTTCTGGGTGGTCCTCGCGGTCATTTTGGTGTGCGGCAGCATCTGCAGTGCAGTGGCCGGAGTCCTCAGCTTCACCCAAAGGTCTCCCAAGGTAAGGGGCTCCCTTCTCTCAAAATGCACTCCGCAGTTCCCTGGTTAGGTCTATTTTCTTCTGCCGCAGCACCTGGAAATGAAATCTGTAGTCCCAATAAGACACCTTCCAGGGGAGACAGAAGAAAGCTCCCGCACACAGACACACTCACACGCTCTTGTATTGCGCCTTTCTCAAGGATGCAAGATGGCAGCAGGGATCAAAATGCAACACAATGCAGGAAAGCTCTAGCCTACTACTGATATAAGGAGGTTGCACAATCCATCATGGCCTATAGCCCACGATGGATGAATTTCTGGAAGAAAGGTCCATCGTGGGCTGTAGGCCATGATGGATTGTGCAATCTCCTTACAGCAGTAGTAGGCTACTTCATAGTACCGGGTGCAAGGGAGTGGCCACAGGATGCAGGCATCTTCTTGTCTCATGCCTCGCTGGGGCACCTGGTGGGCCGCTGTGAGATACAGGAAGCTGGACTAGATGGGCCTTTGGCCTGATCCAGCAGGGCTCTTCCTATGTTCTTATGTAAAAACCACAAGGCCAACCCAACAGGACAACCTCCAGGAATGTAATCCACGGAGAGGAACAGAAAAACCGAGCAAGCAAGAAAAATAAAATCAGAAAAAGCCCATTGAAACAGACAGGTTCCAATCTCTGAAAGAGTGAAGGGGAGAGAGCGAGATTGCTATTAAAATTATAGCAATCGTAATTAATAGCAAACCGTCTTCAGCTGCAGTAGGTCTTGGGTGAGCCCTTCTTGCAGGTGCTTCTGCTCCCAGAAAAAGACCTCCCCCTCCCCCCACCTCGCCTCCAGCATTGTGTGTCAGAGAGATCCCTTGATGTGAGCTTGGAAGGAGGTGGGCCACAACCAAGAAGGCACTGACTTGTGTCATCTCCTGTCTCGCCACTGATGGTAAGAGAACCTGGAGAACAGCCTCTCAGGCAGGTTCACTTGAACTTTAGGATATTTGGTCCCAGGCTGCATAAAGGGGTGTGTGTGTGGGGTGTGTGTGTGTGTCTCGGATGTTAAAACCAGTCCTTTGACCTGCATTTAGATTGGCCCTGGTGGTCCAAGCTGGCAAGAGATCATCTCTGCAGCCTGTTCCCATAGACAACCCGGTTGCTGTTTTTCAAACTCAGCTGCTTCAGAGGCAGCCCCGCATTTCATCTAGCAATCTTCCAGAGAGGCTAAAGCAGCCATTTTCAATCGGTATGGTGTGCCACATTGGTGGGCCGCTAACGGGCCATAGGTCTGCTGCCGAAGTTTGGAGAGCAGTGTTGAAAATGGCTGAAAAAACTCTTCCGGGTTCTGCAGCTCTGTCTCAAGGGCAGCTCTCTCTGGTAACCAATGTCTGTCCCTCTTTCTCTGCCAGTGGAAAAGGAGGGGCAGACAATTGGTTACTACAGGCAGTTGCCCTTGAAACGTGGAACCTGGAAGTGTCTCCGGAAGCCGGAAGTGACATCACAAGCGGCAAAGACCATAGAGAAGAGCATAGAGGTCAGTGTGCCATGAGCAGAAAAGCTCCATCTGTCCTGGTGGTAAATTTTAGTTTTCTGAACCTTGGCCAAGACGCATTGCAGGACATGGGATGGGGGTCTCTTGCAGCACGTGGCCGAGGTGGTGGGTTGGCCACGTCTCTCTCCAGTTTGTCACGCGCGTCTCTTCACAGCCTCTTCTGCAGGTCGTCCGACTAAACTTCCAAACCCGCCCAGCCTCGCAGGTGAACCAGTCGGCCTTTGTGGACAAAGCCAAGAGGACCATCACGTATTACGTCACCTCGCCAAGTAACCAGACGACGGCGGTCCTGTTCGACAGCAAGAATGTGAGTGCGCCGATGCCTTCTGTCGGGATTCCACTGAGGGATTCTGGCGGTGCTCGGAGATGGTCATGAGGAAGAAGCCGGCATTTGAGCTGCCACAGCAGTTGCGTCCAGTTTGGGCATGACGCCATGGGGTGGTCTTGGCATAACCATTTGAGGCAGTGGTGGAGCTAAGCGGGGTGCGGGGGGGGGGCAACTGCACCCGGCAACAAGCTTTAGGGGAGCAACAAGCTGAGCTTGACACTAGTGACCAAAATTGTGAAAACCAATGCCACCATGTTATATAGCGTTGGAAAGCTAATGCAGAATGCAAATTAATTTAATGCAGTGTGCAGTGAAACAAACTGCATTGGAGTATCTGTATTCTATCAAAGGTTATGGCCAATTAACCCCGTAATTAATGTATTAGAGTTTGTCAGGGTCTCTGTGTTACAAAATTTTCTTTGACCCTGCGTAGCTGGTGCCTTAGCTGTGCCGCTGATTTGAGGGCACCTTCCTGCATGTCTGCTTCGAGGTGGGGCCTGGACGTGGGAAGCAACAGGGAAAGCCAGCACGGGCTTGGCAGCTTGTACAGGAAGAGGAGGGGATGGTCCCTAGTGGATCCAGTGGTCTAAAATCCCCACCTTGGCCTTGTTGTTTCTCCTGGCAGGGCTACATCTGCTACAAGCCTGCTGAGCAAAATAGTTGCTACCTGCGGATGATGGATGCCAGGGACTGGGAGACGGTGCAGATGTCCTTCAACCTGTCGGAGCACAGGGTAAGCCGGGATGCAGGGCTCTGGCACTGCCTCAGTGGGATTGGGCGGCTTTCCTCCCCACTCGGGGGGCAGCCCTACTTGCAGAGGCCAGACACGTAAGGTGGCATCTTTTGCACCCAAAGCAGGGCCTCTGCTACTTTTCTTCTAGAAATATGTCCAATCCAATATGTCCATCTAGGCCAGACACCGTCGTCACCTCCTGTAGCAAGGAGTTCCACAGATGAATGACCCACTGGGTAGAAAAGTATTTCCTTTTATCTGTTCTAACTCTCCCAACTCTCAGTTTGAGTGGGTGCTCCCTTGTCCTAGTGTTGTGAGAGATGGAAACAAACACCCCTCTGTTGACTCTATCCCTCCCATGCATAATTTTGTAAGTTTCAGGTGCCTTTTCACTAGAGCCCCAAACGCTGCAGTCTTTCTCCACGAGGGAGGTGCCCCAGCCCCGTAATCATTTTCGGCTCTCTCTCCTGCACTTTTTCCAGTTCCACCACATCCTTTTTGAGATGTGGTGACCAGAACTGGATGCAGCGCTCCAGATGTGGCCTTTCCATTGATTTGTACAATGCATTGATCCTTCATGTGCTGTGGCAGTCTACGTCAGTATGCCAGGTGCAGGGATCAAAAGGTGGGAAGGCTTAGAATGACCTCTGCTCTGATCCAGCCAGAGGATCTCTCTGTTCCTAGAACAGTCACTCTTCTTACATTCTGTTCTAAGTGGTGCTTTGAACTCACTCAGGACAACAGAGCATCTGGAGGTGAATTGGACGATTGTTCCTCTGCCCCACAGTGGCTTTTCAGCGTCTCAAGGAGAGACCTTTTCCGCCCAGATTGGCCCTGTGGCACTCGGCGGGCGACACACAGGCTCAGCCCCTCTTTCGGGGACAAGGTAGGGGGCCACATTCCCACATCTGGGTGTCATGGCATCATCTGAGACATTACGATTGACCGAGGTGGCTGGGCAGGAGGCTTCAAGGAAAGACTGAGATGTCTTGCAGTTAATATTTACACCACTGCAAACTTCAGCAAAAAGTTCACAAAATGCTTAACAGAGCAAACAGTGTGCGCACGCATAGGGCCTCTGAGAGGAATTTTTTTCGGCCCCTTCCCAAAGGGAGAGGGGACAAAAGAGAGTGGGGGGGATGGTAGCAATGGGGGTGGGCAGAACAGGGGTGGGGAGGGGGCAAAAACCAGGAAAGTGCGGCAGTGGTGAAGAAGGCCAATTCCATGCTTGGGGTAATTAAAAAAGGGGTTGAGAATAAAACAGCCAATATTATCATGCCATTGTACAAATTGATGGTAAGGCCACATACAGGAAGCTGGACTAGATGTAGATGGGCCTCTGGCCTGATCCAGCAGGGCTCTTCTTACGTTCTTATGTTCACATCTGGAGTATTGCGTACAGTTCTGGTCACCACATCTCAAAAAGGACATAGTGGAGCTGGAAAAGGTGCAGAAGAGAGTGACAAAAATGATTACGGGGCTGGGGCACCTCCCTTATGAGGAAATGCTGCATCGTTTGGGGCTCTTCAGCCTAGAAAAAAAGGCGCCTGAGGGGGGACATGACTGAGACATACAAAATTATGCATGGAAGGGATAGAGTGGATAAAGGGATGTTCTTTTCCCTCTCTCAAAACACCAGAACCAGGGGGCATCCGCTAAAACTGAGGGTTGGGAGAGTTAAAACAGATAAAAGGAAGTACTTTTTTACCCAGCGGGTAGTTAATCTGTGGAACTCTTTGCCACAGGAGGTGGTGATGGCATCTGGTCTAGATGCCTTTAAGAGGGGTTTGGATGGATTTCTGGAAGAAAAGTCCATCTTGGGCTATAGGCCATGATGGATTGTGCAACCCCCTTACATTAGTAGTAAGCTACTTCAGAGTACCGGGTGCAAGGGAGTGGCCACAGGATCCAGGCATCTTGTTGTCTCCTGCCTCCCTGGGGCACCTGGTGGGCTGCTGTGAGATACAGGAAGCTGGACTAGATGGGCCTTTGGCCTGATCCACCAGGGCTCTTCTGATGTTCTTAGGTGGAGCCCAGGTGTGTCTGCCCACACATCAGTTAGGCGGAATAATATGGAAAACCAAACGCACTCCTAAGTCTCATTAAAACCTTTCAGAAATCATTGCAGAAAATTAGCACTGTTGTACGTAGACTCGCCTGCGAATGGACGGTGGCCTGTGTGCACCAAAACCGGCTTCTGCCGCGGCTGGGGGCCTGCAGCTGGGCTCCTGGGCGCCTGTTCGCTCCTTCAGGGCGAGCGGAAGCACAGGCCAAAGGACTTCTGCAGGCCGCTTTCCTCCCAGGTTTGACTCTGCATTAAGGAGCACCATAGATGCACTCCTCGTTCTTGCACATAGGCTGGTGCCGCAGCCCCCTTTGCACGCCCACAGTGGCACAGGCAGCAAGTGCAGGAGAGATGGGAAAATCTAAGATCCCAGGAAATGTTGGGGGCCCTCCTTTGGCTCCCGGGAGCCCCCTTTTGACCCTGGGCCTAGGCACAAACGCCCCCCTGGCCCCCCTCTCCTGGGCCGTGTGCGTGCTGCCTGTGTGAGAGCGCCGCATACGGCAAGTCCCACGGCGTCCCCTTCTGCAGGGTTCGGTTACTGGTGCGCGCCGCCAATTCCCGTCGAGCCAGCAGACAGAGCCCCTTTTGTCCGCCGTTCCTCCGCCACACGGCTTGAGTCGCCCATGTAGAACGGCCCTCCAAACCAAACGTGCGGGGCTCCGGGCGAGGGTGAGGGCAGAGGTTCGGTTTCGGAGAGACAGAGGGCCCTGTTTGCTGGGAATGTCAGGCGAAAACAAAGCTGTGCAGGGTTGGCTTACGGCTCCCACTTCCATTTCACGGCCGGCGGTGCCTTGCCAGGAGCCCTTCCCCGCCCCCAAGGACTTGGCAGAAAACAGATCTGCCCACAGGGCTGCCCAGCACAGCAGCCTCAACCTCCTTTGCCTTGAAGGAGTTGTGCCTTCCTCCACAAGGTGCTCACTCCACGTCCAGAACTCCTGGACTAGGAATTGTAGTTGGGGGGTTCGGGTAGTTCACTCTTAAAGTGCAATCCTAGCCTAGAGTTAGGCCAACCAAGGTTGGCCGGCACAAGGGACACCGTAAAGTATGTTTGGGCCACTCTTGGAGTCAGAGAGGCCAACACAGAGACGTGCGCCATCCTCTCTGACTCCGAGAGGGGTCCAAACACACTTTACGGTGTCTCTTGTGCCAGCCAAGCTTTGCTGGCCTAACTGTGCCGGCCTAGCTCCAGGTTCGGCCTGCACTCTTAGAGAGGTTCAGCTCTTTCTGGACAGTGGATCGGTTGCCGAATATGAAAACTGCCCCCAGAAGCCAGGTAGCCCAGCAGCCTCTGCAGACTCTCATGTAAGTACAGCGTTTGGGGCTCTTCAGTCTAGAAAAAAGGCGCCTGAGGGGGGACATGATGGAGACATACAAAATTATGCACGGAAGGGATCGAGTCGATAGAGGGATGTTCTTTTCCCTCTCTCAAAACACCAGAACCAGGGGGCATCCGCTAAAACTGAGGGTTGGGAGAGTTAAAACAGATAAAAGGAAGTACTTTTTTACCCAGCGGGTAGTTAATCTGTGGAACTCCTTGCCACAGGAGGTGGTGATGGCCTCTGGTCTTGATGCCTTTAAGAGGGGATTGGACGGATTTCTGGAGGAAAGGTCCATCGTGGGCTCTAGGCAATGATGGATTGTGCAACCTCCTTACAAAGGTGGAGGGCTACTGGTACCAGGTGCAAGGGAGTGGCCACAGGATGCAAGCATCTTGTTGTCTCGTGCCTCCCTGGGGCACCTGGTGGGCCGCTGTGAGATACAGGAAGCTGGACTAGATGGGCCTTTGGCCTGACCCAGCAGGGCTCTTCTTATGTTCTTATTCTTTTCCCTCTCCTGCTTCTTCAGTTCCAATCACAGCATTTCTGAGGGGTCTCTGGTAGAATCCGGAGCCGCCCAATGGCTTGTGGGCATGACAAGGATTGGTCACGTTTCTAGGACAGAATCGAGGGGCTGTGTCAGATGTGACACCCGTCCTTCCCAGGATGCAGTTTCAGTTCTTTAAAGCTTTTGTAGGCAGCTCACCACACAACAACTGAAAACACCATATCTCAAAATATATTTTTTGGCACATTTACAAACGAAGCGTTTCGAACAGCTACATCTGAAACCCAAACTGAGAGCAGCACAGACAATTCAATGCCAGCCAAAACATAAAACTTAAACTCCCCCCCCCCGCTCCTTGAACGCCGGTAGAAAGGAGATGGTCCTGAACTCAGGTGGAGGTGAGTTCCACAGGCCAGGTGCCACTAGAGAGAAGACCCTGTCGTGGGTCTGCATCTGCCAAATGTCTCAAAGTGAGGGCACAATCCTTGTTACCTCCTGCCACCAAAATGCTTTTTGTGGTGAAAACGGATCACAAACGAGGCCTGATGCTGCTCAGCTTGTGGGTTTGTCACACCCATCTTACCCTTCCTCTTCCTCACAAGGTTGATCCGCTGCTGCTGCCCAATGACAGGACCATGTACTACCGAGAGTTCCTGGGGATCGTCTCTGGGAGAGCGGTGCAGCCAGAGGACGCGGGTGAAGCCGTCCGGTCTCTTTGTGAGCAAGTGCCCATCTACTGGGTCAAGAAGAAAGACGGTGAGCCAACAGGACGAGGCCCGGAGCCTTCTGGAGAGGGGAGGAGCGACACGGTGCGGCCATCACCAAGGTGCCCAAATTCCCCTCCGATGCGATGCTCCTGGTGCGGCCTTGAGCAAACGTGGAAGCCCCTGGACCAGGGCATCGCCTTGCTTGAAAGAAGCTGCTGCAGGAATGCGCAGTCGTGCATTTAATACGGCATTCCTCCCCTACAGCATCTAGGATAGCCAACTCATGGCCCAAATCTCCTTGCATCCACCCACATCATTGGTGGCCACTGGTGGGGGTGGGCGGGGGGGGGGGTTAATGTTGTGATATACAAGTATGGGCAAAAGTTGCCTACGCATTGTGGGGTGGGGGCAGCCGGCTGTAGACGTGTGCTAGACAAGCCAGGCCAAAGCGCTTTGCCGGCTGAGCAACGTGCATCAAAATTAATAAGCGCATAGGATCATAACAGAATACTGATTTACAGGCTGGGCGTTCCTGAACCCTGGGCACGGCCCGTCTCTGCCGTGCTCTGAAGTCTGAGGTTCTGTCCCCACCGCGCCCCCTCACGCCTCTTCTCCTTGCAGGGCCCGCGAAACAGCGGCTCATCTACCTGTGCATCGACATCTGCTTCCCCAGCAACATCTGCGTCTCCATCTGCTTCTACTACCTGCCGGACTGAACCGCCCGGCAGCCCGACTCTCCATCCCGCCTTTCGGACTGGAACGGGAGCGCGAGACTCCTTGGGGTGAAGACAGCCGGCACCCTCGGCCCGAGAGCAGCCCCCCCCCACTCCAGTTCTGGGCGGGGCTACAGCAGCACAGCCGCAGCCCCAGGCCTCTCAGTAGATGCTGTTTATTTCCAAAGCGGGCTGCGCTCGGCTGCAATCTGCAAATAATTCTTTGGGTAGACGCAACTGCAGGTAGAGAGACGATCCAGTTAAACCCGACGTACGTTAAGCCACCCCATTTTGTACAAGCCCAGGGACCCAGAGGTGTGCGGCGTTTTAAAATAAAAGCACAAGGCAGGGGAACGGGACGCCATCGCGTGGCTGTGTGTTCGGCAGGGGTGAGAAAGGGGGAAGGAGCCACAGCTTTTCCTTCTATTTACAATTCTTGGGAACGTGTCAGTCGTCTCCCCCCTGCTCCCTGGGGCCAGAGCCCCAGAGACAAAGCCCTCAAGAGGAACTCTCCCCTTCGTTCCTGCGCCCGTGGAGCCCAGAAGCAGGGTGCCCGTTTGTCATTCACAAAGGAAAAGCAGACGCGTGACTTGAAGCGAGGCGCTGAAGCGTCTCTTAGGAGACGGAGTTCCGGGCTCGGTATGACTTGCAGGTAGGGCCGGCCCCATCCAGGAGGCCAAGTGAGGCGGTGCCTGGAGCACCCGTCAGCCTGGGGGCCGGTGCGGCACGTGGGGCTCCGTCCCGCTCAGCCCAACACGCTGTCGTTGAAGGCCAGGCAGACCACGGCCTTCTGGTGCCCGCTGTACTCCCTCTTGATCTCGCCCGTCTCCACGCACCACAGCCTGGCCAGGTTGTCCGAGGAGGCTGGAAATGGAAGGGGAAGGCACTGAAGGCGGGGGGGCATTCCCAGGGCGCACCGCTCAGCAGGGCCACCTTATCCATTAGGCGGAGTCCGCTGAAGCCCTGCAATGGCCAAGGCCCTTCAAGCTGGCACTCCTGGGCATCAGCCTGATGCACGCGTCTCCAGATCCAGCCCGCCAACCCCCCAGCCCGCAAGAGACTGTAGCATGCACATGGAGGCTGCATCGCTGGAGAGCTTCCATGCAAGCCTGGCTGCCTTTGGGAGGGCTTTTCCTCCTTTTGGAAACCATTTAGAAGTGCCCCTCCGCTTCCTGCCTGTGTTTCTGCTATTTTAGGACTGCAGGTGGGTGGATGGAGAGCTTCCTGGGCTTCATTTGCGCACCTGTGGTTAGACTGCCTAAGGCTGGGGGGTTGGCTGCAAAGATGGGCTCTGTGTGTGTTGTAATAAGGCAATAGATGGAAAAAGTGATGCGCTGTCCGAGCTGCAGAAGCCTTATTCAGAAAAGGGGGAGGAGAACCTTGCCCACCTGCCTGTCCACCAGGGGTTTCTATTCATTGTGTCAGGACCTTTCCTGAAAGGTTTTGGCAGGGGCCCAAAATATGTGGAAGCTCAGGGGCCCGGCTGTGGGTTGATACAGCCCTGCCACTCAGGGGTCTTAGATGGTGGTCGCTGAAATACAGTTCTTATTCACTGGCTGATCTCTGGAAAGGCACCCTGTTCTGCCCTGCCCATCTGGAACACAACAACCCTGCAAGGTAGGCCAGCAAGGACGACTGAGCTAGCGCATGGAGTATTTCAGAGGTGCAAAGCTGCTAACGTTTAGGGCTCTGTCCCACCAGCTGCCGGCAGCTTGAATAGCTGACGACAACAAACCTAATGCTAAACAGGAAGCAGTTCGTTTCCACTTCCTGCCGTACTGCCAAGAAGTGCCTGGGCTGGGCTGTTGCTCAGAGGGGCTTCCTGGGCCTAGATTCTCCCTGTTCCCCCCTCTGTCCCCACCCCAAGCCAAGCACCTCCAGGACAGACTAGCAGAGAGCCTGCACAGCAGCCTGCCTGGGGACTCCCCTCCTCGCGCACCTGTGACGATGTACTGAGAGTCCCCCGAGAAAGCGCAGTCCCACATCCAGCCGCGGGAGGTCTCCCCGGGGTTGTTGCTCTTGATGCTGAGCTCGGTCATGAGCGAGAAGTTGGAGGTCCTCCAGATCTTGCAGGTCTGGTCGGCAGAGCATGTGGCCAGGAGCCTGAAGGGGAGGCGGAAGGCCAGGGGTCAGTGATGTCATGCAGGGGGTACGCGAGGGGTTTCTAGGATTACAGTTGGCCCCGCCCATTCGCCCACCCACTCATTGACTCCGCCCCCTGCAACATTTGAATTTCCTGCACGTTTGAGTTGCCTGCACGTTCTCAGAGCCAGGCAGGCAGGCAGGCAGGCAGCAAGTGGAGCCTTGCCTTGCCTTGCCACTGAAAAATGAACTGCTCTGGGGGTTTTGGGTCACTTTAACATGATGCCAGGCCTCCTTAACATGTTCTGGGGGTGCGGTGGAATACTGTTGCAACTGCTGGGTCAGTTTAAAATAGTCTGAGGCCTCAAAAAGGGCTTTTTTTCATGTCACGACCTCACTTCCGGCTTATGACGTCACTTCCGGTGGGCGGGTCCCGACATGTGCCAATCAAAAGTGAGTACCTGTTGTTAAATCATTTAGATGACACTACTGCCAGGGGTGAGGTGGGGGAGCAGAACCTGGTGCAAGGGGTCAGGCAGGAGCTTCGGAACCAAGAGAGCCGAGCGCTGCAAGCCTCTTCCACCCAGCAGAGGACAGGCCTCCGAGCAGCCCCACCGAAAGAACGCGCAGCCCACTCACGTGGAGTCGGGGCTGAACTTGCACTGGAGGGCGTAGCGGTTGTGCGCCGGAATCTTGGTCTTGGGGATGAGCTGCGTCACCTCATCTCCGATCCCCCCCGTTAGATTCCAGACGTAGCAGTTGCCCTGCAAGGGAAGGAGCAGCCAACAAAGCAGGTGAGACGCCAGGACGTGGGTTGGGGGGGGGCGTCTGCCAAGTGTGCACAAGCGTCGGTTCTGCTCGCAATGGCTCTGGCCGGGTAAGATGCCAACGACGTGGCTCAGAAAGCCTGCCCGCTCGTTCCGGCTGCTCGACACTCACAGCACCAGCCTAGATGCAGACCTACTCAGACGCAAGTCCCACTGTGTTCAGTGAGACGTCTACCCACTCCTTCTGCCCAGGCCTACACCGGGGATAGAATCCATCATCGGGTCCCACCCAGAATCTCTCGCCAATGCGGCGTTGCCACCTCCAGGTGGCGAGGGGCTGGCAGTGCTGCAGCATGGGCAGTAAGAGCTGACCACCCACGCTGCCCCTGCCTTACAGCTCTTGTGCAACAAGAGCTGTGCACCAGAGCGAGTGGCACACTCATACTGCTCGTGCTGACGGGCTCTGGACTGAGCCCTGAGCGATGGGCACAAAGGGGCGGTCCCTGCAGCAGGAACTCGCAATTCCACTTGGTTCGCGCGAGCAACTGGACGCCAGGAACCCTTGCTGACCTCCAGCCAATCGCCAGGCTGGAGACCAAGCAGGAGACCCCAGTCTCTCTGCCACCTGCCCACTGTGCAAGCAGGACACAAGCCAAGCGCATCCTGACCGAGCTGTTGACAGCAGCCATGTAGCTGGCATCCGGGTCGATGTGGACGGAGTTGATGGACACTTCCGGCTCCGGGATGAGCTGCTCGTTGTGGTCGGTCTTCAGGTCCCAGATGTGAATGGCTCCACTCTGGTCTCCGACGATCAGCTCAGCCTTAGCGGGGTGGAGGTGCAAAAAAAACAGCATAACCGTTACTCCCAGAGCTGGAGACTTCTCAGCCTCTTTTACTCTCCCTAAAATGTCAGTGGAGGCACCAGAGCAGTGGTTCTCAAACGTTTTAGCACCGGGACCCACTTTTTAGCATGGCGCCCATGCCAGGACCCACCAGAGGTGATGCCATTAACCTGGAAACGATGTCATAGGTGAAAGTGACATCATCGAGCAGGAAGTGCTGTCATTAGGCAGATGATGGCCCCAAACGAGCACTTTGTTCTCACACAGAAACTCATTAGAGGCAAATGACAGAAGAGAAAATCTGCATATTTTGATCATGTTTTCCAAGATACGAGAGAGCCCAAATATCACATGGGTTGTCCTCTCAGCAGCACCGCTTCGGCCAAGGCATCACTTCACAGCTCAGCAGCCGAGAGTGGTCTGCAAAGTTGCACCTTGACAGAAGTGGCACTGCTGAGGGGGTGGCCCGTATGGTACCTGGGCTCTCCCAATGTCTCGGCTGCATCTCCCTCTCTCACCCCCTCTTGGTCTGCCCCTCCCCCTGCAGCATTCATTGCCTTCTGAGGCCTCCTCCTACCTCTTCATACCAGAGCCTCGAAAGAAGCAGCGCTGCGGAAAGGGCAGCTCTGGGAGAGCCCAATTAGCACAGGGGCCAGAGCTTCTAGGGGCCACATTTGGCCTGTGGACCTTGTGTTTGACACCCCTGATCCAGCCATTCGGGGCTGTTAAGGGGAGGGGCTGGATTTCAAGGGGAAAGGCGAATGGGTTATTCAAAGAGAAACCTGCACACCAACTCCCACCCCCGTAGGCCTGGGCTGTGAAATCCATCACCCCACTGAACAGAGAAAGTGACAGTCACTCTCCCCCTGCGAACGACAAGAGGTGCATCACTCAGTGTATTGTGGCCGGGAAAAGCGCTCCGCCCCGACTGGTGCATAAAAGAGAGAACTTGGGTACCTGGTTGGGATGCAGGCAGACACAATTGATCGGTGCGTTCACTTGGAAAATGCGCTGGCACTGCAGGTTGCGGGACCTGGGAAACAGACCGTGTTGGCCATGCGATTCAGGTGAAGCCAAGACTAACCCCCTGATTCCCACTAACATCTTGCAGCCCAGTAAGCTCCAAAGCACCTGCACAGATTAGGAATTCCACTCACCAGGCCCAATTCCGGCACAAATGCCCCCTGCTACGCATGCATGCAAGCTAGTTTCTGCTAACTTGCACCAGTGGATCACACACTTATACGAGGCCTTTTTCACAAAGATGCATCTTACCTAGCAGGCAGGATAACAGGAATCTTAGAGCACTAACAGTGCAATCCTAGGCTTGTCTACTCAGAAGTAAGTCCAATTTATTTCAGCAGGATTTACTCCCAGGCAACTGTGTATAGGATTGCAGTTTTAGGTCTGCAGAATTTTAATTACAGGTATTTCTTTTTTAGTAGAGTAGCAATTAGTGGATTGCCCACCAACTTTGGGTTGAAGGTGTTTCTCCCTCCTTCTTTATTCATATTTCCCCTTTAAGTTAAATATACTCAGAGAAAGAAGGGTGGGGGGACACAAAACCTCAATGAGGGCTAGAAACTTGCTTTAAAAATTTAAAAAATTAAAAATTCAGTCAGAATGTCTCTGAATGCAATGGAATTGCCTTCAGAATAAAAAACATATTGAGAAGCACAGAGAGAGGCTCTTGGTCCAGACAATCACATGTGCATGTGGGGGCTGATGTTCCATCTGCGGGGTGTTTCTGAGATGGAGCATACATGCCTTCTCCCAGTGTCACTGTCCAGCCACAGTGTGAGCGCTGAAGCTAGTACCTTGTGGATCATATTAACAACTCCAGACCTTCTCTGACAACCATCAGCGCATTCCCAGGTTATCAACAATCCTATTCACATTTTTATTTCAGGGTGGGTAGGAGGTTCCCCCCCCACCTCACTGTAAGGCCATGAGATCCATGAGATCTCCTCAAGGAGAGCACAAAGCCCAAGCAGCCCACCTGAGGTCCCAGATCCGGGCCATACAGTCTTCGCCCCCCGTATACATCCAGCGGCCGTCCTCGTGGAATCCGACGGAGGTGATGTTCTTGCTGACGCCGTTGTAGTTGATGACAGGGTTGGGGTTATTGGAGTTCAGGTCGTACATGCGGATGTGCTGGTAGCCTGGCGGGGGGGGGGGAGAGAAAAATGTGCCAACGCTTGAATGGGCACCAGAGACACCGTCTGCAGTGGACTGGCTGTGCCCACAAGGTGACCCATGGAAAGAGGGCTGATGTGCATGCATTTTGAGCATTTGTGTGCCGCTCTTCAGCTCCTCTCATCTAACGGAGTATCACGATAGTCATCGATAAATTCTGCACAGGGGGCGCCACAACCAAAAAGGGTTCCGTCACACAATGTTTGGACAGACAGTCCTTCAAGTGACTCCTTCCCAAGCTGCAGAGGAGGTTCGAGGAGAGCATCAGCACTCCAAGCACACAACCCCCCCCCTCTTCTCCCCAGCTGTCGGCTTGTTTAATTTTTTATTTGTCGGTCTTTTGACTTGGCCGTTACAGCTCAAGTCTTTATTAGCACCACCCCAAGCATTACAGGAGATCCTTGGGACTGCGCTGTCTGTGCTGCGATTCCCCTCTCGGCACGCCTCTGCCCCGAGAGGCTGGCTTGTGCATGGCTTACCTGCAGCGGCTATCATGCTGCGGTCAGGAGTGATCTCCAAGGCGTTCACTTGCTGGGGACCCGGGTTAAGGAAGATGCGGCAGGATACCTGGGAGGGGCCCCCCAAACCCACGTGCTACGAGCAGAACCAGCTTTACATAAGAACATAAGAAGAGCCCTGCTGGATCAGGCCAAAGGCCCATCTAGTCCAGATTCCTGGATCTCACAGCGGCCCACCAGGTGCCCCAGGGAGGCATGAGACAACAAGATGCTTGCATCCTGTTGCCACTCCCTTGCACCCGGTACCAGTAGCCCTCCACCTTTGTAAGGAGGTTGCACAATCCATCATGGCCTATAGCCCCCGATGGACCTTTCCTCCAGAAATCCGTCCAATCCCCTCTTAAAGGCATCCAGACCAGATGCCATCACCACCTCCTGTGGCAAAGAGTTCCACAGCTTAACTACCCGCTGGGTAAAAAAATACTTCCTTTTATCTGTTTTAGCTCTCCCAACCCTCAGTTTTAGCGGATGCCCCCTGGTTCTGGTGTTTTGAGAGAGGGAAAAGAACATCCCTCTATTGACTCTATCCCTTCTGTGCATAATTTTGTATGTCTCAATCATGTCCCCCCTCAGGCGCCTTTTTTCTAGACTGAAGAGCCCCAAACGCTGCAGTCTTTCTTCATAAGGGAGCTTTGGTTCCTCCAGGAGCTGAGCCGGCACACGGAAAGGATACGGAGTCTTGGTGCTGGACCGTCCGAGTGCAGATGCCGCTGTGGGCCTGCCAGAAGCGCACGGTGTGGTCGTAGCCGGCGGTGGCCAGGATGACGGGGTCGCTGCCCACTGTGCCCTGCGCTGTGCTCATGGCGCCCGTCTCTAAGGGTACAGGAAGGCCAACATTGAATCCCAGGCCAGGGGTCCAATTCCTCCCCCCCCCCCATAGTCATGAGGAAGGCTGGGCTGGATGATTCACAAGCTGGAATCAAGATCGCTGGGAGAAACATCAACAACCTCAGATATGCAGACGATACCACTCTAATGGCAGAAAGTGAGGAAGACCTAAAGAACCTCCTGATGAGGGTGAAAGAGGAAAGTGCCAAAATTGGCTTGAAGCTCAACATTAAAAACACGAAGATCATGGCAACCACTCCCATCACTTCCTGGCAAATAGAAGGGGAAGAAATGGAAGCAGGGACAGACTTTATTTTCTTGGGCTCCAAGATCACCGCAGATGGTGACTGCAGCCATGAAATTAAAAGACTTTTACTTCTTGGGAGGAAAGCTATGGCGAACCTAGACAACTTAATAAGAAGCCAAGGCATCACCCTGCCAACAAAGGTTCGCATAGTCAAAGCTCTGGTTTTCCCAGTAGCCATGTATGGATGTGAGAGCTGGACCATAAGAAAGGCAGAGCGTCGAAGAATAGATGCTTTTGAATTATGGTGTTGGAGAAGACTCTTGAGAGTCCCCTGGACTGCCAGGAGATCCAATCGGGCAATCCTCCAGGAAGTCAAGCCTGATTGCTCCCTGGAAGGACAAATCCTGAAGCTGAAACACTTTGGCCACTTCATGAGAAGAGAGGACTCTTTAGAAAAGACCCTCATGCTGGGAAAGATTGAAGGCAAAAGGAGGAGGGGGCGGCAGAGGATGAGATGGTTAGATAGTGTCACAGAAGCGATGAACATGAAATTGGGCGACCGCCAGAAGCTAGTGGAGGACAGGGAGGCCTGGCGTGCTGCGGTCCAGGGGGTCGCGAAGAGTCGGGCACGACTTAGCGACTGAACAACAACAACAAGTCAAAGGGGGAGGGGTTTCCCGGTGCCTTCAAGCGCTCACCTGTCTCAGCCGCTCTGCTCTGCAGGAGGGGGAAGGAGCATCGGCATCACCTGGGTCTGGGGCGGAACCTGCAAGAGGGCGCTCCCAGCCCCTCCCCTAGTCACTGGCTGGCCTTGGGCACGCTCTGCCTCGGCACATACACACCTGCAGCCTGCTCTGCTCCTCGGGGCATGCGCGGGGCGCCGCTTACCTGGGAGACCCACGGAAGGAGGCAAGGCGGCCGCAAAGCGCATGCGCGCAGCCACCGCCGGCCTCCGAGGAGCGCCTGCGCGGCTCGAAAGCGCAAGGGGGAGTGACGCATGCGCACAAGGAACAGGGGGCCGGGTGAGCGCGGAGAACCCCAGAGAGCGGGGCCTTTCCCAAACAGAGGCCGTGGGCAGGCTCAAAGAGGCTTCCTGCTTGGTCAGGGAAAGGCCAAGAAAACTCCCGTCTTCGTAATAATCTGAATTTATGCTTCGTTTTCTCTCTTTTCCCGCGGCGGAGGAAGCGAAACGGAAGATGCGACGGGAACCGGAAGTGAGTCTAGCCGTCGCCAGTCTATGTCCGCTTTGCCAGGGGAGCAGCGCCCCCTGCCCTGGTGGAGGTGTTGAAGGGCGTGGGCTCAGGCGAGGCATGCGCAGTACGAGCTCTCTCCCCTTGTCATTGACGTGCGGCTCCGAGTCAGGTTAGGAGTAAAATGCAGAAGCCCATTTTGGGATCTCGACTTTGCTGGCGTCATTTTTCGGTATCTCTCGCTCTCTCGCTCTTTTTTTTAAAGCATTGCAATTGTCATTTATGCTGCACTGAATCCATCCGCGATGGTCATTTATTTATTTTATGCATTTAATTTATACCCGGCTTTTCTCCTAAACGGCGCCCAAAGCGGCTTATAATGCCTCTTTAATAAACAACCGACCCGTGGAGCACTTTTGTTTCCGAGCGTTGCCTCCTTGGAGGCAGAGGCATCACTAAGGCCTCTGCTGCCCGGGGTCAAAGAAGGTGTAGCCTCCCATCCATGGCAAAATCATATTTAAGTAAATAAAAGGTTTTCTGGGTAATTGGCGTAACTTTTGATAGAATGCAGCTATTCAAACACGGTTTATTTCATTGCATTCTGCATTAAATTCTTTCCAATGATATATAACACAATGGTATTATTCATGCTTACCAAGGTTTTCACAATTTTTGCCACTAGTGTCAAGCTCAACTTTTGTTGTCCCCCTAAAGATTTGTTGCTTGGTGCAATTACCCTCCTATACCCCCATCAGGTATGCCACTGGTTGGGGGGGAGGGTTACAATTTCAATTGTGTGGGCCTTATGTTGACATGAGATAGTTTCATAAACTGGTTTTTAAATGCCCAATAAAACATTGTGCCCCAAGACAAATTAAATCCCAAAGGACCCTACAGGAGCAGATCACAGCCTGTGCTCTGTTCTGCACAATGCTCAGATTCTTCTGGAAAACCCGTGAAGCTGATGCGGCCTCTCCTGCTAGTCGTTCCTCAGAGGTGCCTCACATCTAGCTATCATAACTGAGAAGTAGTAAGCCCAAAGGGAGGCAAACTGAGACATTTGTCTTAGGGCACACATTAATGTCTTGGCCATCTTTTTCCCCAAAGGCTGCCTCAGGCTGCAATCCTATCCATACTTACTTCAGAGTAAGCCCCATTGACTGTAATGGGACTTGCTTCTGAGTAGGCATGCATGGGGTTAACATCCAAACTGGGACAGAGTGCCTATACCTTTACTTTAACCATTGTATAGAAGGAGGAATTTGGGCAGGTGCAGCGCGTCATGGAAGGGTTTCAAAAGCTGCGTCTTGTAGCATTTCCTCTTCTAAGCAATAGTTAACGGTACAGGCACTCTGTCCCAGTTTGGAGCTGGTAACCCTAGGCATGCATCGGATTGGGCTCAGAGCGAGCAGGCAGCTCACATTACATGAAAGCTACAAGGTACATCAACCTCGTGCATTTGTAATTTCTTTTTGTCGGTCGCCTCCAACGTGCCCCAACAGGCATAGCAGGGTCGCGAGGCCAACCGCCCTCCGGCGTGGCGCGCGGCTTGGTCTCCGGTAGTTGCGGCGCCGGGTAGAGTGCGCCGGTGCAGGGAGGCTCTACTAAGCGGGCGGCGCGGCCGACACGAAAGCGAAAGCGCCCTTTCCCGGGCCCGCCCGGCCATCTTTTCGATCCTGGCCGGGGTGGTGCAAATCCCGGGCACCGGAGCCGTGCAAAAGAGGGCCTGGCTGGGAAATCGCCGCAGTGGGCGCCCCTCCCCGGGCCACGCGCTTTTGGGTTTGCCGCATGTGCGCGTCTCCTCCTGCAGGCGCGGGGGCGGGGGTCGCACGCAGCGTTGCACTGCGCCTTCCTCCTCCTCCTCCCCCCGCCCGGGCACCCCCCGCAACGTCCCCGTCCCCGCCGCCGCTCCGGTCCCTCGCGAGGAGGAGGACGCTGGGGCGGCGGCTTGCGGCGGCTCCTCCCCTCCGCCCGGGCTCCAGCTGCAGGGCTGGGCGATGCCGCCGCGGAGCCGCTGCTGGTGGGCGCACCTGGAACGGCCAGGTAGGGAGCAGGTGGCCTCTGGGCAGCCCGGCGCGGGGGCGGCGAGAGGAGCAGCCTCGCCGCCGGTGACGGGGCGCAGGTTCTCGGCGCCAGCCGGACTGCAGGGGGGTCGGGGCACGCTGCACGGAGGGGGGCGGCCTGGGCCCCCTGCACTGGAGCCGTGGGGTGCCGGTCAGGTCGGAGCTGGGAGGGGCGCAGGAGCTTGGCCGGGAGGGGGGTAGGTGGAGAAGGCAGGTGCCCGGCGAGGCAGACGGAAGGGGTGGGGGTGGACCGCCTCCGCTGCGGAGGATGCCCGGGCTGCGGTTGCAGGAGCAAGCAGAGCACTTGCAGTTAGGTGGACGGGCGCCAGGGTGCGGGCTGAGGAACTGGGGGTGGGGGGTGACAGGAGGGGGCACAGCCGGCAGGCAGTGGGGGAGGGGCACAGTTCCGGGGAGAAGAAGAGCAGGGCTCACCCCAGGGTGCCAACCTGCTTGGGTGGGCAGGTCCTGGTTCTAATGCTGGGCATGGGAGGGGGGGGAGAGCCAGGGAGCTGCTTCCCAGCCTGTGCTGGTCCCTGTAGCTTAGGGGCATTCGGAATCGCACCTGGCCCTGCTCCGGGGGTGGTGGTGGTGGTGGAGGTGGTGATCAGCCAAGCTTTGTCCGCTTGCCTGTGCGGCTTTGCTCCTGGGGTGGGGGCGTCCGTTTGCATCGCCCTTTCCCAGGCAGCGAGGAGAGGGGCCCAGAAGGAGAGCCTTCTGGGCGAGAGAG
Source organism: Lerista edwardsae (assembly GCA_029204185.1). Classification (NCBI taxonomy): domain Eukaryota; kingdom Metazoa; phylum Chordata; class Lepidosauria; order Squamata; family Scincidae; genus Lerista; species Lerista edwardsae. Next base: position 1,266,124 of record JAJKFI010000140.1, read on the forward strand.
AAGTCTAAAAGGGGGGAGGGGGCTGGCTAGCCCCTGCCATGTCGAGACCAGATTCAAACTTGATTTAAATGGTATGCCAGGCTTCCCCACCCCCACCCCAAACCAGGGGAGTGGTTTTGAGACGCAAGTCTCTTGTCTTGTGCGCTCCCTGAGTGGGCATCTGTCGGGCCACTCTGAGGTACGGGACGCCGGACTAGAGCGGCCCTTCCGATGTTCTTGAGGCAAGACGCTGCACTTCTCCAAAATGGCTGCAACCCGGGTCCTCCAGCCACGCGTCCAGGATTTGGGGGGGCCGTGGCGGGGAAAGCGGAGTCAGACTGCCTCAAAGTGGGGGTGCAGACACGCCTGAAAGCGTCTGCAGTGTCTGGATGTCTGCAGACCTCCTGCGCAGGCCCTGGTTCTGTCCGGCAGTACGGATCAGCCGGCCTGCAGGGCACCCTCCGCCTCCTGAATTGGCAAGGAGCAGAGTAGAATGCCTGATGCAGAGGCAGGGGAGTGGCCGCGAGATGCAGGCGTCTGGTTGCCTCGTGTGCTCCCTCAGGCACCTGGTGGGCCACTGTGAGATGCAGGAAGCTGGACGAGGTGGGCCCTGGGACTGATCCAGGAAGGCTTTTCTTACGTTCCTCCAGAAAGGGAAATCTGGAGGAGATGATGCGGGAAGGCCCCTCCCCCCATTCCTCTGGGGGTTTTTCCAGTCCTGTGAGTGAGGCTAGGAAGAGGTGGCATCACGTCCAGGGCATGTTCCCAGGTTGAGGAGGGGCGCAGTGGTGACATCACGTCCAGGGGTCAGGGGGTCGTGGACCATGACTGTATCCCTCATCCGTACAAGAATAAGGTGCCTGCCTGCATACAAAGTGGGGAGGGGGCAGGGAAGGAGGGAAAGGGAGCGTGAGCGCTTGCCTCAGTTTCCGGGGGTCAGGTTTGTCCAAGAGAGGTCAAGATGAAAGTGGTGGTGTTGTGTGGGTTTGTCCTTAATGATTAACCCAGCCGTTGGTCTCTGGTGTGTTGGCACTGCTAAGATTGTTCCTTTACGAGATTGTTGCCAGCAGCCCAGGGTGTGAGACTAAATCACAGGTTGGTTTGTGCAGTGGTGGGGAGTTGGGGAGGAGGGCCTCGGGTTGGGGGGGATGTCTGCCAAATCGGCAAGCCAGTCTAGCTTGGGACGAAACTGCAGAGGCAGCAGTCTTCCCCCCCCTTGAGCTGACAGCTGATCAGCCACAGTGGCAGCTGCAGCTGCAGAGGGAGTGAGCTGCCATCACCCACCGGAGCCGCCTTCTTGAGACCCAGGGGATCTTCCTTGCTCACCTAAGCTGAAAAAGGTGGTGGTGGCCCCCGCAAGGTGAGATCCAAGCTGTCAGGCGGAGTGTAAGAACGTAAGAAGAGCCCCGCTGGATCAGGCCAAAAGCTCATCTAGTCCAGCTTCCTGTATCTCACAGCGGCCCACCAGGTGCCCCAGGGAGGCACGAGAAAACAAGATGCTTGCATCCTGTGGCCACTCCCTTGCACCCAGCACTCTGAAGTAGCCTACTACTAATGTAAGGAGGTTACAACCCACCATTGCCTTTAGCCCACAACGGACTTTTCTTTCAGAAATCCGTCCAATCCCCTCATCAAGACCAGATGCCATCACCACCTCCTGTGGCAAAGAGTTCCACAGATTAACTACCCGCTGGGTAAAAAAGTACTTCCTTTTATCTGTTTTAACTCTCCCAACCCTCAGTTTGAGCGGATGCCCCCTGGTTCTGGTGTTTTGAGAGAGGGAAAAGAACATCCCTTTATCGACTCTGTCCCTTCCATGCATAATTTTGTATGTCTCAATCATGTCCCCCCTCAGGCGCCTTTTTTCTAGGCTGAAGAGCCCCAAATGCTGCAGCCTTTCTTCATAAGGGAGGTGCCCCAGCCCCGTAATCATGTGAGGCCAGGTCTCCATGCTGGGCTCAGCCCTGCATCGTGACAAGAGGCCAGTTCGAAGTGCCTGCTTTTCTGCTCCGTAGGCAAAACCGTTCCCCGTGCATCTCGGGTTACGGGACGGGGTTTCCTGTGTGGGGCAGGGTGGGTGGGTGGGCTGTGTGCCAGATCCTGGTGGCCTTCCTTACCCCAGTGTTGCTCCAGCCTAGGAGAAGGGATCAGGCCCAACTGGCTTTTGGATAACCAAGACAAGGAAGCAAAACGAAGCGGTCCAGCCACTCTTCCGGAGACTGTTTGCAGCCTGTCAGTTTCCTTCCTTGGCCTGGTTCGGAGGCTCCTCTCCAGCCAGACCAGAGCCCGGTTGTCGGATTCTAGGAAAGCAGCCTGGACCATTTCCCGAAAGATGGCCCAGGTCTCAGCATCCTTCAATCAGCTATTGATACAACCGCTGCCCGGAAAGCACTTCTGTCGGCAAAGGTGACGTTTTAATGGACTGAAATGCAGGCCTGCTTTCCATCTGAGCACCGTTCCTGCTCTGATTGACTTCGACAGTCCCTGGCATTTCTGAGCATGAGCGTTGCATTAGCCGGTCACTCAGTTGAAGCTAAGAATCTTGGCTACAAAAGACAAACCTTGGGGCGCAATCCAAACCTCCCCTTCGGCCAACCCAAGCCACTTGCGTCAGCTGAGCACTGTCACAAACGCGCCATAAAGCATGTCCACACCAGCCCTTCTGGCGCAGGGCCGACACAGGCACCCCACGAGGTCATCTAGCCCAACCAACAGAGACTTCCCAGGCGTGAGTTTGAGCAGGCAGTTGTGGGGAGGGGCTGGGATCAGAAAGTGATGTGTTTAAGGCACCGTGAGGGAACTGTTGAGCTCAGCAGTGTTTTCTTTCAGACCAGGTGTTAATTCATCAAAATAGGTGGGGGGGGAATGGATGCATCTGGGCATGGACAGAAGACTGAGAGTTGCTGTTTGTAACTGCCCAACTCTAGGCACTTCTACTTAGAAGTCAGTCCCACCCTATTCAGTGGGGCTTACTCCCAGGTGACTGTGGATAAAACTTAATGTCTTATCCACATTCACCTGGGGGTCAGCCCCACTGAACAGAGTGGGACTGACTTCTAAGTGGATAAGTCCACACCTCTCGCCTGCTGGCTTCCATTTGACCTTGAGATTCTGAGGGCCAAATTACGGTTTGGCCCTCGGAGTCTCAAGTCAAATGGAACCATCAGGCGAGAGGTGTGTCCCTTCTTTTTTTTTGGCAACGCACCATTTTAGAGATCCCCCTAAAACTCATCCTGGTGTTGCTGCTGCTGCTGCTGCTGCGATATCTTGAGATTCTGACCATGTCCCTTAACTTGTAGTATGTGCCTCTTACTTTTAATTAACCTTTTCGTTGCCCTGAGGGCAGAAAGGGGCATGCACATCAAAATGCATGAAATGAACCTTCAGGGTCATCAGTGGACCAACATTTTTCTTCTTCATCTGCCGGACGAGGAACTGATGTGTGTTGCCATCAGTGCTAGCGAGAGCTCCAAATTCCCAGAGCCCGGCTTCTCTGCCAGGAAGTCTACTCTTGAGCAGGCTGATAGTTGCTGCCTTCTGGGTAAAACACTTAAAGGTCTTTTCCTCCCGAAAGAGTGGTGGGCTACTGGTATCGGGTGCAAGGGAGTGGCAACAGGATCCAAGCATCTTGTTGTCTCGTGCCTCCCTGGGGCACCTGGTGGGCCGCTGTGAGATACAGGAAGGTGTGCTAGATGGGCCTTTGGCCAGATCCAGCAGGGCTCTTCTTATGTTCTTAACCTCTCCTTGAACAATCTGCGTTGTGTTCTGCGCCCCGGCTCTGCGTGACAGGCTGTGCCCCCGAACCCGAGCAGAACCGGTCATCCTAATCCCATTGCTGGTTCTATTCCCTGCCTAACTGTGAGCTGAAACTATGACAGCCGCAGAGGTGGGGCTGGAGAAAAGAGTCGTGGTGGGTGGTGGTGGTTCCTTATCAATGCCTGCGAGAGGAATAAAATCCTGTGTGGTGCGGAGAGAGGCCTTTTTGTCTCAGCGGAGTCTTAGCTGGTCTGTTCAGCTGAAAGTGACCTGTGGTAGGCTTAACCATGACAAAAGGATGTGTTTTGCACGATGCAAATGATGCACAGTGTTGCATGATGCAAATGGTACACAGTGTGGTCAGGGGCGGACCTAGTCAAAATGGCGCCCGGGGCACCCAATGGAAGTGCGCCCCTATGGGAGCCCAGGTCTACCCACCAGAAGCAGCCCTGGGTAGACCTGGGCTCCATGGAGCCCAGGTCTACCCATTGGAACTAGCCACAGGTAGACCTGGCTTCCCCTCGAGGGAGCCCAGGTCTACCCATTAGAAACGGCCGCGGGTAGACCTGGGCTCCCCTCGAGGGAGCCCAGGTCTACTCGCGGCTGGTCCCAATGGTTAGATCTGGGCTCAAGAGCCCAGGTCTACCCGCGCAATGTTGCGGGGGCCACTGGCACCCCCCTAGATGGCCCCAAGATGGCGCCCAGGGCTCATGCCCCCCCGGCCCCCCCTAGATCCACCACTGAGTGTGGTACACAGATGTCACTTTTGTAGACATCCTCCCACATTGGCAAAGGATAACCTGATCTGCTGCAATCAGCTGTGTGTTGGCGAGGTGAAGCCTCCTCCTTCCGGGGCAGTCTACCTGGAGGAGTCCTCTCTTCCTTCAGGCCCTGCTTGTGGGCTTCCTGAGGCACAGAACGGAGGCGAGGCGGACCCAGCCAGGCGGATCTTCCGCGTGGACCTTCTCACTGCAGGCAAGCGGAGCATGCCCACGGGAGCATGCAGATCCTGCGTCTCCCGGGGGGACTGCCACTGCCGCCTGTCTCTGAACTGTGCCAAACTCCAGCAGAGCCGCCTCCTCTTCACACTAGTCATTAGCCGGGCGGTGCCATGGAGACACCGTGACGCGGCATTCCCGAAGGCAGGCCCCCCCCTCCCTGCATGAAAAGCCTTTTGTTGCAGAAAACATTTGCAGTGCGGTGTCTGCTCGCGAGACGTGGCCCGCGCCGTGCAGGGCGAGCAGAGAATAACACCCACCTGTCGGGGAGGGGACACGTGCGTGGGCGAAACCGGGGGTTCCCCTGTCGCCGGCACATGGCGACCAGGGTGCCAACGCTGAGGAGCTCCAGGAAACTCGGAGCCGGAATAGAAAGAAGGCGCAGAGGCCTGAGAAGGAGTACACGGGAAGCATTTCCCCAGCCTGGAACAGAATGCCAAGGAAATGGTTCCCTCGGGCAGTTTGGAGTAGCTGCATTCTGACTAAGCTCTGCTACCACCACCACCACCACCACTACCACTGGTGATCTGCCTCAATAGTGACACTCCAGCTGTCACCAAATCCTTTCCCCCCACCCCCACAAATCACCAAGTTTTGCAAAATCATGAGACGTGCAAAATTATGCAAGGAATGGCTGGAGGGATCCTCTCTTCCCTCTCTCCCAACACCAGAACCAGGGGACACCCACTGAAACTGAATATGGGGAGAGTGAGAAAATACTGTTTGTACCCAGTGGTAATCGGCCGGTGGGACACCCTGCCACTGGATGTGGTGATGGCGTATGGCCCGGATGGCTTTAAAACGGGATTGGACAGGTTTCTAGAAGAAAAGTCCGTCATAGGTTATAAGGTGTGGTGTGCATGTCCAACCTCCTGGTTTTAGAAAGTAGGTTGTGTCTGAATGCCAAATGCAGGGGGCTTGCAACAAGTTGCAGGCATCTTGTTGTCTCATGCCGTTCCTGAGGCACCTGGTGGGCCGCTGTGAGATACTGGAAGCTGGACTAGATGGGCCTCTGGGCTGTTCTCATGCCCCCCAATCTACTGCCTCAGCCTTCTGGGGGCAGGGCACCCTGTGCCAAGCAGATCAGCTCCCCAGAGATCCTGTTTCCTCTGCCGTTTTCAGAAGGCGCGAGACAGCAGGAGTCTGATTTGTCCAAGCAGACTGAGCCCAATCCTTATCAGAAGTAAGTCCCATTACAGTCAATGGAGCTTACTCCCAAGAAAGTGTGGATAGGATTGCAGCCTAACAGTGATGGCAAGCTGTTCCAAGGTGCTGTTGGGTCTGGACCGGGAATTGGCGTAAGCTGCAGTCACCTTTGGGAAATTCCCTGTGACTTTTCCCCCCTGTGACTTTTCACAGGGAGGGAAAAAGAGCAGGAGGGAAAAATGGCTTGTTAGCCACGCCTGGGCATCCTGCTGTTCTGGCACAAGTGCTGGGCCCAAAGACATGCTTAAAAGGTTCCCAATCTCGAGCTGCGGCTTCAAGAAAGGTCCATCGTGGGCTATAGGCAATGATGGATTGTGCAACCTCCTTACATCAGTAGTAGGCTACTTCAGAGTACCGGGTGCTAGGGATTTGCAACAGGATCCAAGCATCTTGTTGTCTTATGCCTTCCTGAGGCACCTGGTAGGCCGCTGTGAGATACAGGAAGCTGGACTAGATGGGCCTTTGGCCTGATCCAGCAGGGCTCTTCTTATGTTCTTAAAAGTCCATCGCAGGCTACAGACCATGATGGATAGTGCCACCTCCGAATTTTAGAAGTAAGCTACCTCGGAGTGCAGATGCAGGGGAGTGGTAAAGAGATGCATGTACCTAGTTAAAACAGATAAAAGGAAGTACTTTTTTACCCAGCGGGTAGTTAATCTGTGGAACTCTTTGCCACAGGAGGTGGTGCTGGCATTTGGTCTGGATTCCTTTAACAGGGGATTGGACAGATTTCTGGAGGAAAGGTCCATCATGGGCTATAGGCCATGATGGATTGTGCAACCTTCTTACATTGGTGGTGGGCTACTTCAGAGTAGCAGGTGCAAGGGAGTGGCAACAGGATGCAAGCATCTTGTGGTCTCCTGCCTCCCTGGGGCACCTGGTGGGGCCGCTGTGAGATACAGGAAGCTGGACTAGATAGGCCTTTGGCCTGATCCAGCAGGGCTCTTCTTATGTTCTTATAAGAAAAGCCCCCACCGGAAAGCCTCTCCTGGCCGTTTAACAGCAGGTGGGATTCGATGATGGCCAAAGTGTTTGCAAGGTAAGGCCCGCTCCTTCAGGGATGCTGCAAAGACCCTTTTGCCGTATCGATTGCAAGCCGAGGTCGGCATCCCTGAGCAGGACATTGTAAGTGGTGTGTGTGTGTGTGTGTGCTGCACTCATTGCAGGGGGTGACTCGGCAAAAATGCCAGTTGGAGTAAAGTGGCGCGGGGTGTGTGTCTGTTTTTTCTAGACGGAGCTGTTCCTTTCCTCCTGTGGAGCACAGGCCAGCTCCTGTTCATTGTGCCGTGTGTCCGCCTGCCTGGAAGGTGCGGCTCTTGGCAATACGGTTGCCCTCCCACGTATTACCTTTTATTTACTCCTCCAAGGAGATGCCCTTATTGGTTTTGGCAGGAAGACCTGGGGCTGGGTGGGGCAGTCGCTTGCTAGCACCAGCCTGGAAATCTGGTCTGTTCAGTGCTCCCCCCAATTGTGGGCATGGCTGTGTCGGAGCAAACCGAACAGGTGCGTTCTCGACGTGTGAAGGCCTCCCCTCCGTTCTGGGGGGAGCCAGCAAAACTCTCCCAGTGGAGTTCCCAGCCGGTCCTGGCAGATTTGCAAAGGCGCCACTGGTTCCTGGGGGAGCATCGCTCTGCAAACATTCGTTGTGTTGCATTGTAGACTAGCAACGTGCACGTCTGCTGCAGGATGTCCGGAGAGATGGCAATGCTTTCGGACTCCGGATTGGCATCCGTGAATCCTCTTGTGGAGGCGCAAGTCTGACTTGGCTCCTGTTTGTGGGCCTGTGATGGCATCTCTGAAGCGATGAGCATGAAATTGGGCGGACTCCGGAAGCTGGTGGAGGACAGGGAGGCCTGGCGTGCTGTGCTCCAGAGGGTCGCGAAGAGTCGGACACGACTTAGCGACTGAACAACAACAACAATGACATCTCTGCATGATGCACTGGGTGTCTGAGCGTGTGCAGAGGGACGGCACCAGTGCCTTGATCAGCATCGCTCAAGCTGACGCATTGACAATTTTTGACTCCTGATGCCTTCAACCGCTTTGCGTCATTTTTGCTGTGTTCTTCCCCCATTTTGATCTTCTTTTAATTCCTGTTTTGCTTTCCCTATGTTTGTTTTTCCAACATCTTCCGTGTGACAAGAGCTGCCACCCTGGGACAGTCAGGGCAAGTCACCCATCTGGCCCAGCACGCAGTGTCTGGTGGGGGACAGCATCCATTGGCAATAAGCCCAGTATTTGGCAAACTTGGGCCCGCCCTGGCTCAGCGATGGCACCAGGAGGCCACACCTCGATCCCCCCCATAGCTTTGCCTCCCCTCTTCCCACAGGCCTGTCTCAGTGGGTGTCCCTCCAGGGTACTCCAGTGTCCTTGGTCACAGAAGCGGAAAACCGCCCGCATGACCCTTCCGTAATCCGTGGATCCTATAATCTCTGCTCGGACTGAGCTCCCTTTGGCAGGCCAGCTGCAGCTCTTTTCTGCTGCACTGACCTCCCCGAACAGCTGTGGGACCTTCCTGGGTTTCTACAGGACGTTGATGGTGTTTCAGGGGCCTGCTGTTCCCAGCAAGTGGAGACTGAGGTGGGCACATTCCATCTCCCCCCTTCACCCTGGTGGGATGGCAGCAAAGGGCTTTTGACCCAGAGAGGCTGCAAACTCCGATGGCACAGCGCAACCAGAGCTCTTGCTTGGCTTGATGCCGGTATTTGCCAACATCAGCCGTTGGCTTCCGGGGGTTTCCGGCACACGGATCTGTGGTGGCCGGGGCTCCACCCTGTTGCATGCTGGGAAATTTGAACATGAGATGTGCATGGTTGTTTCTGGAGCGGCTGGTGGGCGCTCTCCCAAAACCGCTCTAGTCTTGGCTAGGGGTGGAGATGGGAGATGTCAGGCCTCCCACAAGGGCAGGGCTCTGGGCAGTCAAGTTGCTGGGTGGGGGCGGGGGGGGGGCTGGCTGGCTGTTGGTCTAAGCAGGCCAGAGGTCTAAGCTCAAAACGGGCATCGTTCAGATTGGGAAGAGGTTGGGTTCCAGAGAGGGTCAGGAGCAGTCAGGAGCCAACCATATTTGCTCTATGCGTGCAGAGCTTGCGTGGCTTGCCCAAGGCTGCCTGGTGAATTGGTGGGAGAAGTCGGGTTTGAAACGGGAAAAGTGCCACCTTCTGGTTCTAGACGTGGCCACAGGATGCAGGCATCTTGTTGTCTTGTGTGCTCCCTGAGGCATCTGGTGGGCCACAGTGAGATCCATGCAGCTGGATTAGGTGGGGCCCCTTTGGCCTGATCCAGCGTAAGGGGCTCTTCTGATGTTCTTATGTCACCTGAAAAAAAATGCTGCAGCGTGTCCATGTGGCTGATGCGCAGCCTTTCCCCCAGTGGTGTCATTCAAATGATTTAGGAACAGGAACTCACTTTTGATTGGCACTTGTCGGGAACCCAGAACCAGCCACGGAGCCCGTTAGGATCCGGAATGCCCGTTCTGGTCCGTTCCCCCTGAATGACATCACTGCTTTCCCCTCTCCTCTCCCTGTCTTCCCAGGATCTCCCCAACGCCCTTTTGCTCGCAGGCAGGGTGTGGTGATGCTCCAATGAAGTGCGGTTCTCGCTCCACCTGGGTGCCTTCCGATCCTGCCCTGCGGCCAGCCCTGCTGTCGCCCTCGTTCTCTCCGGCCGTCCGGGACTGACCAGGTAAGTCCAGCAGGCTGCGGGCTGAAGCTGTGCCGGTTCCATTTGGTTCCACAGTGTCAGAGCCCCTCCGTAGGGGCGGCAGGGTAAGTCTTGCCGGTGCCGCAACGCACCATGTGAGCAGCGCCTCCTGCTTGCCGTCGGAGCCCATCTGGGCAGCGACAGCAAGTGCTTTGTGTTGCGGCGTTTGCAATGCTTATCGCGTCTCCCACCCCTGTAGCCAGTGGTGTAATCTAAATGATTTAAGAACAGGTACTCACTTTTGATTGGCACGTGTCAGGGCCCGCCCACCAGAAGTGACGTCATAAGCCAGAAGTGATGTCGTGGCAGGAAGGGACATGAAAAAAGCCCTTTTTGAGGCCTCTGATGATTTTAAACTGACCCAGCAGTTGCAACAGTATTCCACAGCACCCCCAGAACATGTGAAGGAGGCCTGGCATCATGTTAAAACCCCAGAGCAGCTCATTTTTCATTGGCAAGGCAAGGCAAGGCTCCGCTCGCTCGCTGCCTGCCTGCCTGCCTGGCTCTGAGAGCATGCAGGCAACTCAAACATGCAGGAAATTCAAATGTTGCAGAGGGCGGAGTCGACGAGTGGGCGGGCGAATGGGCGGGGCCTGCTGTAATCCTAGAAACCGGTACTCGCGTACCCCCGCGTACCCCCTGCATGACATCACTGCCTGTAGCTACTCCTGGACACCACAAACCTCCAGGGGAGACGGCGGCCCCTTCTGAGGAGCTGTCTACTCAGAGGTGGGAGGTGCAGCCGTATTGTGGTTCTGACTTGGCTTCCCCATGCGGGCTCCTAAGGGAGGTGTGTCCTTGGGGGAGGGGAGAGTGGCCAGATCCCCTGACTTATTGTTCAGGGTCGGGCTTGAAAGACAGACGTATTTGGATTCTTACCCAACCTACGTGGATTTCCAGTTAAAAACGGCCGGAAGGCATAAGACGTTGTGGCAGAGTTTCCTAAACGTTCCGGGGTCCCGGCACCCCTGCAGCGACTTTTTCTGGCCTTGGCCGCAGGATCCAAGATGGTTTCTCCCAAATCACATGATACTTGGGCATTCCCATCTCGGACCTTGCAAGATTTCTCAAGATCTTTGCATATTCATTCGGGCCGACTCATTACGAGAAGTGGATTGAAGGTTGTTGGGGTTCTTTTTGTGTGTGCAAACAAATTAACGTTGTAAATAAATAAAATATTTTTCTTTAAATCACCTTTTTTTTAAAAAGACTTGCAAAACTTGTACATCGGTGGGTCCCGACAGAGTGTCGTTTAAAAAAGTGGGTCCCAGTGCAAAGTAGTTTGGGAACCACTGCAGTAGCCTTTTTTAAACATGGGGGACTCAACATTAACCTGTGGCCTGTGGCTCAGTCCTGGAGGAAGTGTGGATGCCAATGTTTTAGCCTCAGATCAGCAGTGCTGGGCTCCTGCTATGGAGCAAAAGCGACTCTCTGGGGAAAGGGTTAGGTGGATGTGGCGGGGGCATTGGCCTTCCTCCTTACCAGGCCCCCTTTTCCTTTGGGGATGGTAGAGGCACTAACTGGGTCATTGAGCAAGGCCTGCCGGCTACGGACTGCTGCGCATGAGAGCTGCTGCCTTGGGGAGCAAAGACAGCGCGGTCTTGAGCGCCATCAGGACTCTGCTCTGCACATGGTGAGGGGGCTGTTCGTCAGTTGTGCTGCGGTGGGAGAGAGAAAGAAGCTTCTTTCCTCAGAAGCGGGAAGAGGTGGGTGGGCACGTTGCCCTCGCGTAATCCTCATGGCACAGCACAGACGAAAAAGAAAGATCCACAGCGGCAGAAACCAACATCGTAGCAGTTAAACATTGAAAATGCCGCAAAGCCGAGGACAGTGGTGCGCAGAGGCACGACCTGTTTGTGCACAAGCAAGGTAGAGCTTGTGCATAAACTTGGCGCTGTTGCGTTGCATTGTTTTTATTCGTTGATTTTAGTGCTCTCTCATTTTTAGATATCTATTTGTGTTTCTGTAAGTTGGTTTGTAAAATCAATCACTATCAATCGCTAGTATTTATATACCGCTTTTCAACATGAAGTTCACAAAGCGGTTTACAGGCAAATAATAACATTAAAGTTAAATGGCTCCCTGTCCCAAAAGGGCTCACAATCTAGAAGAATGGAGAACACCACCAGCAACAGCCACAAGAAGGACACTGTGCTGGGGTGAAGTGGGGCACAAGTACGAAAAATATTCAAATAATGAACAGGTCCCATTGTGTGTGTGTGAGTGTGTGTGTGTGTGTGTGTGTGTGAGTGAGAGAGAGAGAGAGAGAGAGAGAGAGAGAGAGAGAGAGAGTTGCTCCCAAGTGAGCCTGTGCAGGTTTGTTGGAAGGGCACAAGCCAACGTTTGTGGTTTCTGCAGACAAGGGCTCCGAAAGGCCTAATAGCAAAGCTGGCTGCAGGAGAGGGGGAGCGATGTGGCGGCCATCCGGGAACACCTGGGTTTGGCCATCGCTGTGCCTGCATTCATTTTTCATTTGAATGCATTTCTTTTTTCTCCTTTCAGCCCCCTTGGGTTGCGATGGAAGCAATTTGAAATGCAATTTGAAGTGCAAGCATGAAGCTAATAAAGATGGCCGCCTCCAAGGATTTGATTGGCTGAAATATGGCGGCCCCCCTACATTCTGGCTACAACATAACAGCCTCCATGCACTTAATTTCAATGCCTCCTCTACAACTGGACGCCATTTTGTCGTTTTTTTAAAAAAATGAGCCCTGTTAGAAGCATGCTAGAGGCATTCCTCCTCCTATTTGCCATTAGGAAAACCAACACAGCCTGTGCTTTGCACCGTTGGAGTCCTTGCTACTGTACATTTCCTGTTCTGGTGCAATGGATCCTGCCTCGCGAGGAGGGGGTAACGCAGGGATCACTGCCCATCAGGGAGTGCATCACAATGGAGGTGATCGTGTTGCAAGTTCCATGGCTGCCATGGTAACATTATGACCACACACAGCCACTGTTCCACTGGTTGCCATGGGTGTACGGCCAATACCCAGCCACCACCTTCTCTTTTGCAGCTTGAGCTCCGCGTCGAGATAAGGAAGGCCCGGCCTGAGTTTTATTCCACTGTTCTTTGGTGTGTGAATCTGCTCAGATGGATGTTGGTCCCGCTCGGTTTGATTGTTGCCTTCTCGGTATATTTGTTTTTCTCTATTTTAGTGATGTGCTATTAATATTCAGAGGCCGCTCTGAGCATTGAATAAAGCACAATAAAGATCTTTTAAATCCTTCATTTCTAGTGCAGTCCTAAACTGGAGTCAGGCCTGCAAAGTTTGGCAGGCACAAGGGCCACCCTGAAGTGCGTTTGGGCCACTCTCGGAGTCAGAGAGGCCAGGACACAGACGTGCGCCACCCTCCCGCACTCCGCAAGTGGCGCAAACGCGCTTTACGGTGTCCCTTGTGCTGGCCAAAGTTTGTTGACCTAACTGCTGGCCTGACTCCTGGTGAGGATTGCACTAGAAATGAAGTCAAATTCAGGGGGGGGGGGTCTGGTAGCCACTGGTCGAGCTCTCTGTGGTTTCCTGCATTCCCCTCCCTCAACCTGCTGTCCCTCACCTTCATTACTAGAGGTGAGCTTTTCAGGTTTTATTTTTTTGCAGGTTTCCTCAAGGAGGAAAAGCACGGGAAGTGGGGTTATGTGTTTTTACCCCAATGGCGCATTTTTATCAGTCAAACAGTATTTATATACCGCTTTTCCATAAAAAGTTCACAAAGTGGTTTACCTGCAAAAAATAAAGTTAATTGGCTTAATTATAAATTGTAATTATAAGTTATAATTGCTTTTAAAAGCGTATGAATTAGGCGATATAGAGCGCAATCCTATACCCCCTTTGTGCTGGCGCTGTACCCTTGCGCCGGCCGAACGCTGCCGCAAACGTGCCATAAAGCGCATCCGCAGCGGTGCCATGGCACTGGACCGGCGCAAGCGGCAGCGCCAATGCTCAGGCACTGCCGTGACCGTCGGCAGTGCCGGCCGCACACCAGTCAAGCGCTGGCGGCACTTGGTTGGTGCAGGGCCTCCACAAGGGCGTTCCAGAGGGTGTAATTGGGTGGCACAGTGGGCGGAGACGGGGGTTGTGACGCAGGACGGCCGGAGTGCCATATCCTAACGCCCATCCCTGGCCGGGGTGGCCCTGATTCAGGCTGCTCCTGTCCACGTTCCTCTGCGCCTGCAAAACAGCAGGTGCAGATCCGAGCAGGCCCATAGGGGCAACCAGTGCTTACGCGGGAGCAAGGGGAAAACCTCCCCTTGTCCTGCACTTTGCTGCTGCTGCCTCCTAATGGGCCTTGGGATATAGCCCTGCTCTGTCGGCCTTACTAGGCCGGCATAATATAGGTTTGGCTGGTGTCGTGTCAGCCGATGCAGCCACACGCATGTAGAGGTGTTAGAGAATATCAATCAATCAATCAATCACTAGTATTTATATACCGCTTTTCAACACAAAGTTCACAAAGCGGTTTACAGGCAAATTAAATAGTAATAATAAAGCTAAATGGAGAATATGCAGAGCCGTTAGCATGGTTTTATTTTTTGGCAGATTTCACAGATGTTTGGGTTTGTTGGTGTGGTGTGTTAATGAAATAAAAACACTTAACATCTCCCCCCCCCCCAAAAAAACCACCACCTTTTCACTGCCAAGCGCACATGCTTCTTGCACATGACGAGCAGGCAGAGAGCTTGAGCGCTAGAGAGTCACAGCGTGCAAGCAGGAAGCTTCCTGTGAGCACTGGGTGAGTCTCCTCCCTCTAGAGGTCAGGCTGCCTGCCTGCTGCTCGCGTCTCTCTGTGAAGAAGCAAAACACGCACGTGCTTGATAATGCAGAAAACGGAACGCAGCGGGGCCGAGGCTGGGGCCTCTGGTTGGTGCGCACCGAGAAGTAAATACGGTTCAGTACTTACAGGGTACCCTTGTGTCTGTGGGTACCCTTGTGTCATTTTCCCCTGTGGAAAATGGCGGGGGGTGGGTGGGTTAGGATATGCCTGTATGCCTTTTTGTTGCAAATGGAGAGCCTCAGTCTTGTGCAAAGGGCTAGGGCGCAATCCAGCCTGCGCCCTTGGGCCAACGCGAGTCGTTTGCATTAGGCCTGTGGCAGCAGTGCAGGCGTGAAAGCGTTTCTGGGCTGGAAAGCCCAGCCTGTGGAGGGGTGTGGAGATGGGGTGCAGCCATTACGCCACCTCCAGGCTCCCTTCCCCAGGCCTGCTAGATACAGTGCAGCTCCGAGGTGAGGGAATAAAAACCTAAGAACATCAGAAGAGCCCCGCTGGATCAGGCCAAAGGCCCATCTAGTCCAGCTTCCTGTAGCTCACAGCGGCCCACCAGGTGCCCCAGGGAGGCATGAGACAACAAGATGCTTGCATCCTGTTGCCACTCCCTTGCACCCAGTACTCTGAAGTAGCCTACTACTGATGTAAGGAGGCTACAACCCATCATTGCCTATAGCCCACGATGGACTTTTCTTCCAGAAATCCGTCCAATCCCCTCTTAAAGGCATCAAGACCAGAAGCCATCACCACCTCCTGTGGCAAGGAGTTCCACAGATTCACTACCCACTGGGTAAAAAAGTACTTCCTTTTATCTGTTTTAACTCTCCCACCCCTCAGTTTCAGCGGATGCCCCCTGGTTCTGGTGTTTTGAGAGAGGGAAAAGAACATCCATTTATCAACTCTGTCCCTTCCATGCATAATTTTGTATGTCTCAATCATGTCCCCCCGCAGGCACCTTTTTTCTAGGCTGAACCAACACCCCAAGATCTCAGCTCAGGAGAGAGATCTTGGGGTGCTGGTGGACAATTCAATGAAGGTCTCAACCCAGTGTGCGGCAGCAATTAAGGAGGCCAATTCCATGCTTGGGGTCTTTAAAAAAGGGGTTGAGAATAAAACAGCCAATATTATCATGCCATTGTACAAATGGATGGTAAGGCCGCACCTGGAATATTGTGTCCAGTTCTGGTCGCCGCATCTCAAAAAGGACATAGTGGAGCTGGAAAAGGTGCAGAAGAGAGCAACGAAAATGATTACAGGGCTGGGGAATGCTTGCTCCCTCGCCGCAGGGCGGCCTTACAGTTGTGGCGGTGCTGGACCATTGGTTAGGATTGAGCCCCGAGTGAGTTCCTGTTCATTGTGCTGTTAGCTGGTCCTTCGGGAAAGAGGCAGCGTACAGACCTTCCACAGTCAGGATCCCGCCTGCCCTGGCAGATCTGTTTTGCCAGCCCCTGTTGTGGTGGGGGGTGCCCCGCTCCAGATGGACCCCAAGCCTCCCTGAGGCAGAACCACTGACTGGTGATGGCTCCTTTCTGCTTCCTCTCCCGCCCACAGAAATGGCTCTCCACCGCAGCCAGAAGTTGAACCTGCTGCGCCTGTTGGTGCTCCTAACCGTGACGCTGGCGGGCATCAAGTTTTTCTTCCGGGACAGGTAGGTGCTGTGGCTGGCAGGGGCCATCCCTGCCAATGAAACCAGAAGTCCAGGTTTCAGGTTTCCCGGTAGCGCATGAGGAGCGTGGCAAGGAGGAGGACAACTGCTTCTTGCTCAAGCGAGTGGGAAGCAGGTCATGGCGGCTCCCGTCAGCAGCGGGTTGGGGGGGAGGCCGGGGTGAGTCTGCTGCTTCTGCGGGCCCCTCACAATTGGCGACTTGGACAACCTGCTTTATATATTCAGAATATACAAAGCAAGAGTGGAGTAATGTATGTAAACTACTTACAACCTTTACAATACATTAATAACTGCTCCATTTAAAAATTGTGTCTATTAGCCAATTGTGTCTCTTATTCTTTTCTTTTAATACTTCTTTCTTAATCTCCTTATCATTTATTTTAATCCCCAGCAAAATATCTTACCTCTAAATCATCCGCCTATTCATCCAAGCTGTAATTCGTTACACCAAAATTTCCCTTCTCACGCAGGAAGTCAATGAGTGGTTTCCAGTTACTCATAAATGACTTTATTGACTTCTCTTTAAGTAAAATCGCAAGTTTGTCCATTTCCATAAAGTCCAAAATTTTTATCCACCAATTGGGTACCTCTGGAACCTTCCAGTATTGTGCACACAGTAAAGCTGCAGGACCCTTTGCGCAATCTAGGAAGGGCCTTTTTAAGTTCATTTTCTCCGGCATGATTGTGAAAGGCCAGTAGACACACCTGCATGGCATGCCTAGGGTGCAGGCTTCTTTTCCAAGCTGGATGAGGCCCCCAAGGTGCAAGAGACAAGAGACCTTCACAACAAAGAGATCCCCTGGACAGAGGTGGAGGAAAACGGTTTTATTTTTAGCAGTTTTTCAGTGTTTTCCGAAGTTAGAAGTGCAAGAAAGTGGTGTTATGTGTTTTTATTCCAAGGGCGCATTTTTATAAATGACAATTATACATGATAATCACTTTTAAAAGAGTATTATGCAGGGGATGGAGGTGACATAGCAGTTGCAGCCACACGCAGGTGGACGTCTTAGAGCAACAATGTCCGACGTTTTTCATCTTGTGCCACACTGACAAGGTGCTGAAATTGTCAAGGCACACCATCCATGTTCTGACTGTTGATGAGGCGCATCGCACTGCTGGTGTGGGGCTCACATCCCCCAATGGCCTGCTAAGGAATGACCCTTACCCAAACTCCCAGGGCACACTGCTTGAGAATGGCTGTGTTAGAGAAGGGTTCTTTTTTTTTTTCTCAGATTTTGGGGTGTGGCTTTTTTTGCTTACAAAAATGAGACACGCAGAAAATGATTTTGTGTGTTTTTATTTCAATGTTTCCAAAACAGTATTGAAATGTCACCGAAAAACCCACCTCTACCCACGGAGCCTCTCCCTGATCTTCTCCTTCTAAGGCTGACATGGATGCTCCCAAACCCGGCAGTTGTGTACAGACCTGCCTCCCTTCCCTCCAGCTGTGTATTTCGTTCTAGATGGCTTTGTGGTGTGACATTACAACCCTTGTTTCAGTGA
Source organism: Lerista edwardsae (assembly GCA_029204185.1). NCBI lineage: Eukaryota > Metazoa > Chordata > Lepidosauria > Squamata > Scincidae > Lerista > Lerista edwardsae. Next base: position 1,283,692 of record JAJKFI010000140.1, read on the forward strand.
TGGGATCAGCTAACAACTCGGGGGAACGCTGGGTGGGCAGCAGGAAGGCTGGGCGGGACTTCTGGGTGATTGACAGCCCGTCCGTCTGGGTCCGCTGCCCGCCCGCCGGCCGCATCGGCTGCCCCCAGGAACGTTGTGACATCACAGCCCTCGGTTCTGATGTCATGACACAAGAGTCTTGGGGAAGCGGGGCTTGAACCTGTGGCCGCTGCTCTCTGCCACGTCTGGCTCAGCTCTCCGTGTTCTGTCCCACGCCTGCAGTTTCTCACTGGACCAGCAGAAGGATTCCAGCCGGGAGAGCAGCTTTTGGGGGAAGCCCGGGGATCCCAAGGAATCGGCCAAGTCTTGGGACCGGTCTGTGGAGCACCAAGACGCCAAAGCCCCGGCTCCCAAGCAGGAGATGAGGAAGGAGGCGCTCCGGGATTTCAGCACCACGCAGATGAGGCTGGTTCACCTGGACCTCAAAGGAGCTCCTCCCAAAGTCTCCTACCTGGAGCAGGTGAGCGTTTGCCTTGCTTTGCTTGCAAAAAACTTGCCAACTTCTTTTGCTGGTGTTCGATGGGCAGATCTTAGCAAGGGGGTGGCACTTCTCCCCAGGCCATGAACGGGCTTCAGCTGCTCAGTTCTGCACGTCAAGGCACAGGAGCAAGGCAGGCTGGTTTTCTTTCTGATCAGTTGGCAACTCCGGGCACAGATGTGCCCTGTGTGGCTTTGCTGTAGGCAGCACGGAAGTGGCTGGGCTCTCTGTCCTGAGCGGGAACCTCATGTCCCAGTGCGGGGCTGGTGCATTCTGTGCGGCGCAAAATTCAGTTCTAGGAGCTGAAAAAGCAACATCAGCACCAACACATTTGCAGAGAGAGAGAGTGAGAGAGTGAGAGAGTGAGAGTGAGAGTGTTTTTCCCTCTTGCTGGCACCGGGAAGAGGCAATGAATCTGCAGGGTACCAAGCATACATTCTCAAATGCCGCACTTGAACAGTGCCGTGTGCCAGGGCAAAGAGTCGCCCCCTCCTCCCAGGAGCTGCTGTTTCAGTTCTGTGGGGCAGGAGCCACCCCAGGTCAAGAGACCCACTTCTGAAGCCTCCCCAGATGGAAGCTGAACTGCTTGCGGGAGAGTCCGGAGAGTTGCCCCGCTGAGCTTGGCAGTGCGGGGTTGGCGCTAAAGAGGCAAGTCATAAGAATGTAAGAACATAAGAAGAGCCCTGCTGGATCAGGCCAAAGGGGGCACATCTAGTCCAGCTTCCTGCATCTCACAGCGGCCCACCAGGTGCCCCAGGGAGGCATGAGACAACAAGATCCTGTTGCCACTCGCTTGCACCCGGTACTCTGAAGTAGCCCACCACCTTTGTAAGGAGGTTGCACAACCCATCATGGCCTATAGCCCGCGATGGACCTTTCCTCCAGAAATCCGTCCAATCCCCTCTTAAAGGCATCAAGACCAGATGCCATCACCAGCTCCTGTGGCAAAGAGTTCCACAGATTAACTACCCGCTGGGTAAAAAAGTCCCTCATAGTGGGGGGGGGGGTCTGCTGGTTGTGGAGGGAAGAGGACCAAAGCACCTCCCTCTGCTAGGGGGTTTCTCAGAAGTGCCACCTGACTGCACTCCTGGGTTCCCCCTGCCTACGGCTGTCCTTTCGCCTGCGTGTGCTGGGCTCGGTGGCTCTGCCCTTTTTGCCCCCAGGTAGCCGCAGGGGTGTGATGGACCTCCTGTTCCCCTGGCAGGGCTTCACCCTGCATGGGCCTGCCACCTGGGCAGGGCAGGGCTGCAGAGCCTCCTTGCTCCCCGCAGAGGCCAGGACCCCACCCCCCAAGTGGTCTTGCTGCTCGACTTCCCTGCGTGTCCTTCCCTGCAGGTCTTTCCCCTCTTCTCCAAGCTGGGCGCCAACGGGATCCTGATAGAGTACGAGGACATGTTTCCCTTCACGGGAGAGCTGGAGATTCTCAAGTCTCCACACGCCTACAGGTGAGGAGGAGGCAGGGCTCTGCGATGGGTGGGTGGTGGCAGCTGCAGCGGGGATATTGGAGGGGGGGTTGTCAGGACTTGTGCAACGACTGATGGACAGCACACGTAACATGAAGTATGTGGCACGTATGAGGTGAAGTGAGTATCCCCCCCCCAATACTTTGTGTTAATAGTTGTTGGGTTGAAACACTCACTGGAGTTAGGCCAGCAAAGTTTGGCTGGCACAAGGGACACCGTAAAGTATGTTTGGACCACTCACGGAGTTGGGGAGGATGGCGCACGTCTGTGTTCTGCGGACCACTCACGGTCTGTGGACCACTCACGGAGTTGGGGAGATGGCGCACGTCTCCGAGAGAGTCAGGCCTCCCTGTCCTTCACTAGCTTCCTGAGTTCGCTCAATTTCATGGTCATCGCTTCGGTGACACCCTCTAACCATCTCATCCTCTGCCGCCCCCTTCTCCTTTGGCCTTCCATCTTTCCCAGCATGAGGGTCTTTTCTCAAGAGTCCTCTCTTCTCATGAGTTGGCCAAAGTATTTGAGCTTCAGCTTCAGGATTTGTCCTTCCAGGGAGCAATCAGGCTCGACTTCCTGTAGGATTGACCGATTGGATCTCCTTGCAGTCCAGGGGACTCTCAAGAGTCTTCTCCAGCACCATAATTCAAAAGCATCTATTCTTCGGCGCTCTGCCTTCCTTATGGTCCAGCTCTCACAGCCATACATTGCTACTGGGAAAACCATCGCTTTGACTAGGCGAACCTTTGTTGGCAGGGTGATGTCTCGGCTTTTTATTAAGTTGTCTAGGTTTGCCATAGCTTCCCTCCCAAGAAGTAAGCGTCTTTTAATTTCATGGCTGCAGTCACCTAGATTTACAAGACTTTTAAAAAAGAAACTAGAAAGAAAAAATATTTTATTGTGAGTACTAATAACCGGAAAAAGCCTCTTGAACATTTCTCTCCCTGTTTCTGCCCACGCTTGCAGACTGCATGATCTGAGCTCTTTGCCGGGCAATTAGCAGCTCTCTGATTTGCTAATCGCTGCAGGGCTGGAGGAAATTATTTACCTGATCTTTCCATTTCCCAAGTTTTCATTGGAGGCTCTGCGACTGACCAAAAATCAGGTTGTGACGCACAGTTTGGGAACCGCTGTGTAGCAGGTGTATAGATAATCATTTGCACTTCATCAGGAATGTGCACACATCGCCACTGAACCGAACCATTTCACCATCTGAATGTTTGCAGTATTTGCCTATGTAAAACTATGCAGCCGGTTCAATGGGGACTTGCGTAGAACTCCCTGGTGGAAGGAGTCGCAGAAATGAATCTTGATCTCTCCCCCCTCCCCGCTCTGCCCCCTTTCGTGGCTCCTCAAATCTACCCCCTGCGATCATCAATCAATCAATCACTAGTATTTATATACCGCTTTTCAACACAAAGTTCACAAAGCTGTTTACAGGCAAATAATAACATTAAAGTTAAATGGCTCCCTGTCCCCAAAGGGCTCACAATCTAAAAGGATGGAGAACACCCCCAGCAACAGCCACGAGAAAGACACTGCGCTGGGGTGAAGAGGGACAGTTGCTCTCCCCCTGCTAAATATAAGAGGACACCACTTGAAAAAAGTGCCTCTTGCCCAGTTAGCATTTTTGCTTCACTTTGTTTCCTTGTGAAAGGCAGCGTGGTATAGCGGTTGCAGCACTGGAGTAGGTCCCGGGAGACCCCCTGCTCATCAGCCTAGCCTCCCTTCCAGGGTGGTTGTGACGATCAAGTGGCAGTGAGGAGCCGTGCCCTAGGTGCTGAGTGCCTTGGAGGGAGGGAGGGCGGGATGATAGCAAAGTATATGGTGGAGCCATTCTGTGGGGTCTGCCTTGCTAGAAGACGCCTCCTTTTCCTCACTCCCTGCTGTGCTGCAAGGCCTTGGGGCTGGGGGGTTCGCTGGTTCCACGGTCCGGTTCTGACCTGTGCGCTTGTCCCCCGACAGCGAAGAAGACATTGCCAAGATCCAGGACCTGGCTGAGCTCAACCACCTGCAGGTGGTGCCACTAGTACAGACCTTCGGGCACGTGGAGGTAGGAGGAGGACGACCCTGTCTTCATTCATTGCCCTGACTGTTTGCATGTCTGGGACCCCGAGAACGGCACCCCTCTTCGCTGTGGGCGGGGCCAAGGAGACGGAGGTGGGATTATTTAAAAGATTTCCAGATAAAACGGGTGGGAGGAGAACCAAATTGCTGGCCGAAACGCCTTGGAGGAAGAGGCGGGATGAAAATGTCACAGAGGTCCACCCCTGGCTTTCTGAGCCTCGACTTGCCCCCACCCCGTCTGCCAGGTGTGCAGTTACAGGTGCATTTTCAGATGTGGAAAAACACTTTAGAGCAGTTCATGAAAACACAAAAAATCTGCTCTGCCCATTTTGCCTTAAGGTTATTAAAATTGGGGCACCATATATGCATCACTCCAAGAGGCATCAGAAAAAAGGAGTACATCGCTGTACCAAGTGCAGACTCAATGGGGACTCCTAACATGCAAAGAAAAAATGGATCACAAATCTCAGCATCACCGGACTTTTAAAAAACCAGTTCAATTGGAGGGGTTGCCTCCAGGAACCAAGGTTACTATCAGAGCTTGTGTTGGATCACTTCACCCTGGAACGACGACTCCATCTTCTCTTAGCACAAGCGCGTCCACTTTACAGTTGTCTCCCAATACTAAAATTGCAAACGCCAAGAATTATGCGAAATTGAATGCAAATAAAGCAAAGCCCAAATTGAAGCCATTGAGTGTGCACACCCCGTCCTTATTGCTTGACGCTCACTGTTGCTCAGGGCAGATGCTCCAATTCCTTCCCCAGCAGCCTAAGAACATAAGAACATAAGAAGAGCCCTGCTGGATCAGGCCAAATAAAAGACCCATCTAGTCCTGCTTCCTGGATCTCACAGTGGCCCACCAGGTGCCCCAGGGAGGCATGAGACAACAAGATGCTTGCATCCTGTTGCCACTCCCTTGCACCCAGTACTCTGAAGTAGCCTACTACTAGTGTAAGGAGGCTAGGCTACAACCCATCATTGCCTGTAGCCCACGATGGACCTTTCCTCCAGAAATCCGTCCAATCCCCTCTTAAAGGCATCAAGACCAGATGCCATCACCACCTCCTGTGGCAAAGAGTTCCACAGATTAACTACCCGCTGGGTAAAAAAGTACTTCCTTTTATTGGTTTTAACTCTCCCAACCCTCAGTTTTAGCGGATGCCCCCTGGTTCTGGTGTTTTGAGAGAGGGAAAAGAACATCCCTTTATTGACTCTATCCCTTCCATGCATAATTTTGTATGTCTCAAAGTCGGCCTGATCAAGTCGGATGTGCGAATGCACATGAATGGGACTGCATGTGAGAACACACTGTGTTCACGTGCAGTTTCTGACATAATGTCGTATTGAGGAGTGGGGGCAGTGGGCAGAGCTTGGAGCCCTGTTGTCTGCGGGAAAGGGGCTGACTTGGCTCGGCTACTCATGAACACGGATTCAGGCAAAGAGTACTAGTGGTGGTGGTTGTTTTTAAACAAGGAAATGTCTCCGAGTTAAGGGTCTTTTGTTTCCAAAGGGATAGAGACTGTTGGCACAAAAACAACAGTTGCATTGCATCTTAAAGATTCACCCGTTTGGTCTAGCAAAAAGCGTTCGTAGGGACACGATTGAGACGTTCCAAAATGATGCAGGGGATGATGGAGAAAGTGGTGTTCTTTTTCCCTCTCGCACAGCACCAGAACCAGGGGGCAGCCGCTCAAATTGCGTGGCAACAAGAATAGACAAGAGAAATTCTTCTTTTACCCAGCGTGTCATTAATCTGTGGGACTTCTTGCCACAGGATGTGGTAGTGGTGTCTGGCCTGGATGTCTTGAAGAGGGGGTTAGGCAGATTGATGGAGGAAAAGTGCATCACAGCCATCTCCTGGGTTTAGACATAGGCTGCCTCTGAATGCCAGATGCAAGGGAGTGGCCACAGGATGCAGGCCTCTTGTTGTCTTGTGTGCTACCTGAGCCACCTGGTGGGCCACTGTGAGATTCAGGAAGCTGGACTAGATGGGCCTTTGGCCTGATCCAGTGGGGCTGTTCTTATGTTCTTAAGATAGCAAATTCTGTTTTATTTATCTCATATTTACCTCAAAATATTACCTCAGAAATTTACCTCAGAATGCCAAGTGCAACGGAGTGGCAACAGGCGTCTTGCTGTCTCATGTGCTCCCTGAGGCATTTGGTGGGCCACTGTGAGATTCAGGAAGCTGGACTAGATGGGCCTTTGGCCTGATCCAGCATAGGGGCTCTTCTGATGTTCTTACCATGGTCCATATTATCAGATGCAAGAATTTCAGATCCGCAGTGGGTGTCTGTAGGCCCGCGTGGGAGCTAGAGGATCAGAAAACGGTTTCAGCAGTGGGGGGGGGATGTCACTGGGTTGTGGGATGGAAAAGGGGAGCATTTGCTGCACATTCATCCCTGTGGGGCAGGAATTATTTGCGGCAGCTGTAATAGCGGATCAGAACGGGCTGCACCAGGTGGATGAACCAAAAGTCCTAAAAGGCAGGAACTGTGGCTTCCTCTGAGAGCCTGCGTCGCTCCCCGCTCTCCCCGGATCCCCCGCAGGCCAGGGCATTGGCTGCTTCCAGTCCGGTTAGGCTGGTCGAGCAGGCAGCTGATCTCTTGAGCGACGGAATCTGATTGTGTAGGAGATCTGGATGAGCAGTCTGCGAGGGGTTGACCTGAGCTGGCTTTTCAAGAGCTGTTGGTCCACTCGCTTGTAAAAGCAGGGCCTCCGGGACAGCAGCAGTTTGCAAACTGGAAGGGAGTTCCCCCCCCCCGTTTCTGTTGACCCTACTACCACAAAATGACCTCAGGGTCAGCCCCCGGGGGCTGTACGCCAAATGCTTCCCTCTTCCTTCGTGACGTGCCCAAAGTGCCTTCTGCTTCCCCCCTTCCATGGATTGGAATCAGACGTGGAAGACTGAGGCAGCAGCTGTGGCTTCCTCTTGGAGCCTGTGTAGTCCTACTGTCTCCTTTTTCCTTCCACCATTTTGTCCTCACAACACCCCTGCAAGGTAGGCTAGGCTGACAGTAGGTGGCAGCAGAGGAGAGAGCAGAAGAGATTGTGCGGAGGAGAGGAGAGGGTGTCTCTAGCAAATCCCTCTTCTCTCCCCCAAGCTTCCTTTTCCAGTCTGCGGAGCTGTGGAGGTGAGTGAGCAGGCAGAGGTGGGCACCCCTACACCAACCTGTTGCCCTGAAGCACCCATCTCAGTCGGCCTTACGAGTGGGGTTGGCCCTCTCACCTGTCGGGAACGTTTTTATGTAGATCAGTTTGCTTTGTGGCCACAAGGATGAAAAAGAAGTTCTTTTGGGCTCCCATCCCAGCTTCCTGCCCCACCCCGGTACATCCCTTGCTGCTGTCGAGCTCACCTGAGGAACTCGATGCAGCCTACAAAGGCTTGTGCCAGAACGTTCTGTCCCATTTCGTTGTTATTTTATTGACTCACTGTGGGTGGCAAGGCGCACCTGCAAATATCTCCTGCAAATATAAAACACTGTCAATACACTAAGAACAGCAAAGGGCAATAAAATTAGGCTCATGCTTAAGTGATCCCCAAATTTAATGAAATTTAAAAAAATACTTTCATTTTCCAAAAATAGTAAATGTTCACTAAATTTTAGACCCCCTAATATCCTCAAGTGATAACCACGTTTGAGTTCTCGTCATTTTCGTAAAGTATTTGACAGTTAAAAAATGTTTTTGTCTCCCCAAAACAGTAAATTTTCATAACGTAACCCTAACCCTAGCCCCGCGTTTGGGGCGTTTAATAATTCTGCGAGCTAAATAAAAGCATTGTTGCATAAATGTCATGTTATACATTTGATGAACATTTACTAAATTTGGTGAACGTTTACTAAATTCGGTATAACCATGGTTTGTTTTTGGACCACAGTGCTAGGGGCTCACAGTGTAATTTGGTAAGCATTTGATTTGTTCCCATAAAAAAAATTAACAGCCTATAATGTCCACACATGCACATCAAAAAATCAAGATCCGGCATAAAAAATACAGTTGCCAGGAGCCACAATCAAGCAGCCCCATGAGACGCTTCTGGTCAGTGCCACAAAAAGTGGATTTCCTGAGCTCAAAACTGACCAGTGAGACTGGTTGTTAATTTTTTTTTTTAAAAAAAAAACAAAGTAAAAAAAAATCAAAAAGTATTTATATACCGCTTTTCAACATGAAGTTCCAAAGTGTACAGGCAAATAATAATAAAATTAAAAGGCTCCCTGTCCCAAAAGGGCTCACAATCTAAAAAAATGCAGAACACCCCTAGCCACAGCCACTAGAAAAGGCACTGTGCAGGGGTGAAGAGGGACAATTACTCTCCCCCTGCTAAATATAAGAGGAACACCATTTGGAAAAGTGCCTCTTGCCCAGTTAGCAAGTGTTACCCTCAACTTATCCATGGGTCATAGCAAATTCCATGATTTTTTGCTTAAAGCCTGCCCTTGGCTTAGCCATAAAATTGACTTATACACGAGTATATTTTTATTAATTTATTTATTAAATTTATACCCCGCCTTTATGCCCGAAGGCACTCAAGGCGGCATTACAGTAAAAAACAATAAAAACAAACTTAAACATTAAAAAACAGTTAAAAAAACAGCATTAAAATACAATTTAAAAATTAAAAAACAACAAACAAGCCCCGTGGATCATAAAATTAATAAGAATAAAAAGATAACACCTGTCAACAATTAAAAGCTTTTTGGAATAAAAAGGTCTTCAGCCCCCGCCGAAATGTTAGCAAAGAGGGGGCAGTTCTCAATTCGAAGGGGAGGGTATTCCAAAGTTGGGGGGCCACCACCGAAAAGGTCCTCTTCCTGGCCGCCACCCCTCTCACCTCTCCTGGTGGCAGCACAGTCAAAAGGGCCCCCCCAGATGATCTAAGAGCACGGGTAGGATATACGAGAGTTATGTGAATATCATCAAGTTGGCCACTGTTTCTTGTCAGTTACTGATTTGTTGAGTGACCCGAACTGCTATATATTAAAATAAATACACTGAATGGGGGTTACACGACCCCTACAGATGCCTCTGTGTTTAAGCTGTGCATAGGATATTGTAATTCAGTGGTTCCAAACCCTTTAGCACAGGATACACTTTTTCAAACAACACTCCATTGGGACCCACCTAAGTTTACCAGACTTTTAAAAAAGGAGAATTAGAAACAAATAATATTTATTTTTAAGTAATAATAACCAGAAAGGACTTCAAGCATTTGTCTCCCTCTATTTACACATGCTTGCAAACTGCAGAATCTCATCTCTTTGCAGAACAATTAGAAGCGGTCCTGAAAACTGCAGGAGCTGAGTTCTTCGCAGTGTAATTGGCAGCTCCTGTTTCTCATTTCTGAAGAGCCGCATGGCTTGCTTGAGGCAATTAATCTGGTTTGGCATCGCCCTTTGGCAACCCACTATGTGTGTTTGGTTGGCGATCCATCAAGGGGGGGGCTCAGTGGACTTCCCCCACCAAGCGATGCAAACTTGGGGGTAGCGCAGCACCTCCGCTTCACACCTGTCTCCTCCCTTGCAGTTCATCCTGAAGCACGACAAGTACCGCCACCTGCGGGAGGTGGAGCGCTTCCCCAACAGCTTCAACCCCCACGTCCCGGAGACCCTGGCCCTGGTGAAGAGTCTCCTGACCCAGGTGCTGGAGAAGCATTGGCGCTCCAGCTGGGTGCACATCGGGGCCGACGAGGTAAGTGTGAGCCTGCGGGGCCCTCCCCTCGGGCGCCAGGACAGCAGCCCACACGCCTCTCCTCGGGACTCAATCAGGGCAGAGAGTCAAGCCGAACCAGAGCCCGGTCCCAAAAAGGGGCTCAGAAAGGTGAATCGGAGCAGACAAGAATCGGTCAGCTGTTGAGAAGTGCGATTCAGAGCACACTCCTAACCTGGAGTTAGGCTGGCACAGATAGGCCAGCAAAGTGTGGCCGGCACAAGGGACACCGTAAGGTATGTTTGGACTACTCTCGGAGTCAGGGAGGCCAGCACACAGACATGTGCCATCCCCCCTGACTCCGAGAGTGGTCTAAACGCACTTTACAGTAGTGTCCCTTGTTGGCCTAACTGTTGGCCTAACTTTGTTGGCTTTGTTGGTCTAACTGTGCCGGCCTAACGCCAGGTTAGGATTGCACCCTAAGTTAAAACCCACCAAAGAGCATCTCGGGGGGAGTCGTCTGGCTGTCCCCTGTTAGAGGCAGGTCGCTGGGCTGAGTGGGCCTTAAGAACATAAGAACATAAGAAGAGCCCCGCTGGATCAGGCCAAAGGCCCATCTAGTCCAGCTTCCTGTCTCTCACAGCGGCCCACCAGGTGCCCCAGGGAGGCACGAGACAACAAGATCCTGTTGCATCCTGTTGCCACTCCCTTGCACCCGGTACTCTGAAGTAGCCCTCCACCTTTGTAAGGAGGTTGCACAATCCATCATGGCCTATAGCCCCCGATGGACCTTTCCTCCAGAAATCTGTCCAATCCCCTCTTAAAGGCATCGAGACCAGATGCCATCACCACCTCCTGTGGCAAAGAGTTCCACAGATTAACTACCCGCTGGGTAATTGAGTTCCCTTGAACTCAGTCAGGGTTTCATTTTGTCTGTCCGGAGCTGGCCAGGACTGGAGCAGAGGCTCCCAAAGGCTGCCCCCCTGGACTGGTGGTGGGCTCGCTGCCACCCTCCCGGATTAAAAAAGGGAGAGAGGAAAGAGAGGACGTGTGGAGGGGGATCCCGAACACGAGCTACGCCACCTTCCTGTCTGCTGTGCACATCCCCTTTGTTTTCCTTTTTGAATCTGTGGTGTAGGAGGAGCTGACAAGGTTGGGCTGGGTGCCCTCACCAAGCTGCCCTTAAGGTGACTTCACGGGCAGGAACACCCTGTGGGTGTCAGTGAGTCATTGGAGGCCATTGGCTGACTTGCCCTGATGTCACAGAGAAGCAGGGAAGCCTTGCTGATACCTGTCAGTTGCTGCTTAAGGCGCGGAATGGCTGCTTCCCCAGGCAACCCAGGCTCTGCTCCCTCCTTGCCAAGATGCTGGGCAGCCTCGCCACCCTCCTCATGCTCCCAGCGACGGCGCTCAGCAAGGGCAGCCCTCGTGACCCGCTGGCGGCCATCTTGCACCTCCACCGTGTGACCAGCCGCTTTCCTCTCCGCCCCACTCCAGGTTTTCCACTTAGGGGAGGGGATGGACTCCAAAAACTGGATGAGTCGCAACGGCGGAGACGTGGGCAAGATGTACCTGAACCACATCCGCGAGGTGGTGAGCTTCGTGGCCAGCTGGGCTGGTGGGCAGCAGCTGCTCCTCTGGGACGACATGCTGCGGAAGATCAGCGCAGCCGCGATCCAAGGTCAGTGTGGGCACCTGTGCCGGTATCTCTCCAGGCGGCAGCAAAGACGTTGCTGGCCGTTGGTTGAGTTGCCCTGATGTCACAGAGCAGCCAGGCAAGCCGA
>JAJKFI010000141.1:21188-55184 GCA_029204185.1 Lerista edwardsae
CCTAGCCCTAGCCCTAAGGCTATCCCTATACCTATCCCTAGCTCTAGCCATAGCCCTAGCCCTAAGGCTATGCCTAAGGCTAGCCCTAGCTCTAAGGCTAGCCCTAGTCATAATGCTAGCCCTAGCTCTAGCCCTAGCCCTAGTCCTAGCCATAAAGCTAGCCCTAGCCCGAAGTCTAGCCCTAGAACTACCCTATCCCTATCGGTAGCCCTAGCCCTAGCTCTAATGCTAGCCCTAGTCATAATGCTAGCCCTAGCCCTAGCCCTAGCCATAAAGCTAGCCCTGGCCCTAAAGCTAAATTCTCTTCTTTGCAATATGATAATGAGATAGAACTTGATGATAATGAGACAGAAAATATTTTTTCTGAAGTAGATGAGAACCCTCTTCAAAAGGAAGAAAGTTTAGCCATGAAAATGCCAGCAAGGGAGCAAAGGAAGAAGCAGAATAGTGAATCTAAAAGAGTTAAACGGAAGGATCAAGACCAGTGGTGTCATCCAAATGATTTAGAAACAGGTTCTCTCTTTTGATTGGCACTTGTCGGGTCCGCCCACCGGAAGTGACGTCATAAGCCGGAAGTGATGTCATGGCAGGAAGTGAGGTCATGACAGGAAGTGAGGTCATCATGAGAGAGTGACCTGTGATGGCAGCATCATACTTTTGAAGGAACACTGGGACAGCTGCAATTGATTGGGGCAAAAATGCAGCACATTAATTTGCAGGGGGGTCATGACTCTGTGATAGAACATACCCTTGGCACACAGACAGTTCCAGCTCAATCCCAGCCATCTTTAGGGTGACTTCTTATTATTGTGGCAGGAGGAGAACCTTCAGTGCACCCTATGACTACAAGTGCCTGTACAGCCAACAGAAGTTGTATCCCAACCATAAGAAAGGAATACTTGCAGCATTAACTTCTACTAGAGCATGGGATTATCAGTGCATTTTCTCTCAACAAGCTCAAAACTGTTAGAAGGTGTGTTGGAGCATTTCCCCCTGTATTACTGGTTGCTGCAACATGGCAATCTAGAGGTGTCTATCAGCACCAATTCATAAAACAACCACCAACAGGATTTGGTAGCCTTTTCTACTATACACGCCATATGAGGAAATCACACACAATCAAAGTGTTCACGCCTTAGACCTGGCAAAATGATAGAAATAAAGCTGATATGACAAAGCACTTCCAGTGATCTTTCACAATCCCCAGGGATTTGAGCACTTCACAGTCAGTCCCCACAATTTAACAGATCTCTTCAAAACTGGCATAATTAGAAACACAGAAGGATCCAGCCACATTTGCACAAAGTGACAATCAGTTGGATGTTTAACTGTCTTCAAATGAGAATAATCCAAAACACATTTCTTCGCCTCCCTCCAACTCCAACCCCAAACACTTCCTTTTAAAATGAGATTGTGTGCGCTTTGATGGAGTTTGGATAGCAGGATCTGACTAGATGCCAGAGAGATGAAGAAAAAAGTAGCCAAAATTTGAGATTGGGGCACCATCACTACAAGGAAAGGCTTACAGCTTTCAGGAATTTCTTTTAGTTTAGAAGAAAGATGGCTAAGGGGAGGACATATGCCAGTTTATTAAATTACATATTCTATAGAGAGCGGATAGAGAATTCTTTCTCTCATGACCTTGAAAAATGGGCAAATCACAGCCCAATCCTATCTTTGGAAGCGCCCTGATAAGAACTGGCACCAGAATGGTGTCTGCTGTATCCAGAGGTTTTTTTTCGGCCTGAGCCTGGCACCACGAGTAAGTGAGACGGGTATGGCCTTAGCTACTCCTGCGCAGACCTTCCGCAGTTTAAAAAATGCACACCATAGTTTAGTTTCATGGTTGCATTTGTCCATCCCTGCAGATCCTTCTCTCTCCCCTCCCCCCCCCCGCCCTGGCGTTCTCTTTGCAACCTGGCTTTGCAGCCCTCCCTGCCCCGCCCCGGCCGCCCGCCTGCCTGCCCTTCCCCCAATCCCAAACTCGTCCTGAATGGCCCTGCATTGAAGCCGAGTTTCAGACTGTGTTGATTCACCGGATCAAATCCTGAGAAGGGAGCTCAGCGCTTTCTGATCTGTGAGCTGGCAAGGAGGGGGAGGGAGGGGGAAGGGGGGGAGAGAGAGAGAAAGAGAGTTGTGGTTCATTCACAAAAAAGAAAGGAAGGAGCCGTCCTGAAGCTCGGAGGGCTGCCGCCGCCGCGAGGGCAGACCCACGCCGGCAGAGTCACCCGTGACACGGCGCCATGAATATTGCATTAGATCGGATGCCTCTGCACGTAGGCAAGTGCCCGGCCCTTCCCTGGCCAGGAGGTGGCTCTGCCGTCCGCCTCCTCTTGCCTTCTAGCCAACTTCCCTGCAATGGAGTCCTTTGCACGTGGACGGCTCAACTCTTCCCCTACCCGCGCCACGGGGCTGCTCCAGAAACCCTCCCTAGAAGGTGGTCCGCAAGGGTGAGGCATCCGGCGACTGCGCTCCTTGTAGCGCCAGAAAAAAAGTGGCTCCCCCACACACGTGTTAAATTCAGAGTTCAAGACGCAGAGCGCGAATTGCAACCCAATTAAGCCAACATCGAAACACAGGAGCCTAGCATTTCTGTCCTGCTGAAACGGTTCCTCGCTAAAATCTCTTTTTAAACATACTGCCCCAAAAACGGAAGTTTCACCGTTTGTTCCGCAACTTCACATACCTAGAATATTGCTCTCATTCTTACACTGATTATTACATAAAGAAGTAAGGATGGTACTAGCGCAGATATATTATAATAGCCAAAAGATATTCATTTATATAATTTAATGGGCAGCCAAAGCAGAAGTCAGCCTGGCGGGACCGCGTGGGGGGGGCTGGGGGCTCGGGGGAGGCTGCCGGCAAAGCAGTAGGGCAGGCGCCGGGCGCGGAACGACTTCAGAGGCCGCTCAGCCTCCGGCAGCCTGTTGGAGCATGGAGCCTGCCTGCCTACCGGGGAGGTTCTGCAAGGAGGAAGGGAGGGCAAGGAGCAGGGATGCGAGGAGGGGAAGTCAGCCCGGCGGGACCGCATGGGGGCTGGGGGGAGGCTGCAGGCAAGGCCGCGGTAGGGCGGGCGCCGGCCGTCTTCGGAGTCCAGGCGCTTCTCTCCGCCGCTCTTCTCCCTCCACGCTGCATGGGGGGAGAAGCAGAAGAGAGAAGCGCCCAGCCTCCGGCAGCCTGTTGGAGCATGGAGCCTGCCTGCCTACCGGGGAAGTTCTGCAAGGAGGAAGGGAGGGCAAGGAGCAGGGGTGCGAGGAGGGGAAGTCAGCCCGGCGGGACCGCATGGGGGCTGGGGGGAGGCTGCAGGCAAGGCCGTGGTAGGGCGGGCGCCGACCGTCGGCGGAGAGAAGCGCCCAGCCTCCGGCAGCCTTTTGGAGCATGGGGCCTGCCTGCCCACCGGTTCTCCTCCTCCCCACCCCCAAGAACCGGGACGCTGCATCAGCGCGGCTGGAGGGAGCCCTGGGCAGCCATCTGCTCACATTTGCTGCCTTCTTCTGGGGTCTCCCTCGCTGCTGCTGCTGCTGCTGCCGCCTGTCGTCTCGTGCTGCTGCCGCCGCCACCCCACCACACTGCGTGCCTGCCGGCTTCAAGTGCGCCGGCAGCTTCCAGTGGGCGGGGCCAGCTCAGCCAGAAACCCGTTCGCGCGAACCGGTGCGAACCGGGAGCCTGACAACACTGATCAAGACCAAATAAACACAAATGTGGCACAGAAACAACAGTTTCAAGAACTTCAAGCAGTGCTGGTGAAACTATATGTAGACCGGGGTTTTTTAAGAATGGAATTATGTAATACCCTTGATCAAGAGAAAAAGAAAAACATTAAAGTTACTTTGGAAAAGGTAAAAGTTGCTATTCTCTACTTAGAACAAAGGATAAATTTGGAATGTCTCGACCAGGATAGGCCAATAGGTGAGAGAGAGAAAATTGAAGATACCGAGGAGAAAGGGATTAACAAAGATAGATTGGAAACTCCAGATGGACAAGCAAATGAAGTAACAGAAGTGGAGATGTCGGGAATTGGTGTGCTGGAAGAAGGAGAAAATCAGTCAATGAGAAAGACGGATAAGGTAATGTCAGTTGATGTGACTAATTCAAACATTGATGGAGAGGAAGTAGTGGTTATCGATTTAACCTCCTCCTCTGACCTCAACCCCCCCCTGATGTTTTTCAGGGGGACTTAGGTAAGGCTACACCTAAGCTACAATCTGAGGAGGTAGAAAGTAATGATAAAATATGGGAAAAAAGTGGAATAGTGCAAGAGCCTATCACTGTTAGGCCAGAAATAGACCCACATTATGAGAGAAGGGGTGACAGTGAAGTGCATGAGTGAATTAAGTTTATACTTAAAGCTTTTTTCTTGATGGAAGTGAGTTATCATGATCACTATCACTATCACTATTGATAGTGATATGCGAATGGAAATACTTTCCTCTTTACCTAGTCTAAATCAGGATACTTTTGTTTTGCAAGAGACCCATATTTGTAATGAATCCCTCCGGAGTCACGCCCAAAAGATTTGGACACTAGGTCCTTCCCTTTGGTCTTATGGGGAAGAAGAAACAGCAGGAGTGGGGATTTTGTTTAAGAGAAGAAAAGATCTATAAATCGATTCTGTTACAGAAGCTGTACCGGGTCGCTTATTGATGGCAGATTTTTCTTTAAAAGAACTTCAACTAAATGGGAATATTGAAACAAAACATTTCCGTTTATGTGGTCTGTATGCCCCAATTGCGCAAACAGCTACGAAAAATTTTTGGACTCAGTTGAAAGGTTATTGTATGACTAGAAGAAATTTAATTATTATAGGAGATTTTAACAACAGGTCTAGTGCTTCAGATAGGACAAATTTCTGGTCTTCAAAAACAGAAACACCAACTTCAAGTTCTTAGAGGTGAAGAAAAAATGTTACAGAATTTTTTAGTCAAAAGAGAACTGCAAGATAAAGGCCTAGAAATTCCAAATGAGTTAGATTTCTTTCCCACTGGGCATAGAAGAGTGTTAGTAGATAAATATGGGGATTTAGAGGGAGTACGGTTAACTTTTTACCATGCCAGGTTTGCCAGTCTCATTGACTGACAAGCTTCTAGGTATCTGGTGGTAGAGAGCTGTAAAATTATTATAATGCCTTGGTCAGATCATGGGATGCTTACAATTAAGTGCAATACGGGCAGCTCCTTTCCTAAAGGCAAACCTTTATGGAGGCTCAGGCCGATGAGTTTGGAAGGAACAGAATTTAGATCTATGGTAGAATCAATTTTAGGAGAAATGTTGTCTCTGTTTGATTTATATCCAGATGATTTGACAGCATGGTGGGAGACATTAAAAAAGACTGTTGCCAAGATATGTCAAATACATGAAAGGAAAACATATAACAAAGAAATGATAAATTATCATAGGGCAATTTCTTCATTTCTAAAATGCCATGTAAAGGTGAATGTTGGACTTCCATTTGATGAAAGTGTGTTAAAGAGATCTAGAGAAATTATAATTAATTTCCAAGAGAAAAAATGAGAAAAAAGATACAACTGTAAGGAATTTAGAGTGAAAGTAGGAATAGTTGATGTAGATCAATGGGCTAAGGCTAGAAGTCCAAAGTAGAATGCAAAGGCCTACGAGCAAGTGACCAAGATCCTGTTAAATTTCATCCTCGGGAAATGGTGACTATTATGGAGGATTTTTACGAAGAACTTTGAAATATATTGATTTAAATGAGATCAAAATGTTTTTGTCTAAGATACCGCAGAAAGAATTGAATGACCTCTATGAAGGTCTTAATGAGGAGGATACACTTTTTCTTTTTCTGAAACTTTCTTTCAATTTCAGAGGAGGAAGTTAGAAAAGCCATCATAAGTGGAAAAGGAAAGTCGGCTCCAGGCCCAGATGGCCTGGGGTGGAAATTCTATAAAAAATTGTATTGATTGGCTAGCAAAACCTATTGCGGAGGTTCTAAATTTCTTTATTACTAGTATAGGTGTCAGATGAATAAATCTTTTTATGAGGGAACATTGATCTTTTTCCCAAAACAAGAAATTTTTATTTTGGCCAAAAAGGGACAATGGGATGGGAATCTGGTCCAATTAGACCAGGTTTAATAAAGTACACCTGTGGGAAGTTTTATTGTGGAAGGGAATTCCAGCAAGCTTTGTTGATGTTCTAAAAATGTTGTATGGGGCCCCAGTGACACCCCAATTGAATGGATGGCGTGGGAGACAGATTTCACTTTTTTCAGGTGTTTGCCAAGGCTGTCCCTTAGGTCCTCTGCTTTATGTTTTCACGCTAGATCCTATTCTAGCTTTAATCCACATAGATAAAAACATTAAGGGTATATGGTTGTTAGTCTCACAAAATCTCAGGCTTTTTCAAAAAGAAAATATTAATGTAGATGACAGCTCAAAAGTGGAAAACCAGGATATGGATACAAAGGTTACAAGAACAGAACATTATGTAATGATAAAAACAGTAGCTCATGCTGATGTGTTAATTAAGAATGAAGCTGAAATGAAACATCTTGTATCAATGTTTAAAGTTTTTGAAAAATGTTCAGGGGCAAAATTGAGTGTTCAGAAAAGCTTTGTAATTTCTTTAAAGGGCATAGAGGAGGATATTACAGTTACCTCAATGGCAAATCTAATAGAGGATTCTTCTTCTTCAGAAACTGTGCCAGACTCTGTAGAGTCTGTAAAACTTCTGGGGATATTTTTCTCCATGAAGAATTTAGGATGGCAAGAAAATTGGAAAATATGGGTTAAAAAAGTTAAAGAAAAACTTCAAATGTGGCAACACTGGAACCTTAGTATATATCAGAAAGCAGTGTATATAAAAACGTATTTGATGCCTGTTGCCACCAACCTAGCAACAGTATGTCCTCCGCCTGAATGGGTTCTTAAAGAAGTTGAAGTGTTAATTTTCAAATTTTTATGGGGCACAAATAATTTTCCTTTGGCCCGAGCTGTAGCTTATAGGCCCGTAGATCAAGCCGGCTTAGAACTGCCAGCTTTGGGGCACATCTTTCTAGCTAACTTTTTAAGTTTCAATTTTGGGAGATGGGCACAATTAGAGTTTAAGAATAATCGAAAGATGTAAAATTTTGGTTGGTGGCCTTTGCGAAAGGATGGAAACGAAAAAAATGGAGTAATTTGTGGTAGGAAGAGGGGAAAATATCTTACAGTGTTACTCAAGCAATGAGATGCTCCGGGCCAGACTATATGGGGGATTTGTACAATTATATTAAAAGGTATAAAATCCAACCAGAATTGTTAAAAGAAGAGGGAGCCCTCATTAAAACAACAAAATGGAAGATGTACTGTCAAATGTTAGAATATACCAGTGATGTCATGCACCCACTACGCACCACTATGTGAATACCGGTTCCTAGAAGTTGAGCTGGCCCTGCCCACTCAAAGCTGGCCCCGTCAGCTGGTTGGCTCAGCAGCTGCGCATGCGAACTGCACGCCCGCAGCCATTGCCTGCACTTTCTGTGAGGAGGCAGGCAGGCAGGCAGGCAGGCAGGCAGGCAGGCAGCGTGGTGGTGGCAGCAGCAGCGGCAGCAGCGGAGCGAGAGGACCAGAGGTGGCAGCAGCGGCGGCAGCAGCAGCAGCGAGGGAGACCGGGAATAAGGCAGCAAGCGTGAGAAGGTAGGCTGCCTGGGGCTCCCACTCCCTCCAGCCGTGCAGATCCAGCGTCCCGGTTCCTCCTGCAGTCTCCCCCCAGCCCCAGCCCCCACGCGGTCTTTTTTTGGTCGCCCGTTCCCTCTCCTGTTCCTTGCTGGCTCCTTGCATTTAACATGAAAGTTAAATGGCTCCCTGTCCCCAAAGGGCTCACAATCTAGTACAGTCTAGCCTGCTATTTAACCAGGGAACAGTTGAAGCAAACTATGTATATACACATCTCTAGAAAGCAAAGCAATAGAAGTTAAATCAACACTAACCACAAGCTGAAGTTATTACAAACATGATCACACCCATGGCAACAATCATGACCTCACTTCCGGCTATGACCTCACTTCCTGCCATGACATCACTCCTGGCTATGACCTCACTTCCTGCCATGACATCACTGCCAGCTTATGATGTCACTTCTGGTGGGCGGACCCCGACAAGTGCCAATCAAAAGTGAGTACCTGTTCCTAAATCATTTGGATGACTCCACTGGAATATACCTACTATATTCCTGATTTAGAGAAAAAGAAACATAAATTAACTTTATCTAAGTATTTAAGGGAACCAGATTTCCCGATTCAGTATTTTAAAGATAAAAGAGTACCCTATTACCTTTGGGATATTCCATGGCGCTTTTACCATCAAAAAACTTTTTTATGACTTTCGAGCAGCCAGACCATGGTTGTCTGACGGCGAACAAGTATGCCCCAGATTAGTATGTCAACGAGGAACAACGACTCAGAAAGAAACCATAGAACGTCTTGTCAGTGAATGCCCATCGGCGAGAGCGGTGTGAAGAGGACTTGCTAGAGAGATGGACTGGCCAAATTTGACAACCCAATCGTGGGAATCCATCGTGTCTGGGATTGGAGATACAGAAAACTTCAGAGGACTGAAGAAAAAAGTATAAAGAAAGCGAAGAGCAGGTGAACAGGGTGGTTTGACGATACGTTATTGGATGGTTCCATAGTCTACCGTCAGGCTGATAAATTTGTTAGTTTTAAAGGCCCTGATTTTTGATAAGAGGAAATAAAATCCGGAAAACAAAAGAATTCTGTTAGATTGGTACAATTTGTTTTATCTAAACTAAACTCAATGAGTAATTATGAGAAGGAAAGAATGCCCCGCATACGGTGGGAAAAATTCTGGCCATGGATGAAAGAGACCACACCACCAATAATGTAAAAGGAAAAATGTGAATGAATGAATAAATAAGTAAATTTAATGATAAGAAAAATCTGCTGTATTAGAAGTAAGTTAGTCAGTAAACCAAATGTATTAGTCAGAAAAATATATATATAGAAATTTTTTTTGTCACGGACTCAATTTTTTATCACGGACTTTTGCGTTCGGGTTTGTAAATTAGATGGTAGAATGAACATTGTAAAAATTATATAAGCTAGCCCTAGCCCTAAGGCTAGCCCTAGCCCTAGCCTTAGCACTAAGGCTAGCCTTAGCACTAAGGCTAGCCCTAGCCCTAAGGCTAGCCCTAGCTCTAAGGCTAACCCTAGACATAAGGCTAGCCCTAGCCCTAGACCTAGCCCAAGCCTTAAGGCTAGCCCTAGTCCGATGTCTAGCCCTGGACTTGCCCTAGCACTAGCCCTAACCCTAAATCTATCCCTAGTCCTACCCCTTTCCCTAGACATAGGCCTAGCCCAAGCCCTAAGGCTAGCCGTTGCCCTAAGGTTAACCCTAGCCCTAGCCGTAGCCCTAAGCCTAGCACTAGCCCTTGTAGTAGGCCTAGCCCTAAGGGTAGCCCTAGAACTGTCTACCCCTAGTCCTAAGTCTAGCCCTAACCCTAGCTCTAACACTAAGGCTAGCACTAGCACTAGCACTAGCCTTAGGCCTAGCCCGGCCCTAGTCATAAGGCTAGCATTAGCCCGAGCCATAGACCTAAGGCAAGCCCTAGCCATAAGGCTAGGCCTAGCCCCACCCATGGCCCTAGCCCAAGCCCTAGGCTAGCCCTAGCCCTAACCCTAGGCCAGCCCAGCCCTACACCTAAGGGGCTAGCCCCACCCATGGCCCTAGCCCTAGCCCTAAGGCTAGCCCTAGCCTGACGTCTAGCCCTAGACTTGCCCTACCACTAGCCCTAACCCTACCCCTTTCCATAGACATAGGCCTAGCCCAAGCCCTAGCCCTAGTGCTAAGGCTGTTGCCCTAAGGTTAACCCTAGCACTAGCCCTATCCATATCCCTGAGGCTAGCCCTAGCCTAGCCCTTGTAGTAGACCTAGCCCTAAGGCCACCCCTGGTCCTACCCTACCCTGTCTACCTCTAGTCCTAAAGCTAGCCCTAGCACTAACACTAAGGCTAGCCCTAGCCCTAGCCCAGCCCTATACCTAAGGCTAGCCCTAGCCCTAGCCCTAGCCTTAAGGCTAGCACTAGCCCTAAGGCTAGCACTAGCCCTAGCCCTAGCTCTAGCCCTATACCTAACCCTAGACCTAGACCTATCCCGAGCCCTAAGCCTAGCCCTAGCCCAAAGGACAGGCCTTGCCCTAGCCCTAGCCTTAAGGCTACCCCAAGCCTGAGCCCAGCCCGAGCCCTAAGGCTAGACATAGCCCTAAGGCTAGCCCTGGCCTAGCCCGAGCCTGAGCCCTAAGGCAGTAAGCCAAGCCCTATCCCTATCCCTATCCCAGCCCAGACCTAAGGATAGCCTTAGCTGTAGCCATAGTCCTAGCCCTAAGGCTACACTATCTATCCCTAAGGCTAGCCCTAGCCCTAGCCTTAAGGCTAGCCCCAGCCCCAGCCATAGCCTTAAACCTAAGGCTAGCCCTAGCCTTAAGGCTAGCCATAGCCCTACCCCTAGCCCCACCCCAGCTCTAGACCTAAGGATAGCCTTAGCCCTTAGCCCTTGCCCTAGCAACTAGCCCAAAGCAAGACCTAGCCCTAAGGCTAGGCCTAGCCCTAGACATAGCCCTACCCAAAGCGTTAGCCCTAGCCCTAGGCTAGCCCTAACCTAAGGCTAGCCCTAACCCTAGCCCTAGCTGTAGCCCTAAGACTAGCTCTTGCCCAAAGGCTAGCCCTAGCCCTAGCCCTACCCTTGCCCTAAGGCTAGCTGTAAGCCTAGCCCTAGCCGTAGCACTAACAGAGCCCTAGACCTAAGGATATCCTTAGCCCTAAGGCTAGCCCAAGCCCAAGACATAGCCCTAGCCCTAAGCCTAGCCCTATCTATCCCTAAGGCTAGCCCTCCCTTAGCCCTAGCCCCAGCCCTAAGTCTAGTCTAAGGATTGACCTAGCCCTAAGGCTAGCCCTAGCCCTAAGTCTAGTCCTAGCCCTAGCCCATCCCTAGCCCTAGCCCCAGCCCTGTCTTGCCCTAGCCCTAGCCTTAGCCCTAATCCTAAGGTTAGCCTTAGCCCTAGGCCTAGCCCAGCCCTAGGCTAGCCCTAGTCATAATGCTAGCCCTAGACCTAGCCCAGCCCTAGTCCTAAGGCGAGCCCTAGACCTAGCCCTAACGCTAAGGCTAGCCTTAGCCCTATGGCTAGCCCTAGTCCTAGCCCTTTCCTGAGCCCTAGACCTATGGCCCGAAGGCTAGAACTAGCCCTAAGTGTAGCCCTAGCGCTAGACCTAAGTCTAGCCTCAGCCCTAAGGCTAACCCGAGCCCACGCCTGAGCCCTAAGGATAGCAATAGCTCTAACGTTAGCCCCAGTCCTAGCCCTGGGCCGAGCCCTAGCCCTAAATTTAGCCCTATCACTATGGCTAGCCTAGTCCTGGCCCTAGCACTAGCAGTAGCCCTATCCCTAAGGCTAGCCCTAGTACTAAGGGTAGCTCTAGCCCTAGCCTTGCTCTAGCTGTAGCCGTAAGGCTAGCCCTAGACATAAGACTAGCCCTAGCACTAGCCCTAGCCCTAAGGGTAGCCCTTGCCCAGCCCTAGACCCAAGGCTAGACCTAGACCTAAGGCTCGCCCTACCCTAGCCCCAGAGTTAAGGCTAGACCTAGCACTAAGGCTAGCAATTAGCCCTAGCCCTAGCCCTAAGGCTAGCCCTAGCTCTAGCCCCAGACCTAGCGCTAAGGCTAGCCCTAGCCCTAGACTTAAGGCAAGCTCTAGCCCTAAGACACATAGACACATAGCCTTAACGCTAGCGCTAGGACCAGCCCTAGCCCTAAGCCTAGCCGTAGCCCTAAGGCTAACCCTAGCCCTAGGCTTAAGGCTAACCATAGACCTGAGTCTAGTCCTAGCCCTAACCCTAAGGCAAGCCCTAGCTCTAAGGCTAGGCCTAGCCCTAGACAAAGGCCTAGCCCAATTTCTAGTCCTAGACTTAGCCTTAGCCCTAAGGCTAGCCCTAGCCCTAAGGTTAGCCCTAACGCTAGCCCTAGCCCTAATGCTATCCCTGTCCCTATCCCTAAGACTAGCCTTAGCCCTAGCACTAGCCTTTGCCCTAGACCCTTCCCTAGCCATAAGGCTAGCCCTAGCCCAAAGGCTAGCCCTTGGCCTAGCCCTAGCCGTAGCCCTAAGGCTAGCCCCAGCCCTAAGGCTAGCCGCAGCCGTAGCCCAAGCCCTATCCCTATCCCTAAGGCTAGCCCTAGGCCGAAGGCTAGCCCTAGGCATGGCCCAAGCCCTAGCCCCAGCTCAGCCCTAGATCTAAGGCTAGCCCTAGCCCTGCTAGACCTAGCCCTAGCCCTAACCCTAGCCCTAACCCTAGCCCAGTGGTCTGGGAACAGGGGTAAAATATCCCAAATGGAGTGACGTCATGACGTTGTGACGTCATGACGTTGCGGGGCGCGCGCGATGTCATTCCCTGCAATGGGCGCAGTTCTCATTAGAACCAGCTATATCTGCAGCCCAAGCCCTAGCCCTAAGGCTAGCCCAAACCCTAAGGCTAGCCCAAGCCCTAGCCCTAGCCCTGCGGCTAGCCCTAGCCCTAGACTTAGCCCTAGACCGAGGCCTAGCCCTAGACCTAAGGCTAGCCCTAGCCCTAAGGCTAGCCCTAGACCTAGCCCAAGCCCTAGCCCCAGCTCAGCCCTAGACCTGCCCTAGGCCTGACCTAGCCCTAGCCCTTAGGCTAGCCCGAGCCCTAGCCTTAATGCTACAACTAAGGCTAGCCCCAGCCCTGGCCCTAGCCCTAAGGCTAGCCCTAGCTCTAGCCCTAGCCCTATCCATAATGCTAGCCCTAGCCCTAAGGTTAGCCCTAGCCCTAAGGCTAGCCCTAGCCCTACACCTAGCCCTAAGGCTAGCCCTAGCCCTTGCCCTAGCCCTAAGGTTAGCCCTAGTCCTAGCCCTAGCCCCAAGGCTAGCTCTAGACCTAAGGCTAGTCCTAGCTCTAGCCCTAAGGCTAGCCCTAGCCCTAACCCTAGCCCTACGGCAAGCCATAGACCTAAGGCTAGCCCTAGCTCTAGCCCTAAGGCTAGCCCTAGCCCTTGGCCTAGCTCTAGCCCTAGGTTTAGCCCTTGCCTTAAGGTTACCCTAGCCCTAGCCCTAGCTCTATCCCAGCCCTAGCCCTAGCTCTAGCCCTAGCCCGTGCCCTACCCCTATCCCTAAGGCTATCCCTATCCCTAAGGCTATCCCTAGTCCACCACATTTGATAAAAAGAACCTTCATGCTTCTTACATTTCCAACACTGATTTGGCATATTTTCGTACACATACCATCAATACATCATTTTATAAACCTTTTCCTTTTCATATGTAGTGTACTTTTTATTCTTTTAGAGCACCACCCCTGCTTTTCAACAGCAGCACCTCTCCTATATGGGTAGGGTTACTAGACACAAACTGGGGCAGACTGCTTATCCCTTGTCTAGAAGAGGGAATTTGGGCAGGTGCAACTCATTATGGAAGGGTTTCAAAAGCTATACCGTCCAAAATTCCCTCTTCTATACAATGGTTAAAGGTATAGGCACTCTGTACCAGTTTGTATCTGGTAACCCCACATATCGGCTGCTAAAGCACTTCAAGAGGAAATGACAGAATGACTGGTAGACAGTTTTAGTTCAGGACCGCTCAGTGATTATCTTTTGTTCGCTCATTTCCTTGTTCAGGGTCCGAAATGATTCCTTAGAGTTTACAAAACACAGGACTAAAGGGACCACTGGGCTAAAGGGACCACTGGGGAGGAGTTCGACAACAGCAGCAAACACTTCATGTGCTGCCTGAGCTGAGGCACCGGTCAGTCAGACAGTAAGTTGTATGCTCAGGTTGTGGGCTATATGCTAATATATATCAGATTGTGGATTCAGAGAGGAAATAAAAAAGCTGTGCAGAGATTGCCCTGCACGGAATTTTATTTGGCCTAATCGACGTTTGCGCAGCTAAGCAGGATACCAGCCTTTGAACCGCACAGAAATACGTGCAACCAATTAAAACAGGCCCCGCCCCTTTGTCTGAAAGTGCACGCCCCGCTTTTCTGTGAAAGAAGCTCCAATCCATGAAGGTAGAATAACTGGAGACGACATGGTATTATTTTCTTGAAGCCATGGGTATACAAATATGGCTGACGCAGATCTTTCCCACCAAAACGTGGTTTCCTGCACATGTGTAAAAGTTAATCTCAACGTCTTTAATCAGGCCTGCGTGTTCTGCATACGGGTGTGTGAATCGCTGTACGAAAAATGGGACTTAATTTCCACGGAAAGATTCATGTATTCTCATTACATCGGTTCAATAAAACTTCAGTTCACTGAAATAGTGCATTATTTTTGAAGCTGTGTAATTTCTTGTTGTTTCTACCAGTCTTATTCACCATTTTCTGACATCCACTGTTAATGGTCTAGAACGGGGGTCGGCAACCCACGTTCTCAGAGCCGCATGAGGCTCTCTGAACGGTCTCCTGCGGCTCCGTAGTACGAGTGAAAGTGGCAAAGGGGGATGAGAGCAGTGGATGCAGGGAGGAGGCAGAGGGCACGTGCGCGCTGGAGGACTTTGAATCTGCAGCAGCCCAGGCAAGAGACAGACCTGCTCAGCCCGGCCAGCCGCGGAGGAAATAAAAGGGAAAGCGCCTTCCCTAACCTGTTGTCTCGTTAGCATCTGGCTCCCTCCTTTGGCTGCTGCAGGGCGCGGAGAAGGAGGAGGGCCTGGATCACACATTATTATTATTAACACGATCTGTATTAGTATTTCTCTTGGGCGGGCAGGGAGGTGATTCCCCGGTTCCTCGGCTCCTTCACCCTCATCGCTAGCAGCCTCTTCTCCTGCCGCCGCCGCCACCGCGCGCCCCCCACGCCCGCCGCGGACTGCTCGCCTGCCCCACGCCCGCCCCTGCAGAGGCTGCTGCTGCTGCTGCTGTCAGAAGGGAGGCGGGGGAAGGTGGAGGGCTTTTGCCCAGGCTGAGCCATGCCGGGGGGCAGCTGCGGCTGCTGGAGTCAGGGATGGGGCAAGACGCTGCCGCTGCGGACCCCAGCATCTCCCCATCGGGGACCCGGGAGGCAGAGGAGCCGCCGCTGCCACTGCTGCTGAAAGACAACGGGTGATGGGTGAGCGCGAGGCGCCCCGCCTCCCGCCGTCCCCCATCCCCCGCCTCCCCCACTCCGGGGTTCCTGGCCATCCCAGGTCCTCTTCGCTGCCCTTGGCTGCCGCCCCTGCTCTGACCTCTCCTGCCCTCTCCTCCCCATTTGCCTCCTGTCGCCCCCTCCCCATGCCAACCATCCTCCCTTTCCCCCGATTTTGGGTATCCTTTTCTGCAAACGCATCCCTCATCTTCCCTTTTTTCCAGGCGTCTGTGCTTGGGGGGGGGGGGAGGAAGAGAAGTTCTTTTGGGAAAGGACTGGGATGCAGCATGACTTAGGACTGTCGCAGGTCACTCTCGCGGGCCAGCGTGGTGGCTTTGAGAAGCAACCCTGGAGCACCCATGGCTAGTGAGGAAAGCCAAACGTGCTCTCCCCCTCTTGCTTACCTCTGAGACTTTCAAATGTTTTTGTTGCATGCTGAAATAAAATTTTGTTTTCTCTGTAGCAGTTCATCCATTTCAAAAATGCAACACACTATAGTTTTTTTATACATAGCATAAAGGTAAAAAAAAAAAAAACTATATATGCAATGTTATCTTTATTTTAGATGTCAAAAGGGTTTTGTGGCTCCCGAGGTTTCTTTTCTCTGGAAAACGGGTCCAAATGGCTCTTTGAGCGTTTAACGTTGCCTACCCCTGGTCTAGAAAGTAAAAAAAAAATATTTCCCCCCTCCTTTTTCCCCCCTTCCCGTTTACACTTTTTTTCCCCCACCTTCCATTTTCTACTGTAATATTTTCGAAATTCTGAACATTAACAGAATTTGTTTTATGGGGGGGGGGGTGAGTGTAGAAGTTTAAAAAAATACTCTTAATAGCCTAGAAGTAAAAAAGAATTCCTCTCATATTGACAACTGCTTGTGTTATACATTGAGAGATTTTAATGTAATTTTCCTACATATTTATCTAATTTTTGCCCACCCTCCCCTTTTTTTCTTTCCTTCCCGTTCACACTTTATTTCTGCTTGTGTAGATTTCAAAAAATAAGTCTGTCAAAACAGTGCAATCCGAGTTTAAATAGACAGCAAGTGGCATTTCATCCGGTATGCTCAGTAATATAATTACGCGGAAGTAAACCTTGGAATTGCATATTAACTCTTAATTAGGTTACCAATGATGTTTCTCCACGATCACACGTTGTTATTTTGGTAAGTTTTTACTTCAGGAGTAAACTATGGGTTTTCATCGTGCGAAAACCCATTTGAAATGCTTGGAATCAGCATTGTTTTGAGTACGCAAACATGGCTGCTAAGCACGCCCTCTGGCCTCAATTTTCTCCTATCTCTTCTTAAGGGATGTCCTCTCCTGCTTATCTAACCTACTTGCTCCAATCCCTTGGCTCAGTCCCTTCTTCTCCTAAACGCCTAAACGCATGGAGCTCTATGCCTAAACGAGATTGCCGAATCCGGAAGCAGCTAGCATTTGTTTTCATCGATATTCTAGGCACTCAGCCCCACCCCTGCAAAGAGCGCCGAATGATCGATGGAACAGCAGCTGACTGTAGAACCTGTTTAAACTCCATGGTAGAACCTTCTTCGCAGCACCGGCCATTTCCGTGTCGGGCTTGAAAAAGAAACAGGTGAGAGAAAGAAAGAGGCATTATGGGAGGGAGACTGTGACGCGGGGATAGGATTGGTGGCTTGTGGGGAAGGAGGATTAGGCCCCTGGAAGGTCCTGGAATGGGATTTAGGGGGTGGAAATCCCGTTCCAACCCCATTAATGGGGTTGGAAGGAGAGGCCCTTCGGAGGGTGACGCTATAATGTCTTGGGATAGGAAAAGAGCGGTTGTTATGGAAGGGGAGCCCTTCAGACGGTTGTAGCGAGAGGAGAAGGATGCTTCCCGGACATGGAAGAGGACCTCGCAGATGACTGAAGGCCCCCTGGAGGATGGAGCGGGCGAAGTGGAAAGGGGACTGGAAGGGTTGGAGATGGGTGGGAAGTTTTGGGTAGCTAGAGGATCCTAGGGTATAGTACGAGAGGATCACCTAGGACCAGTTCCTCTTCATCACCTGATGAAGCAAGTCATAGTTTACGAAAAAGCTCTGTGCTCTTCTGAGAAAAGACCTATAATTTCAGTTAATCTAAAATTCTAATTTCAGTTAATTTCAAATTATAATTTCAGTTAATCTGGGATTCTAAGAGGCCTAATGAGGGAGGAATGTGAATGTAGTATATGACAGAGGAGAGAATGTATACAGTATAAACACTCTAGAGCAGTGATTTTTTTCCCAATCTTTTTCACGTCATGGTACACTGGCAAGGCACTACAATGAAGTCACATAATCAATTTTTTTGGACAATGTTTTATTTTTATTACAACAACCAAAACAAACTCACAACTATATATAAAAATAAAAAAATATGACTACAAATAAAAACTAAATTCAGAATATATAATGCAAGCGTGGGGTAATACATCTAAATTGCTTACATCCTCCGTAATTAAAAATGGTCTCTTAGCTAGCCTCTTATTCTTTTAATACTGCTTTTTAAAATCTCCTTATGATTTATTTTGATTCCCAGCAAAATGTTTTAGGTCTAAATCATCCGCCTATTTATCAAGTCCATAATTAGTTGCTTCAGTGTTTCCCTTCTCACGCAGGAAGTCAATGAGTGGTTTCCGGTTGTTCATAAACTACTTTACTGATTTCTCTTTAAGTAAAGTAAGTGTATCCATTTCCATTAAGTCCACAGTTTTTTGACAAGGCACACTGTGCTGCACACATCCCCCAATGACCCTACTAATAAATGACCCTCTCCCAAATTCTCACGGCTCACCAATGTGCCATGGCACAGTGGTTGAAAATGGCTGTTCTAGAGTGTGTGTGTGTGTGTGTGTGTGTGTGTGTGTGTGAATGAAGAAGGGAGATTATAATAAAGGATGAGGAAGTGCAGAATGAGAGTGTGCATTGTATATGTTTCTAGGCTTAAATAGTAAATACAATTCAGTGACTCACTGATTGTGTTCCGGAAAGTCCCTGGGTCTATGTACATTGTCAGGGATATGGAGATTTCACTGTTGGGGGGTTGATTCCCCCCCCCTTGATGTTTAATTACATTGCCAGTGCATTGGAAGGCTTTTAGGCGAGAACTTTTGCCAATGAATTGTTGCATAGAATGGGGAAGAAATGGTGGTTAAAGAAATGGTGGTTAAATGGTGGTTTTAGGTTTCGTGGAGAAATTGGTTGGTCATTATTGGGTTAGAGAGGGATTCTTTGGTTTGATCCAGCAGGCTTTTTCTTACTGTATGCCCCAAAGAACTAAACTCTTAGGAGTACAGTACAGTAGAGGCTTGAATTGTTTTTAAATAATTCTGTTTGACTTCTTATATTCATGAACATTTTGAATAGTGGTAACTAACAAACTCCATGATCCAAATCAATGATGAGAGCCAGGATGGTGTAGTGGTTTGGGAATTAGACTTAGATCTAGAAGACCCAGGTTCAAATCCCTGCTCAGCCATGAAGCTTCCTGGGTGATTCTTGGCCAGTCACTCTCTCTCAGCCTCATCTACCTCACAGGGTTGTTGTGAGGACAAAAGGAGGTAAGGGGAGGAACTGTGCACATCACCCTGAGCTCCTTGGAGGAAGGGTGATAAAAATGTTTGTAATTCAGCCTTTGTAGAAGCCCAAGGCGGCTTACAGACCCAAATGAGTAAATAAAAGGCAGTATAAAATTCAAAAAAGAAAAACATTTAAAATCTTCAAACACATAATAAATAAATGTCTAATTTACAGAGACGTGAAACTGAATGATTGGATCTTATAATCAGTCTCTCTTCTTCTAGACCCTGCTTTCTCCCCCCTTCTTTATAAGGCAGTAAAAGGAAGACGTGTGTAAATATGCCTCCAAAATTCAAGCGTCACCTCAATGATGATGATGTTACTGGGTCAGTGAAAAGTGAAAGGGTGAGTAAGAGCAATAGTTTTCTCTGTGTGCTATAACTTTGCCAACTTGTTAGTGGATTTGGCTGTAGAATTATGAAGGGCTTGTGAATTAGGAACAGTGCTTCCCACCAGCAAGGGAAGCACTTGTCTCTGCCTCCTTAAGGGGGTGAGGAGGGGGGAAGGCAGCAACATAGCCTCCAGAATCTCGCCACTGCCAGGAACAGAAGGGGATTTTTTTACCTGAGCCAGCGTGGCCTCTGGGGGCTGCAGGGAGACACAGACACCTGCACAGGGCTCCCAAAGCCTCAGATTGTGTAAAAATGGCAATTTAAACCCACTTTCTGTTTTGCAATTGAAAACTGGAAATGGGTTCCCATCACTATTTTTACATATTCTGAGGCTTTGGGAGCCCTGCAGAGGCATCCGCAGGACTCCCCGCATCCCTCCCTCTCCTTAGGCCAGCACTCGCTCAGATAAAAACTTGCTGTCCCTAGCAGTGGCACAATCCTGGGGATTGTGATGCTGCCTTAGCCCCACCCCTGCAAATACTAAGCTGATTCCAATCTTCCATGCAGAAGTCTGGGAATCACTGATCTAGAAGCTAGTTGCCCTAAGACCCAGTGGATGGTTTGAGGGCATATGTTGCTGTTAGGATATTACAGCTAGGCAGGCCGTCGCCTAATTAGTATGTGGATGGAAAGCTTCATGGTAGTGTTCTATAATTACTCTGAGCTTCCCAAGGGAAGAGTAGTATATATGAAACATATAGTCTTGACTGAGCCATTTCTGACAGAGCCTACATGACTTGTGTTTTCCCAGCACAACCTTGAGTTTTCCCAGGCTGGAAGGAATGTCACAGAACTATTGCAGCTACTTTCTTCAGCCTTTGTTTACAGGGGCCAGAACGGCTAATGGAATAGCAACACATCATGCTTTTTGTCTCAGGAAATAATATTGTGATCACTAGGAGATAGGTTGTGAGGGTGTAATTTGCTTATTTGTTCGATATAACTACTTATTGCTTTTCGGCTGATACAAATGATGGCTTGCCCTGCTACAGTTATACTTTGTCTAGTTGTCATTATATAGCAATGCCTGTCCATCAAAACAAAATTGCCAAAATACTACCTTTGTATAACCAAACTGCAGATACGAAGTACAAAAATCTGCATCCTAATGCATGATAACGTTGTGTACCTTGTGGTGATGTTGACAATGGATGGCCTAGATTGTGAAAGAAAATGTTATTGCCAAGCATAGTTTTAATTTTAAAAAGTGTGACAGAAAAATGGAAAAAAAGCCTTCTAAGAATTTACTAGGAATCTTAACAAGTCTAAAAACTGGCTTAGGTTCTGTGCTGAATCTGGCATAGAAAAGATTACAAAATAGGTGATTAAGCCTATCCCATCTTGGGGTACAGCCTTATTGTGGGTTTACTAGTAAATCACCACCTTAATCATTATAAGACAGCATGGGGTTGGCACTTCTGATTTTCCTAATTCCTCAATGTAATTTTTTTTACCCAATCTATTCTTTAAAAAGGAAAAAAACATTAGGAAGCTTGTTTCCAGTTTTGTTTGAATTCCCTGCTTTGAAAATAAATTGCAGGAAGTCAGGTTAATTATATGTTGCTAAATTGTCATTACCTTTGACAACTTGAATTCATCTAGTCAAGCACGTTCCTCTGTAATAAATTATGTATCAAAAAGTAGAATCTTTCCAATGTCTTTGGAAGTTGTTTAAGGGAAAACAGCTGACAGTATGGTGTATGGGGATGTTTGTAGCCTAAACTAAAACCTGGAGTGGCTAATACGTACTCTTCCCTTTGTCTTCATGGCAAGCTTTTCATTAGCACTATGCTAGTTTTGCAGGTGCAAAATAGAGCCCAAGGCAAGGAAGAGACTTGTGGTGAAATGTAGCCATAGGTTTCCCAAGCAAGATCAGGAATGAAACTTGAAACTGAAACCAAGAGCCCAATCCTATCCCATTTTTCTTCATAGATGCAGCTGTACCAATGAGTTGCATTCTGTGGTGGTGGTGGGCAGTCACGGAGGCCCCCTCAAGGTAAGGGAATGTTTATTCCCTTACCTTGGGGCTGCACTGCAGTTTCATAGTTGCTGGAAAACTGTATAGGGTTGGGCCCATAGTTAATACAATATGCATGTATCGTGCATTCAGACACCATGCCGTGAGTCAGTAATGTGAAACTCTCTTGGCAATGTAGCTTCATTTGCAGTTTTAGCATGGAGTGAGCTCTGAACAAGCTAAATGAACTCTTGGTGATCAGTGTTCTAAAACATGAGGAGATGGCCACAGCTGGGATGGCATGGGGAACAATTATGGGGGCATCAAGCGAGACTGAGTCCTAAATTCCTGGTGATAGCAGTTGTCTCCAGTGGATGGTGGGTGGTGCCATGGGTGAAATCCTAGGCAAGACTTTGCCCTTGGGCCCCCAGCAGCCTGATGCCAGCACCCTTTCTAGCATTATTTGCTGTTTATAAATATAAAGCTGTGTAAAGCTGTGTAAAGCTAATAACTAAAAAGGTTATGTGATATTTCAGTAGTCCCAAAAAAACTTTATTGAAGTATTTATATACAAAACACATATAGACTATTCACATATAGTCTATTCACATATAGAGTAATTAAATAGACTATTCTATTTAATTGTTATAAAATATTGGTTAGAGAAAAAAAAGAACCTCAGTTCAAGCTCATGGAAGGTCAGCGTTTAGTGCATGATAAGTTTGTTGAGGGAAGTGGGAAAGGCAGCAATGTGATTGGAAAGATCATGCTGCTGCTGGGGATAAAGAGTCTGTTTTAGTATTTATCCCATACAATGCTGGCCTCCTTGGGGGGCTGTGTTTGGGGAGCCTGAAGACTTCTCTGCAAGGTTTCCAATACCTGCTAACAGTGAAAAAAAAGTAAATAATGGCCACTCCCGGTTTTGTTGCAAAACGTTTTTTAGCTGTTAGGAGTTATGGGGGGCCTGCAGAGGAGTCCACAGGCTCCCCAGGCCCCTCAGGAGGCCAGAGCTGTGTGGGGTAAGTACTAAAAAAGTCCCAACATGATCTTCCCAATCACGTTGCAGCCTTCTCCCCTCCCCTGCCCCTTAAGGGACAAGTGACAGGGCTTTTCAGACCTCTGGTTTAGTACAGTATGTTAGCAGTTTCTGGGTTGCTTTTAAATGCTTTGTTGCTTATAATATGCAGAAACAGAAGGGAAACATTATTGTGTCTAGTTCTGGCCATGGGGCAGAAGCTTTGTGTTTAACTTCTTCAAAGTTTATGGAAAGTTCCCCATTCCCGAGAGCTTAAAGTAGAACTTGTGTACTATTTGCACACAGAAATTTCAAAAATTTATGCATCTCTTCCTAGAATTTTGAAAATGGGCAAGCGTGAGAATTTATTTATTGAGATGTATTGCTATTCTATGTTCACAGAGAAATCTCTTGGAGGAAGATTCAGATGAAGAGGAGGACTTTTTCTTGTATGTATTCCAAAACTAATGCAGGGATGAATAAATACCCAATCGTGGGGTGGGTCACTATTACTTAACTCTCCAAGCCCTTGTACTGAGAGGGCTCTTAAACCTCTTGTGGATTGTGTATAGCTTTGGGCTTGCATACATCATGGCACACTACTGGGGGCTCCACTCCAAAACTAGGTGGTGCTTGCACAGTTCAGTGTGGTCTTTTCAACAGCAGCCACTGTAAATATTTCAATCTAAGGTTGAGGCGTCACCTTAAAATTGCAGAATGAGGGTTGGCAAGGTATGTGCTGTTCCTTCTGGGCTGCTACATGCCATCAATTGGTTGTGCAATGCTTTCAGGGTTGAAGTGGCTATCTATAAATGAGCCACATGATTAGCCACTCATCTGCTTGAGTTCGGTGAGTAGCAAGTGCCTCCAAGTGTGACCTAATGACCAGTTCCATAATTTGTGCTATCTCTTTGCAGAAGAGGGCCGTCGGGTCCAAGATTTGGACCTAAGAATGACAAGATCAGACAGTAAGTATTTTGTGACACTTGAAAAGAACAAACAGAGAAGAAACACTACTTGTCTGCTATATTTCCAATGTGTGTAAAATTGCTATAGGTTTTCAGTTAATGTTTTCATAGCATTTGTCGTGATTCAGTTTCCAAGTCTTGACAGAGTTGATGCTTTTTTCCTATATGATATTGTGCCATAGGGAACTAGTAAAAGTTCTAGCTGTGGGCTAATACCAACAGGTCTTTCATTTCTGTGGGCTAAATGCTCCTTCTCCCATCCTTGTTCATAAGACCTTGGCACCCACCAGGTTCTGGGACATTCTGGAGAGCAGAAATTTAATAGGTTCAAAATAGCTGAACAAATCTGAAGCAATTAAAATTTGGTGGTAATTGCTAGCTGTACAAAGGTGATGGGGGAAAACGTCAAAAACATTCAAATGTCATCTTTGGGAGTAATTTGTGCTACAGGCTTATACTCTTATTGCTGAGATTTCTTGACCAACAGGTCTCTCGTGAAGGAAAGAAAAACAGCCCCCCACTAGTCAAGTGCTAGTTTAGTTTAGTGTTGCTTAAAACCAATTGTTATACCTGTACCCACATTCCAGTACAGGACCATAAAGAAGTGGATCACTTTAAAGAAGTGAGTCACTCATTTGAGATTGTGTGTTGCCTTCTTGGAGGCAGAATTCACAGCAATAGTCTCTGAAGATTTCAAACATGTTCTCTTAGGAGGTGCTTCTGCCTGTCGGACTTTTCAGTCCTGCTGAAATATTTACTCCATGCGCACCTTCTCTTATTATTTCACCAAAATACAAGCCATGAGCTTGTACGTGTTCTGTACCAAAGGTGTACTGTAAATGCATTTTACTGTTCGCAAGCTCTTCCACATGGAGGATCAGTTCAGATTATACCCCTACCATATTTCAGCATTTGTGGGGTAGGTTGCCATAATATTGGGTGTGGACTGAATAGAGTCAGAACCTCTACTAACCTTACTACAGGGAAATAGCTGGCCTGTTCCCATTTCTTAAGCGCTGAATGATGTGTGCCCCTGTGGGTGAGAGGGGGAAGTATTTGGCTGTAAAGAGAAATTTGAACAAAGCAGTTTCCAACTAACAACAAAATCTAGAAACTGTCAGTTCAGCTTTGGCAGCTGACTCAACTGAAATCTCAAGACCAGAGCTTCCCAAATTTTTTGGCATTGGGACCAACTTTATAAAACAACAATCTATCGTGACCCATTAGACCAGCAATGGCGACCCTTTTGGGCTTGGTGTGTCAAAAATTAGCAAAATTCTTGACTCTGCTTCTGTGTTACCCCTCCCCCAACAAAAGAGAAACAATTCTTTATAGACCAGAACCAGACAGCATTACTATTCTGTTACTACAAAGAAAGAAATTAAGAACTGCTCGAGACAATATTTGAGCCAGAAAATTATTGTCCAGTGCAGAGTGGCATTATATGAGTAGTGGGGTTTTCCCCCTTAATCAGGATGTGCTCTCCTAAATACCCATCTCCTTCAGAGATTCACCTCTCATATGTATAGAGCATTTATTGTTTCCAAAGCAGCAGAAGCCAGTGCACCCCTGGACGTGTCAGTGTGAATGTTTCCTGGCTGCCCAATGACGTGTCAGCAGTGACATGCAGTCTCATAGGTTCACCATCACTGCATTAGACAAAAAAGATATAGAATGACATATTCTATTTATTAATAATCAGGATCATGTCCTCACAAGGCCACTAGAGATGTTACATATAGTATCTGTGTGTAGATATTTACTAGACCAGTGGTTCCCAAACTGTGGGTCAGAACCCACCAGTGGGTCATGAGCCAA
Source organism: Lerista edwardsae (assembly GCA_029204185.1). Classification (NCBI taxonomy): domain Eukaryota; kingdom Metazoa; phylum Chordata; class Lepidosauria; order Squamata; family Scincidae; genus Lerista; species Lerista edwardsae. The sequence goes on from JAJKFI010000141.1 coordinate 45,996, forward strand.
TTTCAGGTGGGTCATGAAGCACTTAGAGAAGCCATATTGAAAAAAATGGGAGGATGTTGGAAAGGAGGAGGGCTGTGTGGTTGTTCTGCTTGTGTCAAGATTGTAAATAGGCTTTTTTCTTTCTGATTCACTTTGCTATTGGAAAATGGCTGAGAAATAACCCAATTTATCATTCTAAAAATTGGGTCCTGGTGGTAAAGTTCGAGAAGCACTGTGCTAGACTCTTCCTAGAAATAGAGGTCAAAGTTCCTAAAACCTTTACAGTCATTCCAGGATACCCAGAAGGCTGAACTGGAAAGCAAGATGTGCAGTTAGGGACTTCCAGGCCAGACAAAAGGCTGAAACTGGGTTCATGGTAATTACTAGGGAAACTCAGAAAATAGTCAGTCCTCATTATCTGAGACCTTGCTATCTGTGTCCTCGCTTATCTGCAAGGGGAAGAATTACTACTTTCCTCATTATCTGCTCCTCTGTCCTTGTTATCCACTATGCAGAGACCAGCTGCAGGGACCTTCAGAATGGCAACTGCAACCCCTTTAAAATGGCTGGCAGAAGCATTCGCTGGCCATGTGTAAGGGGTCTGTGCTGGTTGCAGGTGCCATTCTGAAGATCCTTACAGCTTCTGGAAGGTCTCTGAAGGCAATCAGAAATCTTTTGGCACTTCCTGCTGCATTCTGCCAGCATTCGGAGGATCTCCGCCAGATTCTTCTGATGGCAGATAAAGTATCCCTTGCACTTAACCCCATTGATCCCATACAACCAGTGGTTTGTTACCTGCAAATTTGCTATCTGCGAGTATTTCCTAACCCTAGTGGATAATGACTGACTGTATGACACTGTAATTTGAGGTTAGAGGATTACCTCATACCACAGGTTAGCATTCCAGCTAACAATTTTCTTATGCAAACCAGGCAAGGATGCTTGCAATGTTTTTAAAAATATTTCAAAAACTTGTTGCAACCCACTAAAAGTTGGCTTGCAACTCACTGGTGGGTCCTGTCCCACAGTTCAGAAAACACTGCTCTAGACCATGGTGGTCTAACACGTGGCTTGTGAGGCATGTGTTGGTGGCCCACAGGAGGCATTCACCCCTTGCCGGCTGCATTGTCACCTCCCATCTGCATTCTCATCCAGCATGCAAAGGAGGTCTCGCAAGGCCGGCCAGCTTGGTGAGAGCTCCCTTCCCAGCATGCCCCACTCCACTCCAGCTGACAAGTGAAGGCCCTGTGTAGTGGGGTATGCTGTAGGCTCTTCAGTCCTCCTGTCATGCTGTTCCAGCTTCTCTTATAGAGTAATTTGGCAGGCTCAGAACACGGAAATAATTGGAGGTTACATCATCACATCACTGCCAATTACTTGGGTCAGCCAAGCCGCAGGGATCATGCAGCCCCTGGCTGTCCCAAGTTGTCCCAACTATACTCTAGACAAAGACTTTAAGGCACGCGTATCAGCAAAACAGAGAAGCAGTATCTCCAAACTTTACTCAGAGTTGAGTTCAATGCTAGTGCAAGTCCCTTCTCAAACTGAGTGCTGATTTTATGGTCACAATATGAGGAGTTTTTACTATTGATATTGCCCCACATTGTTGCAGCAAAAAACCCCAGTGTTTGCATGGCTTGGTTCCAGGTGTTATTCCAGACAGTGCTGTCCTCACAAATTTAAGAAAAAAATAATTTTTTGAGAAACTACAATTTGGGTTCTGGTACCATGCCCTAGATTGAAGCATTTCTGAGGGAAGCCAACTGCATCCTGCACCATAGATTTGTAGTAGCTCCACCTTTCTTGCAGTATACATGAGCTCAACATTAATTGTGGTTGTGAAAAGAGAGTGTGTCCTGCCACTTTTCATGTGGCAAAGGGCAGCAACCAATGTCTCTATTTTGGCAATTCCTGGAATTGATTAGTAGGGGTGAGCTATTGGCTGAGAAACTACCATTTTTTCCTTACCAGTATATCAGACTGAATGACTTGCCTTTGCCAAAGACAAAGCAAATGGCAGAAAATGGGAACTGACTTAAAAATATTTAGAGCTCCTAAATTTTATGAAAGGGTTTTGTTCTACCTTGGCTTTTGGTATGCCTTAAAGCAGTGTTTCTCAATCAGTGGTACTTGAGGTGGGGTCTGGTGGTACACATGGGACCCTCGGACTCTTAATGCCTGGCAATTAGACCTGAAATGCAACAAGCAGCAACAGGAGGCTCAGCTCGGCAGACAGCTCCAGCGTTCTCTTTTCATGTGTTTGAAAAAGCCCTTCCATCTACCCTGAGCCTCTTATCAGTGTTTGTCACATTGTATCTGACCTCCCAATCAGAAGTAATTCGTGATAACATCATTACCAGTTACTTCCAGTGATATTTCCAAAAGATGGACTGTGCAAATTGGTTCATCAGGGGTTAGATGTTGACAAATGCTGCTTTAACTTCACATTCTTATTCGAATGTCTACCTGGGCAGTGGATGAGGAAATAGCAAACTTCCCTAGGCTTTATCAACAATGGATCTAGGTCAGTGGTACTCAAACTTTTTAGAACGGGACCCACTATTTAGAATGGCACTCTTGTTGGGACCCACTGGAAATGATGTCATTAACCAGGAAGTGACATCATCAAGCAGTAAGTGCTAGCATTGTAACATAATAAAATGACACTCCTGAAATGCAAATTGGCATTCTTGGACAATTGGCAAATTGTTTCATGGTTATGCATTTGCTTCAGTCCAAGAAAGCCAGTTTGCATTCTAGGAGTGTCATTTGTTTGTCACACTATGTCACATTTGTTTCCAGCTATGACATCACTTCCAGGTTAATGACATCACTTCCGGTGAGTCCCAGCATGAGTGCCATTCTGAAAAAGTGGGTCCTGGTCTAAAAGGTTTGAGAACCACTGATGTAGTCCATCACTATATTTGCAGCAGTCAGGTCCTCTCTTGCAGGGCGTGACCTACAAGCCGTCTACTCATTTTTTCCTAACATCAGATATTGTATCCGAGCATGACGTTTCCATCTAGCTATCCTGGCTAGTACCAGTTGAGACTACCAGTCCTCCATGAATTTGTCAAACCTCTAATGATCTTAAGCTAGATGCATTTAATACATGGTGGTGAATTTTACTGAATTATGGTGTTGGAGAAGACTCTTGAGAGTCCCCTGGATTGCAAGGAGATCAAATTGGGCAACCCAGCAGGAAGTCAAGCCTGATTGCTCCCTGGAAGGACAAATACTGAAGCTGAAGCTCAAATACTTGAGCTTCACCTCATGAGAAGAGAGGACTCTTTAGAAAAGACCCTCATGCTGGGAATGATTAAAGGCAAAAGGAGAAGGGGGCGGCAGAGGATGAGATGGTTAGATAGTGTCACCGATGCAGCGAACATGAAATTGGGTGAATTCTGGAAGCTAATGGAAGATAGGGAGGCCTGGCGTGCTGTGGTTCATGGGGTCGCAAAGAGTCGGACATGACTTAGCGACTGAACAACAACAAGTGAATTTTATTATGCTTTTGTTGTGTTTTGGCCTTTTTTCTACCGTGCTAACTTGAATCTTGGTGCAAAATTCCCCACGTGATAACCCATATGAAAAAGCTTACAAATGGGAGTTGCAGCTACTGTTGTTCACTAGATGCTGGGTATCTGTGCCCTTTTCTACGTACAGTGAATGGTAAATTGTGACTCCTGAGCAGTTTGTGGCTGAATTAAGAAGAAGCCTTTTGTATACTAAGCAGACTTTCTTACATTGAGGACAAGAAGGCAGTGATATAATCTATGGGGTCTTAGGATAGAATGTTTGTAGGGTTGCGTTGGGGTAGATTGTTGAGGGATGAAGATGAGTAGAACAACTTTGTAGTTGAGCACATGAAGAGCTAAGTACTCTTTTACATGCTTATTCTTTTGCAAAGGGCATGCAGATTGCATAAGATGGCTTGCTTTGCCATATTTTAATCTGAAAGTGTTGTATTTGGCCTGGAAGAGATTTTCTGGGTGTCTTTCACCTTCTGTTTGGGATGGAACTTGGCACAAAATTTAATGATTTTCTTTTGCAATGATATCTTTTGCAATGATGTGATTTTAAAAACTGAGGTTGAGAGTCTGACCAAATGGGACGAAGACACTTGTAAATGCAGAGAAAAATCTGTTTGCAACTTTGGGGAAGTTCTCCTTTCTTCATAGTGATTAAAAAGCAACGGTGTCAAATGTGACTCTATTTACTGGCGCTTCATCTTGCAGACGAAGAGGTATTGATGAAGGCTAACTTCACAGCACCCGTCTAATTACTCAGACTTGGGACGTAGTTGTCCAGTTTCTGTCCCTTTTTCTTCTGCTCATCTGTCTGTCACTGCCACAAGTTTCCTTGATCCCATGGGTTCTGATAGAGAGGTAGTAGTGGTTGATTCCTGGCCTCAGCACCTTCCCCAGCTGCTGGAGACCCAACACAGGGGGATATTCCTTTGCACTTGGAAGCCCAGGGGTAGTCACAATAGCAATTGCCATGCTGCTGCTGCCGTATGAAACAAAGACCCAGAAAATGGTCTGAAACACATGGTTGAGTTCTATTGCTGAAGCCAAGCAAGTTTGACCTTGTAAACAGCCTAGATGGAAGACCACCTGGCAACCATATGTAAAATACTCTGAGCTCTTCAAAAGAAGGCTCAGATATAAGAATGAGTAATAAGAGTAGGAGATGGGGATTGTCTATAGTATGTGGGCTTATAGTATGTATAGCATGTGGGCAAAATGAACAGCAACTGGAAAAAGGGACCTTTAATGTCCCAACTTCCTGTCATTGGGAATGCAGTCAATTCTTAGAGTTGGAAGGAACCTAGAAGGTCATCTAGTCCAACTCCCTGCCTGTAACAGAAGTCCTCCTCGAGCATCTCTAGCAGGTGACTGTCAAGCCTCTGCTTGAAAAATTCCATGGAGGAAGAATCCACGACTTCCATTAGCAATCTGTTCCATTGCTGAGCCATCCTGACCATCAAGACTTTCTTCCTGATGTCCTACCAAAACTTCTTGCAGTTTGTACCCATTGGATCTAGTTCTACTCTTGGAGTCGAGAATTTGTCCCTTCTACATGATAGCCCTTCAGTTATTTGAAGGTATTGCTATCATATCTCCTCTCAGCCTTCTCTAGGCTAAACATACCAAGTACCTTCAACCTCTTCTTCACGGTTCTCCAACCGTGTTGCCCTTCTCTGAACCTGCTCCATTTGGCTGTACCCTTCTTAGTGAGGTGCCCAGAATTGGGCATAGCACTCCAGGTGAGGTCTGACTAATCTGGAGTAAAGTGGAACCACAAATTCTCGCAACTTGTAAACTGCGGTTCTGCTAATACAGGTGTGCCCCAGTATCCGCTGGAGTTTCATTCCGGATGCCTCCATTGATACCTGAAACCATGGATGCTGGAGACACCTTTTTAAAGATAGGGGAACATCAGTAGTTTTGCTGCAAGAAGGTAAAAAAAGAGATTTTTTAAATGTTCCCCTATCTTTTTAATAGGAGTCCCAATATCCATGGATAATTAAAACCATGGATACTGAATCAGTGGATATTGGGGCCCACCTATGCAGGCTAAAATTGCATTCGCCTTCTTTGCATCTGCATCACACTGGAGGCTCATGTTCATCTTGTGATCCACTGCAACTCCAAGATCCCTCTCATGTGTGCTACTAAACCAGGTATCTCCCATTCTATACCTTTAGTTATTTTTGCCTAAGTGCAGAACCCTTGCATTTGTCCCTATTGATCTTCATCTAATTCATTTCAGTCCAGTATACATTTTCTTCAAGATCTTCCTGAAGGTTTCTACTTACTTCTATAGTATTTGCTGTTACTACCAGCTTGATGTCACCCGCTAATTTGATGAGGCCTATTTGTATACCTTTATCCAAATCATTGAAGAATATGTTAAAGAGAACCGGGCCCAAGATAGATCCCTGGGGCTCTCCACTTGAAACTGTCCTCCAGGTTGATGCAAAGCCATTGACAGGCACCCTTTGTGTATGGTTTTCCAACCAGTTGCAGGTCCATCTAATGATTGTATCATCTAGCCCAATTGCTCTCAAACCTTTATATTAGCACCAGGACCCACTTTATAGAATGACAATCTGTCGGGGACACACTGTAAATTATGTCATGGCCACAGATGACATGGCCATCACATGTCATTGTGATGCCAGAGTCTGCTGCTTTCCTGAGAATGCAGCAATAAGTTGGGTTATTTCTCAGCCATTTTCTAATAGTAAAAGTGAAGGCACCATCCTAACTAACTTTCCAGCACCAGGTAAGGGCAGTGCAGCTCCAAAGTAAGGGATCAAACATTCCCTTTCTTTGAGGAGGCCTCTATGACTACTACTCCACTGCAGGATGCAGCACATATTCCATTGGCACAGCTTTGTCAGTGCTGGAAAGTTGGTTAGGATTGAGAAATTAGAAAAACAGGTTGAAAAAGATTTGAATAAATGGAATAAGTTAAAGCTTTCACTGTTGGGCAGAATATCAGTGATTAAAATGAATGTCTTGCCAAGGATATTGTTTTTTTTACAGACAATACCAATTCTTAAAGATATGAAAATATTTGATAAGTGGCAAAAGATGTTTTCAAAGTTTATATGGGCAGGGAAGATGCCTAGGATAAAGGCGAAAGTGTTGCATGATGGAAAAGATAGAGGAGGCTTTCAATTGCCAAATTTGAGACTGTATCATGATGCAGTTTGTCTATCCTGGCTGAGAGAATGGATAACATTGGAGAATAGAAAGCTTCTCAGCTTAGAAGGTCATAATAAGATTTTTGGATGGCATGCCTACTTGATGTATGGGAAGATAAAAATGGATGGATTGTTTATCCATCATTATGTAAGCAGGAGCATCTATAGGGTATGGGAAAGATATAAAAAACAATTAGGAGAGAAAAATCATTGTGGATTGTACCAGCAGAGGTAATAAAAGCAAAGACAGTTTCAAAAGGAGAAGATTGGTTACAATATAAAGATTTATTAGTGATGATAAAGAAAGATAAAATTGAGATGAAGGAAAGAGAATATATTAGTTATAAATATGATTGGTTTAGTTATGGACAGATTAAGGATTTATTTGAAAAAGATAAGCGAACTAGTGGGTTTAGGGAAGAAAAATTTGAGTTAGAGAAATTATTGATGGGAGATAAGAAAAAACTAATTTCAAAAATTTATAAGTTATTAATTCAAGAATACACTTTAGATGAGGTAGTAAAAGTTCAAATGGTCAAATGGGCAACTAATATTAATAGGGAGATAATGATGTCAACATGGGAATATTTATGGAAGAAATCTTTAAGGATATCAGTATGTAATAATATAAATGAAAATTGTTATAAAATGATTTACAGGTGGTATTTAACTCCAAAGAAGCTGTCAAATATGAAGAATAAGTTATCTAATAAGTGCTGGAAGTGCAAGGAACAAGAAGGTTCTTTCTTCCATATGTGGTGGTCATGCAAAAAAGCAAGAGTTTATTGGACAGAAATACACAAAGAAATGATGAAAGTATTAGGTTATAATATAGATAAAAATCCAGAATTATTTTTGATAGGCTTAAAACTAGAAATGTTGAATGTTAATGACATAATTTTGATATGGTATATGGTTATAGCAGCAAGGATGGTTTATGCAAGATATTGGAGACAAGAGAAGATACCTGGAAAAGAAGAATGGATTCAGAAGACGTTATATATTATGGAAATGGACAGACTTACAAAGGGTTTAAAGGACAAAATGATGGAGAAGTTTCAGCAGGACTGGCAAAAATTTAAAATTTATATAGAAAGGAGAGAGGGAAAAACAAATGTAATATGGTTATTTGATGATTGAAGGAAATTATCAAAATTTAGAGGTAATAGAAGGTAGCTGCGGGAAGTCAAAATTGTAATTGTATTGTGTGATTAATGTTTGTTGTCAATATGGTTTTGTTTTTGTGTTTAGAAACTTGAATAAATTGCTTAAACAGGATTGTGCCCTAAATCAGAAAGGGAAAAAACCCTATTTACAACAAGTGAAACAGTCACACAGCCCTCCTGCTTTCCATCCTCCCCTCTTCCCATATTTTCCATATGGCTGCTCTAGGTACTTTGCAACCTACCTGAAATTGAGTCATGACTCATTGGTGGGTCCTGACCCACGGTTTGTGAACCACTGGTCTAGCCCATATTTTACCAGCTTGCTGATTACGATGTCATGTGAAACCTTAACAAATGTCTTGATAAAGTCAAGATAAATTACATCCACAGCATTTTCACTGTCCAGTAAACTAGTAACCCGACTAAAAAAGGAGATGAGATTTGTCTGGCAAGATTTATTTTTGGTAAATCCTTGCTGTGTTCTATTAATCACTGAGATCGCACACAGTCCTCACCTGCAGTTAGACGCACAGTTAGGCCAGCAAAGTTTGACTGGCACAAGGGACACTGTAAGGTATGTTTGGACTACTCTTGGAGCCAGAGAGGCCAGCACACGAATGTGCGCCATCCTCCCTGACTTCGAGAGTGCACTTTATGGTGGCCCTGGTGCTGGGCAAACTTTGCTGGCCTAAACTGTGCCAGCCTAACTTCAGGTTAGGATTGCGCTCTGCTTTGTTATTGTCATCTAGATGTGTGCAGACTGTGTTTTATAATTTGTTCTAATATCTTTCCAGGTATTGAAGTCAGAGTCATTGGTAATTTTCCCCCCTTCCTACATTCTTAATTATGCTTATTAATAGGGTGTGCAGCCACTTCCTTTGCTCTCAGCATGACTAATACTAAGAGGAATAAACTGGTGTGCAGGAAGTGGTGTGTCTCAATCTGTAGGTTGGTTTCCACTGAGCTCAAGTAACAAGCTTGGAGTGAGGCCTAAATAACTCATTTTGTGTAGTTACCACTGAGGTAAACTTGTGTCTTTTTTTAATTATCTGTATATGGAAAATTTACATATATTCTTTTTGGGAGTGTTAACCTTCTGAATTTTCAAGTGAGGCTTCTTTTGTTAATTTTGGTTGTAGTTCAGTGCTTTTCCATAGTGTTTTGTCCTAATCTAGATTTCTGTCAGTGGTGTTTCATGGTTGTGCAGTTGCTATAGTGCAAGAGTGCCAGTTTGCATTCCAGGAGTGTCATTTGATTACATCACAATTATGGTATTTCCTGCTTGATAATGTTACATCCAGCCATGACATCATTTCCGGTAGGTCCCAA
>JAJKFI010000141.1:57220-69149 GCA_029204185.1 Lerista edwardsae
AATAATAATAATAATAATAATAATAATAATAATAATAATAATAATAATAATAATAATACTAGCTTTGATGTTTACTTGATAATAACCAAGCTGGAAAGGAGGGGAGTGCAGTTATAAGCCTATTCTGTCCTAGGCTCAATGGATGGAATTCTTGAGCACATTTATACTATGGAACTTCAGTGGTGCTCTGCAGCCTGTGCTCTCCTAAACTATCTGAGTTATTTTCAAATTTCAATGCCATTGCTCATTCTTGTCTTTGGAGCTTCCCCACTGCATGTATTGATAATCCTGGATGCACAGAAGAGAAAGGGGCTGCTTCTTCATATGCACAACAGTGTGCACAGCCTCCAGGTGTGCATTGTATTTGCTGCATCATGGCAGATGCCTTGAATTAAGATTTATTTCTGGATGTCATCCCATGTTTGAGAAACAGAGCTAGGTCCCTTTAATAGCAGAGTGTTGTAGATATAAATAACCTGGTTTTTTACCTGTTAATATTTCTGACACCTTGATATGTGCTACTACCTCTACAGTCTAGGTATAACAATCCTCTTGCCTTATACTTCCCAAATAAGCTGCTCAAAACAATAAAGGGAACACTTACACAACACATCCGAGATCTGAGTGAACGAAATATTCCTATTAAATACTTTGTTCCTGACATAGTTGAATGTGCTGACAACAAAATCACACAACAATCATCAATGGAAATCACGTTTATTAACCCATGGAGGTCTGGGCTTGGTGTCATACTCAAAATTGAAGTGGAAAAACACACTACAGGCTGATCCAACTTCGATGTAATGTCCATAAAGCAAGTCAAAACGAGGTTCAGTAGTGTGTGTGGCCTCCACGTGCCTGTATGAGCTCCCTACAACGCCTGGGCATGCTCCTGATGAGGTGGCGGATAGTTTCCTGAGGGATCACCTCCCAGACCTGGACTAAAGCATCCGCCAACTCCTGGACAGTCTGTGGTGCAACGTGGCGCTGGTGGATGGAGCGAGACATGATGTCCCAGATGTGCTCAATTGGATTCAGGTCTGGGGAATGGGCGGGCCAGTCCATAGCATCAATGCCTTCATCTTGCAGGAACTGCTGACACACTCCAGCCACATGAGGTCTAGCATTGTCTTGCATTAGGAGGAACCCAGGGCCAACTGCGCCAGCATATGGTCTCACAAGGGGTCTGAGGATCTCATCTCGGTACCTAGTGGCAGTCAGGCTACCTCTGGCGAGCACATGGAGGGCTGTGCGGCCCGCCAAAGAAATGCCACCCCACACCATTACTGACCCACTGCCAAACCGGTCATGCTGGAGGATGTTGCAGGCAGCAGAACGTTCTCCCTGGCGTCTCCAGACTCTGTCACGTCTGTCACATGTGCTCAGTGTGAACCTGCTTTCATCTGTGAAGAGCACAGGGCGCCAGTGGCGAGGTTGCCAATCTTGGTGTTCTCTGGCAAATGCCAAACGTCCTGCACGGTGTCGGGCTGTCAGCACAACCCCCACCTGTGGACGTCGGGCCCTCATACCACCCTCATGGAGTCTGTTTCTGACTGTTTGAGCAGACACATGCACATTTGTGGCCTGCTGGAGGTCATTTTGCAGGGCTCTGGCAGTGCTCCTCCTGTTCCTCCTGGCACGAAGGCGGAGGTAGCGGTCCTGATGCTGGGTTGTTGCCCTCCTACGGCCTCCTCCACGTCTCCTGGTGTACTGGCCTGTCTCCTGGTAGCGCCTCCATGCTCTGGACACCACACTGACAGACACAGCAAACCTTCTTGCCACAGCTCGCATTGATGTGCCATCCTGGATGAGCTGCACTACCTGAGCCACTTGTGTGGGTTGCAGACTCCGCCTCATGCTGCCACTAGAGTGACAGCACCGCCAGCATTCAAAGGTCACCCAAACATCAGCCAGAACACATAGGGACTGCGAAGTGGTCTGTGGTCACCACCTGCAGAACCACTCCTTTATTGGTGGTGTCTTGTTACTTGCCTATGATTTCCACCTGTGGTCTACTCCATTTGTGCAACAGCATGTGAACTTGATTGTCAATCGGTGTGGCTTCCTAGGTGGACAGTTTGATTTCAATCAGAAGTGTGATTGACTTGGAGTGACATTGTGTTGTTTAAGTGTTCCCTTTATTGTTTTGAGCAGTGTATAATTGCAGAACTAATTAATTGGAGTCATTGATCAGTTTGTGTGAGCATTAAGACTTAGCTGTATTCCTAGTGTTTCTCCTTTAGGAAACAAATCATGTGGAATTCAGTTTTGCTTTGCAGAAACACTTGGTGATTTACTGTTGCTTTTAATACTTTCAGAATATAGAAGAAAGTGTCCGCATTTCCTCATCTGTATTGCGACTTGCTCAGTATGTGTGTTTTCTCTTTCTGGTGCAGAGAGCTTATCAGACAATGCAACAGCTTTTAGCAACCGATCTAAACAGCTCCGAAGACAGATGTGGTGGCGAGGCTGCAAGGTGAAGTTCTAGAGAAGGGTTCCTTTTGTGTTGGTTCCTTAAACATAGACTCATTTAATGTCACATAGCAATATTAACATGGAGAAACATGGAACCTATACTGGGTGTTTGAAACTATGTGCTAATCCCCCTCCTCACACTCTGCAATGAGAATGGGCTTTCCCCAAGATAGCCAGATTCTGGTCTTTGCGTTCATGCAGGTCCTTGTATGCCTCTTGCTCTCTCTGTCTTTGACTGGCGCTGTAGTCAGGCACCAGCTTGTTTGTATGTTTGGAAAATTTCCAACCTGCTTTGCAACTGAGTTGTATTTTGGCTTTGGAGTGTTTTGTTTGTTGTTGCTACAGTGTTCATTGTTATGACCACCTTGAAACTATGAATAGATGACATAGATGGGGGGGGGGTGTCACATCTTTAGTTACTTGATTCTGCAGGCTGTTATTTATGTATGACTTTGAAAAATAAATTATGAATTATTATGAAATAAGTCATGCAGTTGAATGAGGATTAAGCGGAATACATCTGTAGATGGTTAGGAAATAATTGTCTGCTTTATCTTGTGTTTCCTTTTGTAGATGAAGGCAATTGTGGCTCTGATTGCAGTTGTTGTCCTGCTAGTGATTATCGGTGAGTAAGGATGTAAAGCTGGTTTCGTCCTGCAGTTCTGTGCTGGAAATCCTTTTTAGAACAATCTTTGTTAGTCTAAGTTGATATCCTGGATCTGTTCTCTTGAAGAAAACCACACATTCCTTCTGGTCCTGCTGTATGTCAGTAATAATTCCCCTTTGCTAGTTCATTAGCATTTGGACTGTGCATGTTCAGTAGCTTTTAGAAATGAATTTTATCCAGCAGATAGGTATAATCCAGCCAAATTAAAGCTTTAAGACCCGTTAACTTCAATGGGAGTGACATATGCAAGTGCTTAACTCAAAATTTCAAGTATGTATTAGCAGTTCCTTCATCATGAGAGGCAGGGACAATAACCAACTGCACAACTGTAAGGCAGTTTAAAATGGTACTGGTTTGATGGATATTAGGAATTAACTGCTTCTCCAATAGAGATAACTAAGATGGGTAGGTTGTGAGCGGGCATCATGAAAGCAGAAGGATCATTTTAGCTTTCCTTGGGGCTCAATACGCTTTCCTTGTCTGCTATCAGCTTGTCACTTTTGCAACCCGCTGGTGTGTCCTGTCCCACAGTTAGAGAACCGCTGAATTAGGCATATATATTTACAATTCTACATGTGTGTACAGCAAGTTGCACAGAGATCAGCGAGACTTCATCAGCGAGAGAGAAATCAGTGTTCAGGGTTGCAGCCTTAACATGCATAATAGATAGAAGTCTGCTAACTGGGCAAGAGGCACTTTTCCTAGTGGTGCTCCTCTTATATTTAGCAGGGGGAAAGTAACTGTCCCTCTTCACCCCTGCGCAGTGTCTTTTCTAGTGGCTGTTGCTGGTGGTGTTCTGCATTTTTTTAAGATAGTGAGCCCTTTTGGGACAGAGAACCATTTAACTTTATTATTACTATTTGTGTGTAAACCGCTTTGTGAACTTTGTGTTGAAAACTTTATACCCCCACTACCTACCTTGTCCTCTGCGCTGGATTACAACAGTGTCAGGTGTGGGTCACAATATGTGCAAAGCAGTGGCGTTTCTACAGGGATGGCAAAGCTCTAAGTTTTGCAAGAAGCCTTACCTTGCAGTGGAAATCACTCCTCTCCTGCACCATTTTAGCCAATCTTGGCGTTGCTTACTGGCTACAGCAGCAAGGGAGAGGAGGGATTTACATGACAGGGTAAGGCTTCTTGCAAAACTTAGAGCTTTGCCATCCCTGTAGAAATGCCTCTGGTGCAAAGCATTACTGGGGGCCACTGGAAGTCACCTCTGGTTGCTTCAGCAAGGCATTCAGGGGCCCATGGAGGCCAATGGAGTGGGTTGTAGGCCTGCGCAACCCAGAATTAGCTTCAGATGGCTTCCAGTAATGCTTGTGGTATGATAGTGAGCATTGAGTTATAGCCCACAGTTTGAGAAATGCTGCTCTATAATATATCAATTTGGTTTGTTTAGGGATTGGTGAATAGGTCTGATAGGGATGAGCCCATAGGCTTAAATGTGATCACCAGGTGTAATAAATTGATCTGACTTTAAAAGATCTCTAGACAAGAGTTATGTCTGCATACTTATGGCATGAACCAGGTGCCACTGGAAATCTTGACCTGTCACCATGGTGTTATGTGTAGGGAAAGATTTTTTTCTCTTTCATGGCATCCCAGTAGCCAGATCCATTATGGAAAGTGTGTATTATAGGTATGGTTTTCACCAGACACCCACACTGCCACCTTGCTCACGTGGTCTTTAAAAGTGTGAGTTGGAAGAAAGCTGGCTGTTCTTAGAATGGGTTAACTGGCAAGATGATATTCATGGAAAATCCCATTTGCTTTGAGTTGGGAATTGGAAAGAAATGGAAGAAACGGAAAGTTTGCTAAAGCTGTATGGGCTAGAAAAAAAACTCTCCCCCCTTTTAATCCTATAAATTTTTGACTGTTGGCAGTTCAGTGGTCTTCAAATATACAATCCACCTCAGAGTAAAACTTTAAAGAATATAGGAGGTTCTCGCTTAAACTTGTTTCATTATAAGGTTGAGGAGGAAAAAATACCAATTCTGAATTGATCATGTTAGTGCCACCACTGCCTGTGCTGCAGTGTCTCTGGCTTGCCTCTGCTGAACTGCTTTATGTAGTAAAGGGGAGGCATCTGCTGAGCAGCAGTAGCATGCCTTGCTCAACAAAGACAAGCCAGGAGCTGGTTTTGGTGTGATCAATTGCACTGGTGCCACCACTGCCTCTGCTGCAGTGTGTCTGGCTCACCTCTGCTGAGTTGCATTGCTGTGGTAGTATGCAGGTCTGCCACTGGCCGTACGCATTCCGAAGTTCCTAGTGAAGCGGTGGACCAGGACACTCTGTCCTGCTGCTCCTTTCCCTGTGAGTGCTCACCCTGCAGAAGCAAGGATTCAAATGAAGCACCCTTAAATGCAAAGCAAAGGAGGGAGCATTTTGAACCAAGCATGCCTAAAATTGGTTTCCTTAGCATTGTTGATTTGTTGTTCAGTCGCTAAGTCGTGTCCGACTCTTCGCGACCCCATGTACCACAGCACATGTACCATGTACCAGGCCTCCCTGTCCTCCACTAGCTTCCGGAGTTCACCCAATTTCATGCTCATCGCTTTGGTGACACTATCTAACCATCTCATCCTCTGCCGCCCCCTTCTCCTTTTGCCTTCAATCTTTCCCAGCATGAGGGTCTTTTCTAAAGAGTCCTCTCTTCTCATGAGGTGGCCAAAGTGCTTCAGCTTCAGGATTTGTCCTTCCAGGGAGCAATCAGGCTTGACTTCCTGGAGGATTGACCGATTGGATCTCCTTGCAGTCCAGGGGACTCTCAAGAGTCTTCTCCAACACCATAATTCAAAAGCATCTATTCTTCGGCGCTCTGCCTTTCTTGTGGTCCAGCTCTCACATCCATACAATGCTACTGGGAAAACCATCGCTTTGACTATGCGAACCTTAGTTGGCAGGGTGATGTCTCGGCTTTTTATTAAGTTGTCTAGGTTCGCCATAGCTTTCCTCCCAAGAAGTAAACGTCTTTTAATTTCATGGCTGCAGTCACCATCTGCGGTGATCTTGGAGCCCAGGAAGATAAAGTCTGTCACTGCTTCCATTTCTTCCCCTTCTATTTGCCAAGAAGTGATGGGAGTAGTTGCCATGATCTTAGTTTTTTTAACGTTGAGCTTCAAAGCATTGTTGATAGATTCTTGGAAACAACGTATAAGCAATGAGTTCCTGTACAGCTGTAACCCCCACACAAACACCCCTTGCTATTGAACACATATCTAGTTCTCGGAATCCCCAAGGATATTTCCAATGCAAAGTTAAGTTTGGAGACAGGCCAAAAAATTGAGAGCAGGGTTGGGTTGCTATTCTTGCATACTTGCTCAGATTGTTATATCTTCCTACTGTGCTTCCCCCATTTACTTTGCAAGACACTTTTATTACTATGTATATCTTAATACTAACACAAAACCTATCTTAAAACTAATACAAAACTAGTTACAAAACTGAGTAGCAAAAAATAAAAGGATAATGTGCTGCTCTTGCTTAACCTTCGTAAACGCATAGTATATTCTGAATTTATCTTGGTGCTCGGATATTCAAGGAGGCAAGGCTGTTATGGTGCAACCCTAAGTATGCTTACTCAGAAGTAAGTTCCAGTGTGTTCAGAGGGGGAGTTACTTTCTAGTGAGTGTTCGATGGCAGCCCAAGATCTGCAATCTAAACTGATTCATTGGCTGACTCATTTGCGCATTCATCAAAGATGCTTCTTTTTCTGTCTTGTGCAGTTCCCATCATCCTCAAATACCACACTTGACGTGCTGATGGAGATTGTTGTGGGCATGACTTCAGAACGATGGCAAAGCAAGCAGCTGTGTGATTTCAGTGGAACATAATCTGTACATAGCTTTGAAATATTTTCTTTTCTTGGAGGCAAGTGACCAGTTCTAACAAAGGCATTCAGAAGAACTGGTAAATCATTCCTTTCCAGCCATGAACTCTAGTGTCAGTATAGGACCCAGATCTCATCGTTCCTCTGAAGGAAGTCCAGTTGGAGTCAGAAGCTTGGCAGTATTTTTCTTTTTTTGTATTTATTGCTTACTGGTAATAATGTTATTTATAATTTAAACAATTCTTATTATTCCTGGCAGAGGTCAGTGGAGAAGGAGTGGGGTTGTAGGGAATGAAGCATATAAAGTCTATATCATTGTTTTAAAAAACCCTAATTGTCTGGCTGAATGACTTAACTGCAAAGATGTCACTTAAATGTGGGATTTGTAAGCAAATTTTCTGTACTTGATAAGGAATCCAGAAGCTCCATATTCTTGATATTATTGCTTATGAATGTGACCTAAAAGCATTTCAGTAAAAAACAAACAAAAAAACTATTTTTGACAGTAAATTATTGACAGTAACTTACTGTCAATTATTTTGACAATAGATTGAGGCAAAGGAAGCCTCTTATTAGTTAAAAACAATCCGTGGTTGCTAGCCCTGGAAGGAAGAGAGAGCAGTTTTTGGCCTCTTTATCCACAAGGGTAGGGTTTCTAATGTCAAATAAGAGCAAGCAAGTTAATATGCTGTTGTGTCCTTTATATAAAAAAAGATGTTTGAACTGTACATATTTGGCCCATAAGAATATTCAAGACCCCGTGATTGATTGGCTCTCGCTATAGTGACTAGTACAGTTGGTGACTTGTAAATGTAAAATAGCAGTAATTCTTTCAAATATACAGTTACGGCTTTGAGAGAGGTTCACACGCAACCTTTTTCTCCCCAGCTGCAAAACCTGCACCTGAACTACAAGTCTTTCAGTAAAGCCTGACCATGAGCATTTGAGACTCCCAACCAGAGCCAGTCCAATAATTCTGCTGCCTGAAGAGATGGTTCCCTCTCCCCTTCTCCCTGGGTACAAAAGAAACATAAAATTGTAGATGACTATGTTAAAGAAGAAATATCCATAATTCAAAGGAGGCGGATACTTCATATAGAACAAACTAAAAGTAACAGAGCCAGCTTTTGAGTTCTGCAGAACTCCTTACCAAGCAGATGGCTAGCAAAATCTTAGGGGAAGAGCTTATTATAAGTGTGTAATTTGCAAAATATAAAATAATACTTTACTTGCAGGCTTGGATCAGCCTTGAAAGGTATGAGATAACATTAATGCATACACAGCATTGTTTAGAGTGCTCTTCAGGCTCTTCAGACTGTTTAGGGCTCTTCAGACTCTGGTCTGTGGAAATCCCTCTCCCGGGTGACTGGAGCTTACTGTTGTGCTGGGGGAGCCTGCTGTCTCTGCTGCTCTACAAACACCGTGCTCAGCAGTCACTTCTGCCTGGAAATCCGGGCGCCAATTTGCTGGGAAGGCAGAAGCACTGCCCAGCGCAACATTTGGGCAGCGGCGTATATTACCTGTGGCAACCTATGGCACGAGCCCCGGGCCTCGCCCCCCCGCAACATTGCGCGCCGCCACGCCCCCTGCAACATCGCAGCTCGGATTTTGCCGCTCGTGTTAAAGTGCCAGCGGCAGCCAGAGCCAGGAGAAGCCGCGCACCCCCCAGCTCTGAGAACCGGGAGGCGCGCGGCTTGCTGGATTGTCCTGGCTGCCGCTGGCACTTTAAGGTGAGCGTCAGCCAGGAATAGCCGGCAAGCCGCGTGCCCCCTGGCTCTGCGAACCAGGAGGCGCGCCGTGGCTTGCCGGCTTTTCCTGCCTCCCGCTGGCCTTAAAGTGCCAGCAGGAGCCAGGAAAAGCCGGCAAGCTGCAGCTCGCTTCCCAGTTTGCAGAGCCGGGGGGGGGTGTACCGTGCTGTGGCTTGCCGGCTTTTCCTGGCTCCCGCTGGCACTTTAAGGCTCTGCAAACCGGGAGGCGCGCCTCGCTGCACAGTGTGAGAAGGCTGCTGGTGTTTGTTTTTTTTAATTTGCTGCGTTCCTGAAGCAAAAGCCCTTGTGCGCAAACTCCTTCCTGGCACGAGCTGGTTGGTGAGATTGAAAGCAGACTAGTGTGTTGCTACTGATTTTTATTGTTCGCCTCCCTCGCAAGGGAACTGCCACCCAGTTCCCTCCCTGCGCGGAGGAGAGAAAAGGAAAAGCCCGCCTGAGAAAGAGGAGAGGCAGGCAGCCTATCCGGGAGCCCTACACGCGTTTGAGAGAGTCTTCTCCGGCTAGGCGGGGGATTGGGGGCCACATGGAGGGGGCTCCCTGCGAGGAATGCGTCTCCTCTTTCCCTTTTTTTCCATCACACGGTCTTGCAAGAGCCCGCTGGCCCCATTTGCAACGTTGGGGAGAGGAGGAGGCACGAGCCCTTCCTCCCTTCCCAGCCAGCCACTAGCTACACAATGCAGTGACCTTGCTCCACCCATAGGTGACAGGATAGCAGCGTTTGTAGACACTGTCTGTGCCGGGAATGTATGCAAAGGACACACACCCCCCGCTGCATTTCCTCCCACCCCCATTCTTGTTTGGCTAATTAGTGGCGAGCTGGCAAAGTTTTCCGATTTGTAGCCCCCTCCTCCTGATTTGCCAGATTCAGGGTCTGCAGAGTTTGGATTTGTGTGACTATAATCCCCAGTTTTCCCAAGTAGAAATCCTCTCAAATCTTCCCAGCCCAGTCCTCTAATGGTTAACTGTTGGAGAAGGGGGGGGAAGCAAGTGAGGGCAAGAAGCAGGCATGTTTGTAAAATGTGCAGCCGAGCTCTCGTACAATACGAGATGATGATTAATAAAGAGGGAAGACATGAAGCGGCTCAGGGTGGGGGGAAGGAATGTGTGTAGCGGTGGCGAGGAGGAGGAGTGTAAGCGATGATGGTATAATTAAATAATAAACCGAAATCCTGAAGTCTGATTTGGGAACGAGAGCTTAAACAGGGGACCAAAGAAGCATGATCGGTAAAAGATACCCCCCCCCAAACACCCCGGCAACCTCCCTCTTGAACTTCCAGGCTTTTCAGAAAGAAGTGCATAAGGGAGGAGGAAGGGGGGAAAGAGATGGATCGTTGTGAATTTTCAAGAGATCATTTTTATAACAGTGGACATTTGGAAAGCAGGCTCTGAACATTATCCATAGAGAAAGGGGGTGGAGGGGAGGGAGGGGAGAGAGAGAGGCACAGGCTGCTGCGAGAGGAGCCCGGCAATTGTGTGCTGCTGCGAAGTGTTTTGCAGCCTTAGGGGACATGCACGCACATTCCCTCGTTGGCGTTCTAGCGCACAGGGCTCTTCCTTGCAAAGTTTTGCCTGCCATCACACGCCAGGATATTCCTGCTCCACGCCACCACTGCAACCTAGAACTTTGGCAAAGTGGTTGACAGTACCGTGGTGGTGTAACAACCCACTAGCAGCTAAGCTGACATGTTAGGGGACATGGCGGCAGAAGCCACACCCTGCAACATCATGACGTCATGACATCATGACGTTGTGTGCCATGGGCGCGGTTTCGCCCTGGTATGCCCCTGCATTTGGGGGAGATTAGTAGCAGATACAGCAGGCTCCCCTGGTAGAATGCCAAGCTCAAATCACAATGAAACAATTTTCTTTGGAAGTAGCAGTCTGCGGTTTAGAGGCCGCTGGTTTACACAAAGAAAAGACACCAGAAATGGTTATGCCCTCCTTCTGCTCATTCCGGAAATATAAAGCCTGTAAGTTAACTAGCTGCAACCCTGTACAGTTATCCGGGAGTAAGTACTATTGAATTCAGTTAGGCTTATTTCTGAGTAGGCATACATAGGGTATTAAGACACACCATCAACTTTTTGACTATCACACTATTTGTGGGGGACTTAGATCTCCCAATGGCCCTACTAATAAATGACCTTTCCTCAAACTCCTATGGCACACTTGTGGACCATTAGCAGCACAGTGATTGAAAATTGTTGCTCTAGTCTAATCTTGAAATCTGTTTCTTTCTAATGCAGAGACTGCAGGGAGGGGGAAAGAAAAACTAGAGTAATTTGGGATTGGAGAAAGCAAAATTGGAACAAGGTGGAAGGGGGAAGGAGGAATGGGCACTGCTGGAGCAAACTGGGGGGAGAAGGGAGATAGAAGGCAATATTGAAGGGGAATGGGGCTGAGACGAGGGAAATGAGGAAGAAGAGATGGACAGCAATGTTCCTATCCACCACCCACTTGCTTATGAATAGGGCTACCAGATATAAACAGGGACAGAGTGCCTATAACTTTAACCATTGTATAGAAGAGGGAATTTTGGCAGGTGTAGCTTTTGAAACCCTTCCTTGATGAGCTGCACCTGCCCAAATTCCCTCTTCTATACAATGGTTAAAGTTATAGGCACTCTGTCCCAGTTTGATTTTCATAAGTAGAGTTACCAGAAACAAAGTAACTTCAGTGGCAGGAGGGTAGCTGCTTATTTAGGTTAGAACTAGTCAGGGATGTGTGGAGGCCATAGCCTGCCTGCCATCCATCAGGATAAAAGGGAAGAACAATGCCGAGGCCCAAATGCAAGGTTGCTGCTGCCGTCAGATGAGTTTCAGACTTGTGCAGAGCTCTCATCCGACATGCATAAAGGCTCTGGCTGCAGTGCAGGCAGTTCTGTTCATTTTGTAAGCAGCCAGGCTAGTAGCTGCTGGCAGATTCCACAAGCTTGCACAAGCTTGCACAAATCTGCCACACTATGCAAATACATCAGCTACCTGGCCCTGCTTCCTATGATCCCTCTTCTGCACTGGGTAAGCTGCTCATTGGGACCTTTGCAAGCATCTTATGCAGTGGAGTTGGCTTCAGGTTTTTATTGT
The DNA here is from genome assembly GCA_029204185.1 of Lerista edwardsae. Taxonomy (NCBI): domain Eukaryota; kingdom Metazoa; phylum Chordata; class Lepidosauria; order Squamata; family Scincidae; genus Lerista; species Lerista edwardsae. The sequence continues at coordinate 69,044 of JAJKFI010000141.1, forward strand.
TTCAGCAGCCACACAAAAGTAACCACATAAGTTAGGTTTGTTATCTGCCTTCCTGAAACTACATACATACATACATACATACATACATACATACATACATACATAC